>CM035421.1:135992268-136017268 GCA_020310875.1 Ceratopteris richardii | reverse complement strand
TCTTATACCTATCATCCATGATATGTCATAAGCAGAAGCACTGCTCCCACTTGTTGAGCCATTGCTCAACAGTGTCAAGAGTACATGCGCTAGTAAATCCATGGGAAGCTTAAGATCCTTAAGGTACCATCTAGCCTCTCTAACCAGGACACCCTTGCTAGAGATTTCTAGAGCATGAAGCTCACCTTGGGCTTCCAAATCCATCCCCTGAGTCCCAATATGAAGTGTAGCTTCCTCTCTTTTAGAGCCTCAAATGTGCTCTAAGATAATATGAAGCATATTTTTGAACTATGATATTCTAGTGCTCATGGTTTCTATAGTATGGAAAGGATGATCGGCCATATGCGTATGCTTCCTATGTGGTGACGGAGGTCCTCAATCCATGTTTAAGGAAGTACAAGATCTTTCCTTTTTATGCTTTTAATTGTTTTTTTGTGTTTTTTTTAAGCTTTTTGTGTGTATGTATGTATATCTAATAGAAAATGTGGTAGAAAACACTCACAAATAACAAGAATGTTCATAATAGAACAACAAAATTACAAGATAGTATTAGTATCTTGTCTAACTTTATGCATGAAACAACCATGCATAGAATTTTTGACAATTTTGGTAACATTTGGACTGTATAATGATAATCTACAAAAATAACAAAAGTGCTATACATGCACTTTAATCACAATTGTGCTTGTAGGCACACAATATGAGACAAAAGAACATAGGTCACTATATGACCTCTACAAAATGTAGGTTCTTGTAGCGTGGATATCAATTAAATAAGGGCACTACAAACTCTTGCTTTCTCCTTCTCATGCCTACAATAAAATTATCCTACCATAATATTTCACAAAAAAATGCAGAGGTGGTCCAGGAGTCCACTTGTAGAGGTGGTCGTGGAGTTGTAAGTGATCACCAACCACCCTTCTTAAGTTCATTTGTAGAGGTGGTCGAGGAGTTGTAAGTAATCACCAAGCACCCTTCTTAAGATTCCAAGTTGAATTTAGTCATCCTCATGCCACAAAAGTTCTTCTATGAACCTACTTGACTATGAACAATCAACTTCAAAGCTCTACACAATGGTTCACAAAGGCCAAATGGTATCTTCTACGTGTTTCTTAAATATCTCTCATATTGAAGATTCCATAAGACTTGGATAACTTATTTGGACATTAGAAGAGAAAGAGATATGCTTGTTTTAGTGAATAGAGGTACTATAGATATGCTCTATAAGAGAGGCTATATGAGGAAATTGATGGATTTTCCTCCTCCTATGGAACCCCACTCACAAAATTTGCATGCAACCTTGGTCTTTCATCTGACTTGGGAGTCACTCGACACCATATGCGGGTATAAGAGGCCTTGAAACTCCATTTTTACAACTCAAAGGAGCAGAGTGCTATGATGCTCTTCCTTCTCCGATAATTCAAAAATGCCATAGGAAATTGTGAGACTCTCTGGCATGGGTGCAAGTAGGACATGTGCTAGTTGTTTATGGGTCTGTTATGAGGCGCACGCATGGGGATCCCTTGGAGGGCTCACTACTCCTCTAAGTGTGCTTGTCCGACTTCTTTTCTCCTCAATATTCAAGACTCCTCTGTAACCTCTTTGCACATTGATGGCTTTTGATGATAAAGATGATGACCATAGATAGTAGCCCCTGAAAACTGCATACATAGAGTACTCAAATAAAAGAAATCCCCTTGATTTTCTTTGATTGCCAAATAGATCTTCTTCCCTAGAAACGCTATAAATTAAAGAAAATCAAGGGGATTTCTTTTGTAGACTCTCCTCCCATCCTTTATAGACTCTTGCATCAAAGATAGTAATTATATGAAATGCTGTAGTGTGGGCATGTGGCCATCATGCACGCTCATTTTTTTTTACCTCTTAAATACCTTGGAATGTTCCCTGAGCTAGGGAGATTCGCTCACCTTAGGCTTTGTCCCACACACACATATAGAGGTCTCTGTAGATCAATGTCTAACATTTTCATAGTTTGATAGGAGGTGATTCTATTCATTTCCACATAAATGAAGATTATGATATTTTCATTAAAGTCTCATAGATCTTTATGGAGACTAGGGGGCACATGTGATAGGATCCCAAACAGTAGCTAAGATCAATCCTTAGTTAGTGAAGCTAAGTAACCCACAAGGAGAGCCTCTTACTAGTAGAGATTATCTATTGTTGATAGAAACACCCATAAGGAATTGTATTGTAAACTTTGGAAATTAAAAAGTGAATTCATGCTTATGGCTAACTATTTTCAGATGGCATACCCTAGATGGAAACCAGCTAGATTGTTTGGCATCACATATGTTTTTCAACAAAGAGCATATCTTTATGATCACATGATTAGCTTTAGGGCTTTGGATTGACCTTAGCTCAACTTAGAGCATTAGATCCCAAATAAAGAATATAGATAGGTTGCCATAAAGTAAGGGGGTCTTGAAAGTACCAATATTGCTTCTTATGAACTAGTTATACGTAATAGGTAGGTGATATTCGGCAAATCTAAGCCAACATAGGCTACTCACAAGGTAGGGGACTCATGAGGATCCACGTAGTATAATATAAGAGAGTTCCATATTTATCTATGGTAAGTACATACATGATTTTTTCATTAGGATTGTGCTTCCATAGACTGGCATGAGAACCACTTGTATGGGATGATGGGAATCATCTCCCTTAAGAACTTGTATTATATGGCTAGGAAGAAAAGCACTCATCATCCATGATTACAATCCTCACTAGACACAAAAGAGGTCTTTAGAGAAAATCTCCTAGTTGAGATTTAAGGATTAGAGCTATGGATATGCTAAGACATTCATAAATGAATCTACTTTCATTGTAGTTTTTGTTGGAGCAAGACAATCAACAATTGGTGATTATATGAAGCCTAGAAATGAAGACATGAAGAAAAGTTCTATAAACATATGTACATTAGTTTTGTAAATACTTCAAAATACTTGAAGTAATGACAAATCAATACTCATATGTATATGTATATGTTTATATATATATATATATATATATATATATATATATATATATATATATATATATATATATATATATATATATATATATATATATATATATATATATATATTGAAGAGATATAAAGGAATAGATCATGAGTATTGTGTGTATCATCCATTAGATGTATGATGAGTTGAATAGAAAGAATTTTTAGAGAATTGCGTGTCGATCTTTTCTTCATTTCTCCTTCTATGTTTGATTATATCAGGAATACTTTTGTAGACAACTAGTTCCATAGTTAGTGCATCTATGGTTAGGAATTGAGAGCTTAATTGCAAACAGGCTAAGAGAATTATGTGTAGGAACATTTATATGTGAAGAAGTGATGAGTGTCTTCTAAAAGAGGCGCAATCTCGATGATCAAAGAATTGGTCAGTTCTCAGTGCACAGTGTAAAGTTTTGCACAAATGAGGAGTCAAAATTTAATTTCAAAGGCAAGCCATCTATGGCTAAAAGTATTGGCTTAGATGGGTTCTAGTTTGGGAGAACCATGTGTAAGAAGTTGCAGGTGTCAAAGTCGACTCTACAAGAAGACAGTTTCAGACATAGGTAGATTATTTGGATCATTTCTCATAATCTACTAAACCTTTTGAGATGTTTTAACTCAAAAGAGGTGTAAAACCTTTAGGCAACAACTTGTACAAAGTTTCATCAGAAACTTTACACATTGATCAATCAATGAGTAAGTAATGTGCAACAGACTTTTCTGTGAAGTGACTTTCTTCACAGGTAGCTAAAGTCTTGATAGTTTGGAACTTGTCTTCCAAAATTGTTTGAATTTTAGAGTTATTCTTGATATTGAGGTGGTCTAACATTGAGGATAGATTGTCTTTTGGAAATTAACACTCTCCATCAGTGGTATTAGAGCAAGATTCATCAGATTTGAAGGAAAGGAAGATCCCGACTGTTGCACATATACAAAATTCAAACTTTGAAGATTCAAAAGGACAAAGTGTAAAAGAAAAGCTAAAAGAAGACACAAAAGAGCAATCAAAAGGATCAAAAGGAGTAAAATTTGAAGCTAAGGTACATTCATTGCTTATAAGGTTAAAGATTTGATAGTACAAATGAAGAAAGGATGGGAGATAGTCTCCAAATTGAGAAGTTGGATAGAGAGAACTATCCAGCTTGGTCTGTGAGGATGGAAGCTCATCTTATGAGCAAACATCTGATGGGATACATCATAAGAGAGGAAGAAAAGCCAGAGTTCAAAGTTCCTAGTGTTCCAACTAGGGAGGAGCTTGCAGATTTAAAGATTTAGATGAAGAAGGATGCTCAAGCAAGGAGCATAATTTACATTGCAGTGAGTGATTATTTGCTTCCTCATATCAGAGGACTTGAAAGTGAAAGTGACATATGGAGTGCTTTGGAAGAGCATTTTTAGAATGGAACCAAATCAAGGAAAGCATCATTATGGGCAGAGTTTACTACATTCCAGAAGAAGACTTCACAATCAATATCTGATTATGTGACAAAGATCAAAGACATTGCTGATTTTTTAGGTGTAGTTGACGAAGATATTAAAGAAGATAAGTTGGTAAGACAATTTCTCATAGGGCTAAGAGGAGATGATAAGTAGAAGCCTTTTATATTTTCTATAGAACTTTCATTAGATTATTTCACTCCTGATTTGAATCAATTGTTAGGACATATGCTAACTTTTGAGAATGATATCAAAGGAGATGTTGATAAGAGTGCAGGTCATGCAATGTATTCTAAAGACAAGAAGAAAGCTAACAAAGGAAAGCAACAATCAGTTTAAGATGAAGGTACTCCAAGTCAAGCAAACTTCCTAAGAGGAAGAGTGTTGGGAATGATGGATGGATACTTCAAGATGATGAGTAGGTACTGCCAAATTCGGCTTTGTACCAGCCTTTTGATGCTTCAAAGTTGATAAGTAGACCCTTGTAGCTTTCCAATGACACCATAAAATGGCCTATGTACTTTGGAAATGATGTATGAAAAGAATGAATCAAAACAAACAACTTTGAACTTCAAGTCTTCAAGAAAACCTTCTATTTTAGACAATACACCTACTGTAACTTTTGCTTAGTATGACCAGCACCGTAGGAATTGGAAAACTTACTTTTAGGGCTATCTAATTAGCTTAGTAAGCTAACTATTCCAAGTGGAATTACTTAAAAAGATTAACTATGCTCAGAGAAATCAATTTAGCAAGTAAACCTTTACCCCTGATATTTTAGGACTATTGCAGACTTTGACCAGTGATCACCTCGACAGACTCTTCTCTAAAATGGCTGAATAGAAATCCTTCAAATTTTGATAGCATGTAGAGAACTTTGATGTGATTCCAATATGCTATAGATCTTTGAATTTGGTCTAGAAATGAATGAGATATGATCTCCACAAGTTGATTGACTGACAGAGACTATGACAGAGACTCAAAAATGAACAAATGTAGATATATGTATTAATGAGCACTTGTGTACAAAATCATTGGCTTTGAAACCATAGCCAACTTATGTGGTAAGGTGTAGGCAACAATGTAGGCCTTACACACATACAGAGATGAGAATGAAGAGCTAAGAAATTGACCTGTCCTACAACGACTTTTTGATGATCACTTTTATAGTAGTTGAGTTCAAAGTTTGAATTTGATATCAAACTTTTGGCTCTCTATAATCATGCTCCTACATCGTAGGAGATATTCTCTTAATTGATTGATGCTTTACAACTAATAAAGTCCACGACGCCCTTGGGTAGGTGGTTACAAAGATTCCCAGTCAAATATGACTTTTACAACAAAGATAAAATGGTAATTAACCATTAGCATTGATTCGTATGCATCTTCATATGTGTATGAACTACAAGCCAAATGTGTAGGCTTGTAAATTGCACCAATAGATCCCCCTCAAGCCAAACATTTTGGCTTGGTCTTCATCCTCAGTCTTCATGTATATCCTACAATCCAATCAATGGTTTGAACCTGAAAAGCTTGGTTCCATCCAAAGCTTTGGTTAACAAATCTGCACACTGCATGTTGGTTGATACATATGTTAGTTGAATATCCTTGCGCAATAGCTTCTCTCTCACATAATGGTAATGGACCTCTATATGCTTGGTGCTAATGTGATAAAGAGGATTAGCTGCAAGGTGAAGTGAGCTTGTATTATCTCCAAAGATCAATGGTGAGGTAGTATACAAACCCATTCTATATACAATAACTTGATCCATATGGTTCTTGAGTGGCATTTGCCAATCCTCTATACTCTGCCTCTTTAGAAGATCCAAGATCATTGATCTTGAACTCCATCATCTGGTTCTTGATTTGTCTGATTCTGTTGACATCATTACCTGTAAGTATGATATCATCAACATAAACACATAGGTGTATTACCTCTGAATTACTTCTCTTAACGAATAGAGAAGTGTCTACCTTGCTCCTGACAAAACCTTGGTCTTGAAGGTATGTGGTCAACATGTGATTCCGTGCCCTAGGTGCCTACTTTAATCCATAAAGAGATTTCTTCAATTTGCACACATATGTTACCTTGTTTGGATCCTCATAGCTAGGAGGTTGTCACATATATACCTCCTCTAAAATGCATCCATTTAAGAAAGCATTTTTTACATCTAGTTGATACATGTTCCAATTTTTAGATGCAGCCACACTTACCAATACCCTGATGGTTGGTATCTTGGCCACAGGTGAGAATGTTTCTTCATAGTCAATGCCTTGGGTTTGTGCAAAGCCCTTGGCCACCAATCTGGCTTTGTACCTGTTTATTGACCCATCATAATTTGTTTTGAGTTTATAGATCCATTTGGATCCAATTACCTTCATGGACTCTTTCTTTGGTACTAGTTCCCATGTGTTACTTTCTTTGAGTGCTTCAATCTCCTCATCCATAGCTTCTTTCAGTTCTGTCTTGGTCTTTGCTTCTTCATATGATCCCCGTTCTTCAATTGACAAGTCCTTGGTAAGATAAAGAGAGTGTTTAGTAACAAGAGAGGTGTCATACCCATATCTCATAGGTTTTTTGCTTTCCCTTTGTGATCTTCTGATTGATTGATTTGAAGATTCAGGTATGTCTTCAAGTTTCTTCATCTTGAGTTTGCCTTTGTGACTTCCATGCTTTGAATTCTTCAAGATTGATAACATCTTCATCATCTGAACTGGTATCTTCATTTTGAGTAGGTTGCTCCTTAGTAAGACTTGGAAACTCCTCCTCCAAGTCATAGGGTAGTTTAACCTTCCTGCATTCATTCTCATACCAAGAATCATTTTCATCAAAGACAACATCTCTACTAACCATGAATCCCTTATTTGAAGGGTTGTAGAACCTGTACCCCTTTTGATTTAGATCTTATCCAATAAAGATACACTTCTCACCCTTCGGGTCTAGCTTACCTCTTATCCGAGAAGGAATGTGTGCATATGCTACACATCTAAATATCCTGCAATGATCAAGTGAGGGCCTCTTACCATGCCATGCTTCATAAGGGGTCATCCCATCAAGTGATTTAGATGGCAACCTGTTTATGAGGTAAGTGGCAGTAGATAAACTCTCTGCCCATAAGTAGTTAGGTAATTTCTTTTCATTCAACATTGACCTAGCTGTTTCAACAATCAACCTATTTCTTCTCTCAGCTACCCCATTTTGTTCAGGAGTATCTCTTGTGGTGATTTCTCTCTTGATTCCTCTATCGTGCAAGAATGCTTCAAACTCATTGGAGAAGTACTCACCTCCTCCATCTGACCTTAGCCTCTTTAGGTTTCTTCCTGTCTGATTCTCAACAAGTGCAAGATATTTTTTAAAACAATTGAACACTTCATCTTTGTGCTTCATAAAGTACAATATAGTCCACCTGCTATAGTCATCAATAAAAGATACATAGTACCTTGATCCTGAGATTGAGGGGTCTTTGCTTGGTTCCCATACATCTGTATGGACAAGTTCTACGTAGTCCTCATGCATGTAGCCTTTCCTTGAGAAGGGTAACCTGTGAGACTTCCCAAATTGACAAGCACCACAATTATAATCATGTGTTGTTTGGAAACATTAGGTATTCCAATTACACATTGATCCCTGCATATTTGCTTGAAGGTTCTTTCTCCTACATGCCCTAATCTTTTATGCCAAATCTCAAGCTCTGAACGTGTTTGATCTTTATAATTGTAGAGTGCGATATTGTTTGTATCTTCCAGCTCAAAAGTAAAAAGTCTACCTGTCTTTTCTTCTTTAGCAACTCTCTTGAACCCATGCTTGGGATCCTCCACAAATGCTCCAAATTGGTTGAACCTAACTTGGAAACCTTTTTCCACAATCTGTCCAACACTTATCAAGTTTTTTGTAATGGGTTGTACATATAGTACCCTACTCAACAAGTTTTGATTTCCATCACAAGTCTTAACATTTCCAACTTTAACTATTGAATGCTTGGTATCATCACCTATTTGAACTTGATGTTTACCTCTTGGTTCTTCAAGGTCAGAGAGTAGAGCTACATTGCCAGCCACATGATTTGAGCATCTTGAGTCAATGTAGAAGAGATGGTCATCATTTGTACCTGCTTTTGATGTCATGTTCATAATCAGAAGAGAATCATCTTGCTCTTTTGTGTAGTTGTTGTAATCCTTTCTGGATTTGAATCCTCCTTGGTAGTTGCCATTGTAGTTGTTGTTGTAGTTGTTGTTATAGTTTTTGTTGTACCCTTGATGATGGTTGAATCTGCCTCTTGACTGTGAGTATCCACCTCTTTGATATCCTCTTCCTCTCTGATTCTTGTAGTTCCTGAAACACTCATCTATAGTATGATTTGATAAACCACAAATGTTACATGGTGAGGAGTTATAAGGTCTCCCCCTACCTTGCTTACCTGCTCTGCCCCTTCCTCTTGATGATCTACCTCTCCCTGCATAGTTGACTTGGGAGGTAGTGCCTTCATCTTCTCCTTTCTTGTTCTTGCCTTTATCTTTAGACTTACTTTTATCAGTGTATAGGGCATAAGAGGTATTACCTTTGGATGAGTCTCCATTCTTGTTGAGCTTGGCTTCATGAGTGAACAATTGTCCCATGGGAGTTGTAAGATCTGGAATTCACATGTCCATGTATAGGTCCATGGTAGTATTGGTGAAGCTTTCCCATTTGTCATCAACTTTAATCCCATTGATCACTTGCCTTACTATCTGCTCTTCTTCAATGTCTTCTCCTATGCTTACTAACTCATCTGCTACATCTTTAATCTTAGTCACAAACTTTGAATTAGCCTGCTTAGGTTGCTTCCTTAGTGTGGTGAATTCAATCCACAATTGATTTTTTCTGGCCCTTGTGTTGGAAGATATAATAGGATGACTGGGTTTCCCAAGTCTCTTCGGATGTCTTATAGTTTCTAATATGTGGCAAAATAAAATCAGAGATGGAGTTGAGTAAGTAAGACCTTGCTAATGCATCCTTGGCACACCATGTGTTGAGCTTCTCATGTTCTTCCTTTGTTGGTAGTCCTCTACTTTTGAATGAGGGCAATTCCTTATCTCCTGAGATGTATCCATAAAGAATCCTTCCTTGTAGGTATGTCTTCATCCTTAGAGACCATGCCTGATAGTTGTTCCTATCCAATTTTTCAATAAATGAAGGAAAACCATCTCCCATTTTACCTTAACTTTGCTCTGATACCACTGTTGGGAATGATGGATGGATACTTCAAGACGATGAGTAGGTACTGCCAAATCCTGGTTTGTACCAGCCCTTTGATGCTTCAGAGTTGATAAGTAGACCTTTGTAGCTTTCCAATGATACCATAAAATGGCCTATGTACTTTGGAAATGATGTATGAAAAGAATGAATCAAAACAGACAACTTTGAACTTCAAGTCTTCAAGAAAACCTTCTATTTTTGACAATACACCTGCTCTATCTTTTGCTCAGTATGATTAACATAGTAGAAATTGGAAAAATTCCTTTTAGGGGTATCTAATTAACTTAATAAGCTAACTATTCCGAGTGGAATTACTTAAAAAGATTAACTATGCTCAGAGAAATCAATTTAGCAAGTAAACCTTTACCCCCGATATTTTAGGACTGTTGCAGACTTTGACCAATGATCACCTCAACAGACTTTTCCTGGAAATGGCTGAATAGAAATCCGTCAAATTTTTGTTGCATGTAGAAAACTATATGAGTTGATTCCAACAAGCTATAGATCTTTGAACTTGGTGCACAAATAAGTGATATATGATCTCCATAAGTTTACTGACTGACAGAGACTATGACAGAGACTCAGAAATGAACAAATGTAGATATATGTATTAATGAACACTTGTGTACAAAAGCATTGGCTTGGAAACCATAGCCAAATGATGTGGTAAGGTGTAGGCAACAGTGTAGGCCTTACACACATATAGAGATGATAATGAACAGCTCAGAAAGTGACCTGTCCTACCGTGACTTTTTGATGATAATTTTTATAGTAGTTGAGTTCAAAGTTTGAATTTGAATTCAAATTTTTGGCTCTCTATAATCATGCTC
Source organism: Ceratopteris richardii (assembly GCA_020310875.1). Lineage (NCBI taxonomy): Eukaryota > Viridiplantae > Streptophyta > Polypodiopsida > Polypodiales > Pteridaceae > Ceratopteris > Ceratopteris richardii. Next base: position 136,006,740 of record CM035421.1, on the reverse strand, counting down.
CTACATCCTAGGAGATATTATCTTAATTGATTGATGCTTTACAACTAATAAAGTCCACGACTCCCTTGGATAGGTGGTTACAAAGATTCCAAGTCAAATATGACTTTTACAACAAAGATAAAATGGTAATTAACCATTAGCATTGATTCCTATGCATCTTCATATGTGTATGAACTACAAGCCAAATGTGTAGGCTTGTGAGTTGCACCAACAAAGAGGAAGTGGCAGAAGTAGAGGAAGAGGCAGAAATAATAAAGATAATATCAGAGCTTGTTGGATATGTGATAAGACCAATCATCTATCTCATGAACGTTGGCATAATAATCAAAGCAATGGTAATTTTAATCAGAATTTTAATCAAAGAGGAAGAGGTGGCAGATATCAGAGAGGAAATTTCTGAGGTAGAGGTGGTAGGAATTTCTTTGGAAGAAGTGGAGGAAGAAACTTCCAAAATCAATCCTATAATAACACCTACTATAATCAGATCAGAAAGAAGATTCAACTCTTATTATGAATGCAACATGTGAAGCCTCACATGAAGACATGAGAGTATTCTATATTGACTCAAGATGTAGCAATCATCTAAGTGGAGACATTGCTTTGATGAGTGACATAGATCATAAGGCAATCAATCACACAATTCAAATAGGAGATAATGCAAAGTAGAAAGTGAAATCAATTGGTTCAGTTAAAGCCAAGGATGAAAGTAATCTTCTGAGTAAGGTCTTGTATGTTCCTAAAATTCCAAAGAATTTGATTAGTGTAGGACAGATTGTGGAAAAAGGATATGAGGTAAGGTTCACTAATGATGGAGTTTATGTTGAAGACCCTAGACAAAGATATAAGCAAATTGTTATAGGAAAGAAGGAAGGAAGGCTCTTCACACTAAAGATACAAGGTAATGTTGGACATGCTATGTTCACATATGGAGAGCAAAAAGTGTCTGAATTGGATCTTTGGCATAAAAGACTTAGACACTTCAATGAAAGAGGTATCAAAGAGATGGTTAAAAATGGTTTAGTACTTGGATTACCTAATGTTGCAGGTCAACACATGACTTACAGATGTGAAGCATGTCAACTAGGTAAGCCTCATAAGCAATCATATAATAAGCATGGTTTTATGTACTCAAAAAGACTTGAATTGGTACATATAGATGTGTGGGGTCCTTCAAAGGACTTTAGTATAGATGGTTTAAGATATTATATCATATATGTTGATGATGCTACCAGGTGGATCACTATTTATGTGATCAAAGACAAGTCAAAAGTGTTTAATACATTCAAACACTATCATGCATATGCAGAAAGAATTACAGGACAAAAATTGAAGAGGTTAAGATCAGATGGAGGGGGAGAGTATTTTTCATATGAATTGAGTGATTATTTGTGGAATGCAAGTATAAAGAGAGAGGTTACTTGCAGGTACTCTCCTCAACAAAATGGGGTAGCAGAGAGAAGAAATAGAACTCTTGTTGAGTTTGCAAGATCAATGATGAAGGAGAAAAATTGTCCAAATTATTTGTGGGCTGAGGCTATAAACACAACCATATACTTGGTCAATAGGCTACCATCTAAAGCTTTTCGCGGTATGACACCATATGAAGCTTGGTGGGGTAAGAGACCTACTTTGGATCATTGCAAAGTATTTGGATGTTTGGCTTATGCATATGTGCCATCTCAATTGAGGCATAAATTAGAACCTAAGGCAGAAAAGTATGAGTTTATTGGCTATGATGACAAGCAGATAGGTTATTGGTTGTGGAGTCCAACCACAAAGCAGTTCCTTGTGCCTAAGGATGTTACATTTGATGAGCAAGGTACTTGGTATGTAGGTACACTTAATATTCATGCAGGTGATGAAGAAGCATTGGTTCAAAAGAAAGGTAAAACAAAGGTTCAAATATGTGATGAAGAAGAGAGTAATGAAGGACAAGTTGAAGTAGAAGAAAGGCCAAGGTTTGATCTAGAATATAATGAACTAGAAACTTCAAGAAGTGGAGAAGTCAGAAGGTCATCCAGGCACAAACGACAACCTAAAAGGTATAGCTATGATACTTCATTCTTGACTGCTAAAGATTATGCTTATATGATAAAAGCATATGAAGATCCATCCACATATGATGAAGCCAAAGGAAAGGAGAATTGGGAAAAAGCTATGTAGGAAGAATATGATGCATTGATGGAGAATCAAACATGGGATTTGGTTCCTAAACCAAATAGTCAAAAGATCATTGGATGTAAATGGGTTTACAAAACAAAAAGGTTTGCAGACGGAAGTGTATCTAGGTACAAGGTCAGGCTTGTTGTAAAAAGGATATGCACAGACATATGGTGTGAACTATGATGAGACTTATAGTCCTGTTGCAAAGATGACAACCATAAGGACTCTCATAGCAATTGTTGCTTGCAAAGGTTGAAAATTATCTGAATTAGATGTGAAGAGTGCATTTTTTTATGGTTATATTTCAGATGAAGTCTACATGGAACAACCAGATGGTTTCAAAGATCAAGAATATCCAAATCATGTGTGTAAGCTCAGGAGAGCTTTGCATGGTTTGAAGCAGGCCCCAAGGGCATGGAATTATAGGCTTGTAAAGTTCTTGAAGGAACTTGGGTTTCAAGCATCCAAGGCAAATAGTAGCTTGCTAGTCAAAGCAAGTGAAGATGGATTTATTTATGTTTGTATTTCTCTTGATGACATAATACTTACTGTTAGATTTATTTAGATCTCCATGGTCTACCATTGGTCTAGCTGCATTTGGTCGAGGACCCTAGCTGGGTCAAGGACCAGAGCTCGGGGGAGCCAAGGCTCTAGCACGGATCTTCGAGGTTATTCCGTCTCCTCAGAGTGGCCATATGGGGAGTGTTTGGACCTTAGAGAAGATTCTAGAGGTGCCAAGGGCAAGGGTTATTTAAGGTTGGGAGGACAGTGGAAGGTAGCTAATTGGGATCTTTCATTTGGTATCAGAGCTTGAGTGAGAGAGGGGAAAGTTTTTGAGAGAAAGCCACTTCATCTTCTTCTTGAGAAAAGTGGGGAGGAAAGTTCCTTGGAGAGAACTATAATGCGTGGAGTTTTGAGGGCCTTTTTCACGTGAGCGTGGCTGTCTTGGGGACGTGAGAAGACCTGAATAAAACGTTTTGTCACCATCGGCGGTTCTAACAGGAGTAGGTCAAAGGATTCCAATACTTCAGAGCTGTTGTTTCTTGGAACACCCTCTGGAATGTTGACAGGGGTGTCTTGTCAGAGTCATACCTCTTTGTGGAAATATCCATTTTGAGAGTATTTTATTGGGTTTTAAAGCTTACCTAATGTAGTTTTGTGCCTCAAAATTTCATTACATTTGGATTTGAGTTAAGAGTCAAGGATGATGATGTACATAAAACAACGTTTCGTGCTAGATTTGGTCATTATGAGTATCTTGTAATGCCTTTTGGTTTAAGTAATGCTCCAGCTACTTTTATGATGCTCATGAATGATATTTTTCATCCTTTTATTGGTCAGTTTGTGGTTGATTTTGTAGATGATCTGTTGGTTTATAGTAAAAGTTTGGAGGAACATGAATGTCATTTGCGTACAGTTTTTCAAATGTTGGATGACAATACTTTGTACGTCAATCCAGAGAAGACACAGCTATGTTTGTCTAAGGTTGAGTACTTCGGACATATAATTTCTCAAGATGGAATTAGAATGGATCCACGAAAATTTTATGTGATCCTTGGTTGGCCGATTCCTCAGAATGAGTGCCAGTTGCGATCATTCTTAGGATTATCAGGCTTCTATAGGAAATTCATTGCTAGCTATTCGCACATAGCTGCACCATTGACGGATTTATTATAGAATAATAAAAAAATTATTTGGACTAGTGCAGAACAGAAAGCTTTTGACACATTGAAACAAGCAGTTTCAAGTGCTCCAATTTTATTGGTAGTAGATCCCCAAAAACCTTTTCAAATAGAAGCCGATGCTAGTGGCATCATAGTTGGTGCAGTTTGGATTCAAGATGGTAGACCAGTAGCTTTTGAAAGTAAGAAACTTTCTCCAACTCAAAGAATCTGGTCTGTCCATGAACAAGAATTATATGCAATACTCCATGCTTTGAAGATTTGGAGACACTATCTATATGGTGCAACTTTTCAAGTATACACAGAGAAGTATTTCTATTCCTAGCCTGATCTTCGGGGGAGACATGCTAGATGGGTTGAGTTGATGCAAGAATTTCATATGGAAATTCTATATAGAAAAGGAAAAATGAATACAATTGCAGATGCACTATCTCATATTTTGCATCATATTAGCTTCATAGTTCCTGATAGTGATTTGATCCAAGAGATCAAAGATTCACAGATTGAAGATTATTATCTTCGGTCTATAATCAACAAGTTATCACAAAGTGATAAAGATCAAGCTATCTCAAATTTTCAAGTGGAGCAAGGTTTGCTCAAAAGAAAGGGGAAGATTTGTGTGCCTAATTCCCAAGAAGGGAAGTTTAGAAAATAGGTTATTTTTGAGAACCACGATGCATCTTGTGCAGGACATCCTTGTATTGAGAAAACTTTATAGTTGATCATACGTACTTTTTGGTGGCCTAAGATGGTCAAAGATGTAAACAATTATGTAAGTCAGTGTTTTAAATGTCAGGTGAATAAAGCAGAAAGGATTAGTCCTCCAGGTCTACTACAACCATTAGAGATACCACAGTATTGTTGGGATAGTATTTCCATGGACTTCATAATGGGTCTACCTAGAACACCACGACAAAAGAATGCTATTCTTGTAGTGGTTGATCGTTTGAGAAAAATGGCACACTTTATTCCTACAAAGGAATCAGTGGAGGCTCCGCAAGTCGCGGAACTATTTATTCAAAATATTTTTAGACTACATGGTCTACCTAGATCTATAGTTTCAGACAGGGATCCTAGGTTCACATGAAATTTTTGGAAAAACGTGTTCAATAAGCTTCAAGTTCAACTCAAGATGAGTAGTGGAGAGCATCCACAGACAGACGATCAAACCGAAAGAGTTAATCAGATACTGGAAGATATGCTACGGGCATATGTTTCAGAAAAGCAAACAAATTGGGATAGTTTTCTCCCATTAGTTGAATTTGCTTATAATAGTTGGAAGCACAAGTCTACTAGGCTTGCACCTTTTGAGGTGAGGTATGGATTTATTCCACATAGTCCAGCTACCATTGGATTACCTAGGAAATCTCCGAGTGCTTCACAGTTTTTGACAGATATGCAAGCTAACTTAAAAATAGCTCAGTTCAATCTCCATCAAGCTACTGAAAGGATGAAAGCGTTTGTAGATCGACATCGAACACCACGAATGTTTCAAGAGGGATATCGTGTGCTTTTACAGGTTCCACTTGGTTCATCATTGATAGGGGGTGAGAAACTCAAGTTATCCCCTATATTTTGTGGACCTTGGACAGTAATCAAGAAGATTAGTGATGTCGCATATAAATTGCAATTGCCAGATAATTGCAAAGTTCACCCAGTTTTCCATGTTAGCAAGTTGACACCATACATTTCTCGAGATGAGAATTGTGTAGATGGTTTAGTTGCTTTAGAAAATAGAGCATCTCAGCCAGATGTTCCATTTCAGGATCTTGATAAGAGGGAGCAAAAGTTGAGAAATCGCTCCATACCAAAGCATTTAGTAGCATGGACTAGCTGTCCACTCACACATGCTACTTGGGAATCAGAAGCTCTAATTCGCAAACACTTTCCTTCCTTGATCACTGAGGACAGTGATCTCTAGAAGGGGGAGAGAGTGTTAGATTTATTTAGACCTCCATGGTCTACCATTGGTCTACCTGCATTTGGTCGAGGACCCTAGCCGGGTCAAGGACCAGAGCTCGGGGGAGCCAAGGCTCTAGCATGGATCTTCGAGGTTATTCCATCTCCTCAGAGTGGCCATATGGGGAGTGTTTGGACCTTAGAGAAGATTCTAGAGGTGTCAAGGGCAAGGGCTATTTAAGGTTGGGAGGAGAGTGGTAGGTAGCTAATTGGGATCTTTCACTTATAGGTTACTAAGCACTCTATTTATCTTGCAAAAGACTTCTCATTTGAAGAGCCATCATCATATGAAGAGGCAAAGACCAAGGTAGAATGGAAGGAAGCTATGGATGAGGAAATTGAAGCACTCAAGGAGAATGATACTTGGGAGCTAGTGCCAAAGAAAGAGTCTATGAAGGTAATTGTTTCTAGATGGATCTATAAAATCAAGAGGAATTCTGATGGATTAATAAGAAGGTACAAAGCTAGACTTGTGGCTAAGGGTTTTTCACAAAACCAAGGAGTTGATTATGAAGAAACCTTCTTACCTTTGGCCAAAATGCCAACCATCAGGGTATTGGTAAGTGTGGCTGCATGAAAGAATCGGAATATGTATCAATTGGATGTAAAAAACGCATTTCTAAATGGCTGGATTTCACACGAGGTGTACATGTCTGAACCTCCTCACTATGAGGATCCAAGCAAGGTAACATATGTGTGTAAATTGAACAAAGCTCTCTATGGATTAAAGCAAGAACCTAGGGCATGGAACCATAGGTTGACTACATACCTTCAGGATCAAGGATTCATCATGAGTAAGGCAGATACTTCTCTATTTATTAAGAGACGTAATTCAAAGGTAATATACCTGTGTATATGTTGATGATATCATACTCATAGGTAATGATGCTAATGGCATCAAGCAAATTAAGAATCAAATGATGCAAGAGTTCAAAAACAATTATCTAGGATCACTAAAGTATTTTCTTGGACTTGAGTTAGTCTATACTAACTCTGGAATTTATATTACTCAGAGAGTATATACAGGACATGTTAAAGTTTGCTCAAAGACAACATCTCTATTGACCATAAATCTTTTGTTGGTAGGATTGTAGAACCTGTATCCTTTCTGATTCAAGTCATACCCTATGAAGATGCACTTCTCTGCGTTAGGGTCTAGCTTACCTCTTATTTAAGAAGGGATATGCACATAAGAAACACATCCAAAGATCCTGTTGGGGATGTAAGGGTCATGTGACCTTACCCCCATATTCATATATATACATCATATATAGAGCATTGCCTCAAGAGAGATCATTATGTGGGTTTCGAGGCTCCCACGCATGTCCGCGCGTCTCTCCTCTCTTTCTCTCCTTCCATCTCCTCCTTCCTCCTCTTGTTCTGCACACCAAAGCCCTTCATTGGTATCAGAGCATGCTGAAGGCTGGTGTGCAAGAAGCTTCAATGGAAGCTTAGCTCACAATAAGTGAAAGTGCAGGTCGGCATCTCTTGACAGCTGTTCAGTATTTCGGTCATAACTTGAGCTAAAGAGCTCGGATTGGTGCGTTTTAAAGTTCTGCGTGTAGCTAACACAGAGGGCTACAACTTCACAGAAGAGCGCAGAACCTGGTTCGAACTTCTGAAGTGCCAAAAATTCGAAAAACGCAGAGAATTATAGAAGGCGAATCTACATTGAGTAGGACAGCAGGTCGGTTTTTTTGTCATAACTTGAGTTCTACAGCTCCGAATACGATGATTCAACTTGCTGCTCGTATCTTGGAAAGATAGCTACAACTTTGTAGAAGAACTCAGATTCAGATTATGAGTGCAAGGTCACCGAAACTGCAAAATACAGAGTAGTAGTGTTGTAGGTGATAGTGAAATTGACAGCAAGTGCTTGTTTTGAGCATATCTTGAGCTACGCACCTCCGATTGAGGTGTTCTTTATCTCTTTACGTAGCCAAGAGTCAGATCTTGAAGTTTGCTGAAGAGCAAAAGTTCAGATTCAGAGGTTATCACCTCTAAAACAGCAAAACACAGAGCAGTACAGTTTTGCCCAAACAACCATAATTGCACTTGGAGGTTGAATTTGCTTTGGAACTTCTTCGAGAGAGAATTTTTGGTGTGCAAGCTCTTATTTTCAGAGCTTCAAGACATTGTACATGTATGATCATTATGTTAGCTCCTCCATATGAGAGTAGAGTATGATCTTGTCACGCGTTTGGCATGTAAGATGACATTGTGGTATACTCTTTTTGAGGTTTAGGTCATCATGAGTTTGATCATGGATGTATAGTGGCATTGTGGTCTATAGCTTGCTTATGCCACTTGGTTACGGATTTACTTTCCGGTTGCACATACTTTTGTGAGAGTTGACATTGGATCTTAGTTGGTACTTGTATCTTTTGTTTTCTTTGCAGGTACAGGATCCAGATTGGAGCCTCAGTTACACGTTTGTTTGTCACCGTTATTAGCATTTGGTCATTGATTGATATATATTTGCCAGTGTGATTCTTGGCATATGTGGATGGTGATTCCCACATGGTTATTTTGGTTCTAGAGTCCATTTTACAGAGGAGATGCTGCCGAAATTTTATCGGCTTTTATGCTAGAAGAGAGCTCTAGTGGATCTTGAAGCTTGTGCGATAGCTTTGGATCATTGACTATCTCCATTCACTTAGACTTGGTCACAGGTTATTTGTGATAGATTGGACCATCTTGCAGGATTTATTCTTGAGTGGAGTTGTATTGCCATTGTATTGGCATGTATTGCCATTAGTTTATGGGTATATGTATTTTCCATTATCCTTGATTACATCAGTGACAGGTGGTGACAGATTATTCATTGTTCTTTGGTGATTGGTTATCTTGTTTGATTGCTCAGTTTTCAGGGGATACTTTGTCGAATTTTTCCTAGGATTCTTTCACATCTATTTGGTCACTTTGGAGACTTGGTGAGCAGGCTTATGCTCGTGTTTTTATGTGCATGCTAGATGCATGGTTATGTGACAGGTGGTTCACATGGTTTTCTTCTCCAGTGAGACATATGTGATGTGAGTTATGCATATGGATATGCAGGTGTGATCCTATTCAGGATAGAGTATTGTTTCTAGTCTCTTGTTACATTGCTAGTCTCTTGGATTACCAGCATGGTGTCTTCTCGATTTGATGGCACTGACTTTCCGAGATGGAAAGCTCAGATGTGGCATACATTGGTTCGTGCAGGGTTACACATGTATGTGCATAGAGATGCACAGAGGCCTCGTGACATGCCCGACCATGTATGGATGGATATGGATGCATTGGCCAGCTCCACTATCCGATTACAGCTTGTGGATTCTATATATGAGTCTGTTATGTATGAGGAGACGAGTAGTGCATTATGGCAGAGACTACATGATATATATGCGAGTCCATTGACTCATGTGAGACATAGATCACATCGACGACTTCGATGCTGGCATTGTGGTCATGAGGGCCATATTCGACGATGTTGCTTCAGGCGGATGCGACGACGACATCAGAGACATGCACGTGATGTAGATCAGGTAGTAGTTTCAGGAGAGTCTATGGCAGTTGATTATGCTAGTGATGGTGATATTACTTTCTCCTATGGTTCATCTTTGGATTCCTCTTATTCATTGGATGGCACACATATGGCTTGGTTGCTTGATGCATTAGCCAGTTTTCATGTTACTCCATATCGTGAGTGGTTTTATCGATTCTCAGGTGAGAGTCGTGGATGTGTGCAGTTGCCTGATGGTACGACATATGATATTGAGGGTGCAGGAGATGTATGCATTATGCTACCTAGTGGACCATCACTTATGCTTAGACATGTGCGTTATATGCCTTCATTCCCTATGAGCTTGATTTCAGTTAGCCAGTTACAGGAGAGCAGATGTTATGCATTCCTTGGTGAGCATCATTTTCAGTTGCAGTTGGGACAGCTTATGCTTGTTAGAGGTGCCAGGATTGGGCACATGTATCCACTGCAGGTACTTCATGTGAGAGACAGTCTCGTCTCAGTGGGAGTTCAGTCTTATGTAAGATGTGAGACTCGTCATGTCTCATTTTATCTACCTACAGATAGGTCTATTGACATTCATGATGCACATGTATGGAAGGATTCAGATGCTCAGATAGATGCATATATAAAGCATGTTTTGGATGTTCATGATGCTTATGGAGAGCATGATTGTTTTGATCATATGGATGCTCTTATAGAGCACACTTTGGATGATTGGATGCTTTAGAGCATGATGTGGATGCTCATGTAGAGCATTGTGATGATACTCAGTTAGAGTGTGATCATCAGTTTGACCTTGGTATTGATGTTGTGCAGTTAGCTCATGTAGAGCATGATCATACACTTGGTGTGGTAGAGCAGGATTGCTCTCATGGTATACAGTGTATGGTAGAGCATATTAGCTCTCAAGATGCACAGCTAGATACATCCTTGGTTGATAGCATGGCTGATTTAGATGCTGAGGAGTCAGTAGTTATGCAGTCATTCTTGGATTCGCTCATGCCAGATGTTGACACATATATTTCAGGACATGTTGGTCTTGATGATAGTGCTTTGGATGCCTTGGATACAGGCATAGCTGACATACTTAGGTTAGCCAGGATAGCACATGTTTCGTCAGCGTTCGGGAGTCTGATGTACGAGTTGTTATGCTCGAGACCAGACATTGCAGTTGCTATTGGAGCATTTGCACTTGGAGTTGTCAATCGTTCGATGATTGACATAGGCATGGAGCGAGTGGGAGCTTTGCAAGAACTTCATCAGTTCTTGCATCAGTCAGATGTGAGCTCGACTCTTACTGATATGAGTCCAGAGCAGTTTGAGGTGCATGGATACACATTGTTTGAGGCGGTTGGTGTAGGCTGATCTGGTATGGGTTGAGATCCAGACTCTTCCTGTACATTATTGTATAGTCCTACATCATTCTTTGTATATTTTTCCACTTATGGTCACATTGACCCTTAAGTGGGAGATTGTTGGGGATGTAAGGGTCATGTGACCTTACCCCCATATTCATATATATACATCATATATAGAGCATTGCCTCAAGAGAGATCATTATGTGGGTTTCGAGGCTCCCACGCATGTCCGTGCGTCTCTCCTCTCTTTCTCTCCCTCCATCTCCTCCTTCCTCCTCTTGTTCTGCACACCAAAGCCCTTCATAGGCATAGAGTCGAGCATTTGCACTTGGAGTTGTCAATCGTTCGATGATTGACATAGGCATAGAGCGAGTGGGAGCTTTGCAGGAACTTCATCAGTTCTTGCATCAATCAGCTACGAGCTCGACTCTTATCGATATGAGTCTAGAGCAGTTTGAGGTGCATGGATACACCTTGTTCGAGGCAGTTGGTGTAGGCTGATCTGGTATGGGTAGAGATCCGGACTCTTCCTGTACATTCTTGTAGAGTCCTACATCATTCTTTGTATATGTTACCACTTATGGTCACATTGACCCTTAAGTGGGAGATTGTTGGGGATGTAAGGGTCATGTGACCTTACCCCCATATTCATATATATACATCATATATAGAGCATTGCCTCAAGAGAGAACATTATGTGGGTTTCGAGGCTCCCACGCATGTCCGCGCGTCTCTCCTCTCTTTCTCTCCCTCCATCTCCTCCTTCCTCCTCTTGTTCTGCACACCAAAGCCCTTCAGATCCTGCAATCATCAAGAGAAGGTCTTCTACCATGCCATGCTTCATATGGGTTCATCCCATCAAAAGATTTGGATGGAAACCTGTTTACAAGATAAGTGGAAGTAGATACACTTTCTACCCACAAGTAATTAGGTAATTGTTCTCATTTAACATTGACCTAGCTGTTTCAACAATTAGTCTATTTCTCCTCTCTACCACCCCATTTTGCTCAGGGGTATACCTTGTTGTAATTTCTCTTTTGATTCCTCTATCTTGCAATAATGCATCAAACTCATTTGAGAAGTACTCACCTCCTCCATCTCATATTAGTCTCTTTAGACTTCTTCTTGTTTAGTTCTCAACAAGTGCAAGATACTTTTTAAAGCAACTGAATACTTCAGGTTTGTGCTTCATAAAATATAAGATAGTCCACCTACTAAAATCATAAATGAAAGATACATAATACCTTGATCTACAAATTGAGGGATCCTTACTTGGTCCCCATACATCTACATGGACAAGCTCTAGGTAGTCCTCATGCATGTAGCCTTTCTTTGAGAAGGGTAACCTGTAAGATTTTCCAAACTGACAAGCACCACATTTATAGATCATGTGTTGCTTGGATACATTAGGTATCCCAAGTACACATTGATCTCTACATATTTGCTTTAAAGTTCTCTCACCAATATGCCCTAATCTCTTATGCCAAATTTCAAGCTCTGATAGTGTTTGTTCTTTGTAACTATAAAGTGCAATATTACTTGTATCTTCAAGTTCAAAAGTGAATAATCTACCTATCTTTTCTCCTTTGGAAATTCTCTTGAATCCATGTTGGGGATCCTCCACAAGTGCTCTATATTGGATGAACGTAATCTGCAAACCCTTTTCCATAATCTGTCCAACACTTATCAAATTCTTGGTAATTGTAGGTACTTATAGAACCTTGCTCAACAGATTTCTATTTCCATCAGAGGTTTTAACATTTCCTACCTTGATCACTGAGTGCTTGGTGTCATCACCTGTTTATACCTTATGCTTACCCTTTGGTTCCTCAAGGTCAAAGAGAAGAGCTACATTGCCTACCACATGACTTGAACATCCTGAGTCAATGTAGAAGAGATGGTCATCATTTATACTTGGTTTTGAATTCATATTCATAATCAGAAGAGAATCCTCTTGCTCCTTTGTATAGTTTTTGTAGTCTCTCCTTGCTTTGTAGCCTCCTTGGTAGTTGTTATTGTAGTTTTTGTTGTATCCTTCATGATCGTTGAATCTTCCTCTTGATTGTGTATATCCACCTCTTTGAAATCCTCTACCTCTTTGATTCTTGAAGCTCTTGTAACACTCATCTATAGTGTGATCTAAAAATCCACAAATATTACATGGTGAGGAGTTATAAGGTCTCCCCCTACCTTGCTTACCTCCTCTGCCCCTTCCTCTTGAGGTTCTACCTCTCCCTGCATAGTTGGCTTGGGAGGTAGCTCCTTCATCCTCAATCTTCTTATTCTTTCATTTCTCTTTAGACTTACTTTTATCTATGTATAGGGCCGAAGAGCTATTACCTCTTGATGAATCTCCATTCTTGTTGAGCTTGGATTCATGGGTAAAGAGTTGCACCATGAGTGTGTTAAGATCTAGAATCTACATGTCCATGTACAAGTCCATGGCAGTTGTGAAGCTCTCCCATTTTTCATCTGCTTTAATACCATTGATTACTTGTCTTACAATCTGCTCCTCTTCAATTTCTTCTCCTATGCTTGCCAATTTATTAGGTACATCTTTGACTTTGGTCACATACTCTGAGATGCCTTGCTTGGGTTGCTTTCTTTGAGTGGTAAACTCAATCCACAATTGGTTCTTCCTAGCCCTTGTGATGGAAGATAAATATGAAGACAATGTTTCCCAAGTTTCTTGGGATGTCTTACAGTTCCTAATGTGTGGAAGAAGAAAATCAGAAATTGAGTTAAGTAAGTATGACCTTGCTAATGCATCCTTGGCACACCACGTATTGAGTCTTTCATGCTCCTCTCTTGTAGGTTGTCCTTTGCTTATGAAAATGGGTGTATCCTCATCTCTTGAGATGTATCCATAGAGACTCCTTCCTTGAAAGTATGTCTTCATCCTGAAGGACCATGCTTGGTAGTTGTTTCTATCTGATTTATCAATGAAAGAAGGAAAATCATCTTCCATTTTACCTTAGCTTTGCTCTCATACCACTTTTGGGAAAGATGGATGGACGCTCCAAGAAATGAGTAGGTACTGCCAATACCTGCTTTGTGCCAGCCCTCTTTTGCTTCATAGTGGAGTTATAGGCCCTCTTAGATTTCCAATGACAGTAAACAAGTGCCTATGTACTTTGGAAATGATGTGAGAAATGATTGAACCAAAACAGACTACTTCCAAGTTCAAGAATCAATGAAAACCTTCTATTTTTATTCACACACTTACTGCTTGTTAAACTCAATGCTTCTAGTACATTAGGAATTAGAAACATTAATTTTCGAGATATTGAATCAGATTAATGAGCTAATGGTTCCAAGTGGAATCACTTAAAATGATGCACTATACACAGAGCAATCAATTTAGCAATCAAATCATTACGCTCCATTCTTTAGGATCTCTATAGAGTTTGACCAGTGGGTACTTTGACACGCTTTTTCCACATTGGCTGTATGGATTATCTTCAAACTTTTTTAGCATGTAGAGGACTTAGAACTGATTCCAACAAGCTACAGAACATTGAAAATAGTGAAGGAATGACTGAGATATCAGCAATACAAAATGATTCTTCTGACTAACTATGACAGAGAGACAATAGATGAAAGTATTCATCTATTGTATTATAAGACAATGTTGTACATGATCATTTGCATGACAATCAATGCCCAATGATAATGAGTAGTGTAGGCTGTGAAGTGATCCTAACTCTCTTACAATGTAATCAACAAGAACTTGGAATTGGAGTGATGATGCCACGAGTTTTTACACCCATCTTTTATAGATATTTCATTCCAAAATTTGAAT
>CM035421.1:135972268-135987268 GCA_020310875.1 Ceratopteris richardii | reverse complement strand
TTACGTGTAGAGACCTCTATAACAACCATTCAAGCCTCTTTCTTCTTTGCCTCCTTTGCAGCCTCTTTAGTACAACTCTTTATGAAATGATCATTTCTCTTGCACTACTTGCAAAATTATTTCTGCTTTTATGTTTCCTTGTTAATTTTTTTCTTCCTTCTTTGACTATGTGGCATAAATAGATTTTTACTTACTAGTAGATGGGATCCATTTACCTTTGCCCTTCTTACTAGCTAAGAAATCTTGATTTGGAACATTCATAATTAACCTGTTCTACCTAAGCTCACCTTCGTGGAAAAAAGTAGAGACTAAATCCTAAAATGTTAACGCATTTGGATTGCCTTTCATAATAAAACAAAGAGTAGAAGCAAAAACCTAATATGAATCAAGAAGACCATTAATAACTATATGCACAAGTGAATTATCTAGCAAAGTTTCATTAGGAGAAAGCAAGTACTTCTTCAAATCTTTGATCTTTGTCGAAATATTATCCATTGAATCACCTTGATTCATATTTTCAGTCTCCTGTTGTCATTGGACTTGAAGAACACAAGCCTTAACCCTTGCTTGGTATAGTGTTGCTTGGTTTCTCAAAAAGTTGAAGACAAATACCCTGTCAAGCTTTGCTAGGATTGTACTAAACTTTGAGGTGCTTGTACTTGAAAATCAAAATGTGCAGTCATGTTTGGCCCAAAAGGATGAGATTTTGTGCATAGTCATTGTGATAGTGCGTTTGGAGGCCCAAATAAATGCAAATCAAAATTCTAAAGCAACATAGGGAAGATGATTTGAAGCAATAATTGCTTGGGTATGATTATCAATTCTTTCGTTTGAGACTACAAAGGAAGGTGTTTCGATGATGCCCTAGATGAAACAAAGACATTCTCTTATGCTGGTAATTGTAGTTTGAGGTATGTGAAAGCACACAAACAACACATGAAAGAAGAAGAAACTTGGAGCATAATACAATAATGAATGTATTGCCACGTGAATGTACAAAGATAAGTAACTTATTAGGGTTATGGGCATATATAGAAGCCAAGGGAAAAACACCTCCTAAATAGGGAAAGAAGTTCCCTAACATTCTTTTCTAGATGTTTGCACACATCAATACAAAAATATATCGGTAGAAGCTTCTACCTTCTTTTGATTCTTTTGAGGATAAAAAATTAAAGAAAAAGGAAAAGGATTAAGAAAAGAGAGGTGGGTAATTCTTCACTTTTCAAACTTAAAATTGATATCTTATTCTATTCGTTTAGCACATTCACTTGAGATCAAAATCAAAGCATGATTAAGATTGAACCACATTTATAATGTTAATTTTTAAACCTTAGATTCTTTTTTAATTCTTTCTTAATTCTTATTTTCAAACCTTAAATTCTTTTTTAGTTGTTTTTTTAAGAAAGGCATTTTCAAATTTTCTTGAGTTATTAAATGAATACCACAATCGATGAATGGAATATCAGTCGATAAACATATACTTTTATAAAAATACGTGTACAAAAAACAAAGGACACAGACATACATGTGCCGTTCTTGTGAAATGTGGAAGGAGTGTAAATGTACTATGTTCATTTCTTTTACAACTCCAATTTATGTTCCCTCCAAAGAAAATGTCAAAATAAAAGAATTTCAATTTATGTTCTTTCCACGTTTTGTCGCATTAGACAAACTCCATCTTTTTCATGCCTTCGAATTGGAAAATTTTTCTTATATTCAAATTGCTTTTTCTGCTCTTTTTCCAAGGATTTAGACTTCCGCATATTCTTTTGGAGCTTGAATTGAACCAGTGAATCAATGGAACAAACAGAAAATGGGCGTAACACTTGTTAGATTTTCTTTTCATCTAACAAAGAAGAGGGCTCACATAAGTTCTCTTCACTCTCACAAATTGAAAGGGAATACAACGCTCAAAGGCACCATTCAAAGTAGAAAGTAGGGAGAACATAAAACAGAGATGTTGTATGTAGTGAAGGAGAGACATACATGCTTGAAGGCACAATTGTCGGAATGAAATGCATTGGTTTGAAATTATTTATATGTCACCAAGAAGCGGAGTATTCAAAGTACTCGAAGTAGGGACAATTTGAAGGCCAATCACTTTGTAGATTCAAAATTCATTGGTTTGAAGTTTGTATGAGGCTGATCATCTGACCAGTCTACATTTCACAAAGAAACTCATTAAGGCCAAGTCATTTGAGGTATTAAAGTTCAGAAATATGAAGCTTGATTGGGGATGATCATCATGAAGACTGTCATCAGCAATGTGTTCCTTTGGAAGATCTAAATTCCTTGAGGCAGTGACCTTTCAGACGCTAAATAACTCTAAGATTATGGCCCTATAACCTTCCTGTTGTGACATGAAACAAATTTTTCAACACAGCATATGGAAGATGGTCCTACTTTTTAGAAAGAGGAAGTTCGTTCAAGTCCTAATATCCCTTCCTTGAATTAATAAAAAAGCACACTAATACAATGAAGAGGCATATTGCCCTATATGCCACAAAGCAACGGTAGGACATGAGACGGCAAGGTTTGAAGAAGAATCTAAGTTTTAGAGAGACCTATAGAGAAGGTTAATAAGTTTTTCGTTGCCATTATGGGCGGCCCATTTACTTTTGATCTTTTTATTTTCCCTGATGAAGATCTTATGGTGTCTAATGGGAAAGTATGTTTACAATCACATCTTCTTCTCCCAAGGAGGGCAAGAGATTTCTCAAACGATCATTTTTTTGGAATGTTAGTCCTCAAGCACACCCCTTCTTGAAAGTGCACTCCGTGCCATCGAAAAACCTCACAATCAATAATTCCCTTATGTGTGCCTTCAACGTTTAACGTGGGCTGGTTACCTTCAATGTTTGCCCGCAATGTTTAAGGCCCTTCTTAGTCCTCAAGCACACCCCTTCTTGAAAGTGCACTCCGTGCCATCGAAAAACCTCGCAATCAATAATTCCCTTATGTGTGCCTTCAACGTTTAACAAAGCCCTAGAGATCCCTGACAATAAAGAAACCCCCTAGGAGGGTTACACTACAAGCAAAGAAGATGGTTTCACCACTAGTAACGAGGACAACATGGATAGTGAAAGTTCCATCATTGGATCGACGATCCCGGAAACAGTGCCGAGCACGGGGCCCAAGTCTCCCCAGCAAGGGGCATCCCGCAAAGGAAAACAGCCTATGGAGTTACCCTGGAAAAGCCCCCACAAGAACAGACTTCTAAGTCGGGATCAGATCCCAGCGAAAAAGAAAGACGAAGTCAAGAGAAGAAAGGACAAGGCTCCCTCCCGCAAAGAGGGATCAATGCAAAAATGATTGTCATCTCGCTGAATGCTCGAGGGCTAACCGACCCCTCAAGAGCGACCATCATAGGTCAATGGCTTCGCGACATTAGCCTAAACCCAGACTTTATATGTATTCAAGAGATTAAAATTGACGGAGAAGACCTCCAGAAGCGGCTCAGACAGATCTCCTCGGCCCATGTGTGGATCCCAACGAAGCACCAACGGGGGTCTGGAGGAACGGTTATCGGTGTTAAACAACTCTGGTTTGAAAAGCTTGAGAACTCTATTGAAGATGTTAGTCACCGTTGGATTGCTGTCTCCTTTGGTGCTCCACTGTGTGCTACCTTGGCTTCTTTGTACGCCCCTAACGGGGATTTGGAGAGACTGAACACTTGGGCTTCCTTAGACTCGCTTCCCCACAACGTGCTTATTTGTGGAGACTTCAACATGGTGGAAGACCCTAGGGACAGATGGATGGGCAAGGGCAGGACCATCGACAGTCGGGAGAAAGACACGTGGGACATGACCAAACTCCACTTGGATTTGATTGAGTTCAAAGACTCGAGTGGCTTTTCTTGGTCGAATCTCCAAGCGGGCGAGGACCTGAGGAAAGCTAGACTCGATAGATGCTACATCTCTCAGAGTTTTACTCAACAGTGGGGCCTCCCTACCATCACGCAACGCACTGACCTCACTATCTCTGATCACTACCCGATCGTTATCACTTTTCATCCTTCCAACAAAATCCGCAAGGCTCCGTGGTTCCATGCCAACGCTTCCACCTTCTCTCTCCCCTCCGTCCATCATGAGATTGCCGATGCGTGGAAGGTGGCGTTCGCCTCTGGCTTGGCCCCAGCCAAGTGCTGGAGAAGTGCGGTCGACAAGTCTCGCAAGATCATGACCAGAACTAAGAAGATGCTCGAGACAGTGCGGCGGGCTCGTAGGGAAGCGCTTTACCACAGACTCTGGCGACTCGAGGAGGAAGTAAACAAAGGAAAACACCAAGCCCAGAAAGGTCTCCGAAAAATCAGAGCAGCGTTGAGATACGAGGAAGAAATACAAAGGAAAAACTTGCAAATCTTCTTCAAGGAGTGGTGGGCTGGAAAAGCCGACAAACCCACCAAAGAGATGTGCAGTATCCTTAAAAGGAAACACAACAGAGAGACAATCCCCCTACTGCTAGACACTCATGGCAATGTATGCAACTCGGAAGAAGATAATGTTGGCATCATCGAAGAGCACTTCACGAGACTCTTGGGAACCTCGAATCCACTCTCCCACCATAGAAGGGACTGCATGGCTGCCATTTCTAGGGTTTCCCCCCGGAGAATACCACCCAACCTCCACTCCCTGCTTCATGCCCCGATCTCTGAATCAGAAATCATTGAGGTCATTGATGCCCTCCCTCTCGGCAAAAGCCCGGGACCCGACGGACTCACTAACGAGTTTTTTAAATCCTTCAAGCTGGTGGTTGCCACCCCTCTTCGGATGGTTTGGCAAGAAGCGCTAAAATTTGGTGCTCTCCCTTCCTGTATAAATAATGGAATTATCAAGCTGATTCACAAGAAGGGGGAAAAAAACAGAATCGAGAACTGGCGGCCAATTACGATGCTCCAAACAGGATACAAGATCATCGCCAAAGTCATTGCCAACAGACTTGCGTGCCACCTGAGATCTTGGCTTAGTGAGGACCAAAAAGGTTTCATCAAAGGCAGGTCCATCCTGGAAACCATTATGGATATTTGGGAAGGTATTCAATTTGCAAATGAGTCTAATCAAGACGTGGTCTTCCTCAAGATCGACTTTGACAAAGCCTACGATAGGCTAGAATGGGACTATATTCTGCAGTCGCTCCAAGACCTCGGATGTAGTCAGAAATTCACCAAGATGATCGCGACCCTTCTCGGCAATGCAACGACCCAAATTAACGTTAACGGCAAACTTTCGAAGGCGATCCATCTTAAAAGATCTATTAGACAAGGATGCCCTCTTGCCCCCCTTCTCTTTGCCATCGCCACTGAAGGGCTGAGCAGACTTGTGGCTCATCATGTGGAGGCTGGCAATATCAGAGGCCTCCAGCTACCTCACGACCACAGTCAAATCATCATGAGACTTTTTGCCGACGATATGAACGCGTTCGTTCACAATGAAAATACCAGCCTGGAGACTTTCTGGAGGTGTCTTGATCCCTTTTGTGAGGCCTCTGGATCCAAAATCAACCACAATAAGACCGCCTTTAGGGCCATTGTGGGACATCAACCTGGCCTTCTCATTGATCATGGCTGTCAAATCATTCCGCAGGGTCAAATCTTTCGGCTACTCGGAATCCCCTTGGGGTTTGGCGTCTCTATGAAGCAGCGATGGAACTGGGTGCTGGCCAAACTTGAAAACAAGCTCAATTACTGGAGAGGCATGCAAATTAATCTCGCTGGACGGGCGATGGTTATCAACACGTTCCTCCTCTCGTCTACCATCTATTTCCTTTCTTGCTGGAGACCGAATGAGCAAGGCCTGTCCAAACTGAATAGCATCTGAAGAAACTTTCTTTGGACGGGTGATCATAACAGAAGGGGGGTGCCTAAAATCAAATGGGCCATCTGCACCAGCCCTAGAGATAGCGGGGGGCTTGGCATCCTGGACATTGGGTGCATGGCCAATAAACTGGCAGCCAAATGGATGATTAAGGCTTGGTGCAATAGGGAGGCCTCGTGGGCCAAGCTGATCTTCAGAAACAAAAATGAGTTGGCCCTCACGGGATCCCCGAACTGGAAGAACCTTGACATCATGACCCTGCTATTCTCCCCGATACCTGTCTTCCCGAAAGGCTCCAATCTCGTATGCTCTCTTTGGAAGGGCTGGAATAAAGTCAAAAGCTTCACAAGAATTAGTGAGGACTGGAAGTGGGCGGCCGGAATCAGACAAAACGACTCTATCTGGTTTCCGATTCATGGCATCCGGAGTGTGGAGCCGTGGAACATTCAAAATGCCAAGAAATTATGGAACAAAGGATTCAAAAAATGGAAACACCTCTGGAAACATGACACCAACAGTTGGATCAACTACGAGGATATTGACCCTCGCATAAACATCTCCTACGAAGAATGGAACACCTTGCAAAGCAGATGCCTCGCTTGGGATCGTCCCAAAACTCGCCTTCTCATGGGACATGACGCTCCGAACGCGCGTGGTCTCAAATGGCACAATGGAAACAGCCTACTCAAAATCCCGAACATCAATGAAACGACTGACCTCCAGATCAGCCTCAACAAGAAGTGGTGCCTGTCTTGGACGCGGCTTCGGTGGGACATGAAATTCATGGGTATCTGGCACCCACTTATAGAGATTAAAAAGTCGGTCCTCTTATGGCAAATTCTTCATCGAGGAATTTGGACTAACCATAAGGCAAGCAAAATTTGTGGGATCCCTCCGTGGTGCAAGCGCTGTCACCGCGCAATCGAAGATGTCCACACATCTTCCTTACTTGCCCCAACTCCTACAGAATCTGGCAGATGGTTGGACTGAAAATCAGAGTTCAGAAACAGCTTAGTTGGAAACAAGTCCTTTTGGGTGAAGCGATTGGGTGCTCTGCGGCTCTCTGGAACGCAATCAGAGGGGAAGTCCTGTGGAAAATTTGGCGGGAGCGGTGTGCTCTCAACTTCGGCGACTCCCCCAGGGAGTGGTCGATTGAAAAATCTCTATTCCTCCTTGGCAAAAGGATTGTAAACAGTAAGAAATCCCCCCCCTTCAGGCACCATCAAGTCCTCCTTCTGATCAACAACAAGCTCAAACCCAAGTGGGTCCCGCATGAGGGCGACGAGAGGGTGATCAACCTTCTTTGTAATGCAACCTAGGAATCAACCAAGCTTCCTCTGCTTTGTGGGATTTGGGGGGTCCCGTGGGCACTAGTCCCCTTCTATTGTACCTTTGTTTCTTAATTTAATTCAAGTCCGGGAGAGTAGGCTATTGCCGAACTTCCTTTATATTAAAAAAAACGTTTAACGTGGGCTGGTTACCTTCAATGTTTGCCCGCAATGTTTAAGGCGGGCTCGCTAAAGCCATTATAATCACTTCGAGTCGTTTTTGGATGTAATCGCTTTCGGCCGATTTTTTTTTATATGATCAACATTTGACGTTTGATGCAAAGTCGCAGTTTAAAGAAACCTTCCCTTCTAAACACGACTCCTCAAGTCATCCCATGGTTACCTTCACTTGAGGGCGCAGCGGTTTGTTGGTTTGTGAGATGCCCTGTAATCGAAGCTCAAGATCACATGTCCTTGATGGGTTGTTGATGTGCCGTCACGGCCATGTGCTCTCTGCTCGCAAGACTGCGATCACAAAGCCGCTCTGTTCGCAAGACAAAGGTGACTGTAATGGATCCCAAGCGTCACATAGCGGCGATGTATCAGCATCACCTTACAAAAGGGGACGAAGCTATGTCACACACAGGAAAGAGCATGCCCTGAGAGCGCTCTTGTGTATATATATATATATATATATATATATATATATATATATATATATATATATATATATATATATATATGCTCCTTGCCTCTAATCTCTCTGGTGCAGTCTGTTTCTGCCGCTGTTACAAAAAGGAAAGGAAGCTGCATCCTTCCGAAAAACAAATACAGAGAGCTGCGCCACATATCAAATGGATGCGAAGGACGCTGTGTTCCTCTGTGAGAGAGAGAGAATATTTTGGGCCCTATCTTTCCTGAGCTTTTCCATTCTGACGAGGCTGCAAATCATGTGTGTGGTCTCATATTGTTTCGGCTTCACCGATGCAGATGCATTTTCTTGACCTTGGAAGACATTATACTGCCATGAGACCTTAATGTTGGATCAATTTGAATATTGCGTGCCCGTCTTCTATACGAAGCATTAACAGACCAATCAATGAATCAGTTGCGTACGAGTTCTTGTGCTAATAACTCCATAAATGTAAAGTCGTTTACTACGCGTGTGTCGTGTGGTGTCCGTTATCTCTTCTTTACAGTTTCTACATGGTACCAAGATGTCGGTACGGTCCTCCCACCCCGCTTTTGCCTCAGCTGTGCTCTGAAAGCGATGATGTTCTTGCGCCTTCTCTCGAACGACCCTCTCTCATGGCGATTGTTCTGCATCCTGGAGTTGGCCACCCTGACCATGCACGAGCTTCGCGCTTCTCTTACGGACCGGGTCGCTTGCTCCAACAACAATGGAGGACTCAACATTGCGGTACCACATCTACACTCCGTGCTTCTGAAGAGTGCGATGTCTATCTTTTGCAGAGAGTTCGTGGTACAGGGTCGCTCCCTTCAGCCTCTGCATGCTCACGCGAGTTCTGGCGATTCGCGAACAAAGACCATGCTTGAGCGAGACACCCGCCATGATGTCAGCGTTATGTCTTCCAGAATTAATGATGAATGTCCTGCGCATGCTTTTTATGCACGATGCTATGGCCCGCTGCTACAGATTGCTGGTGGTTCAAGATGTTAGAATTAATAAGTCGGTAAATAATGTATCAGATTACGGAGAGGAGTGGAGCCTTGGAACCTCCAAACTGCAAAGCGGTTATGCAACAAGGGGTTCAAACAGTGGAAACAGCTCTGGAAACAAGAGATCAACCACTGGATTAGGTTCGAAGACTTAGACTCGAGACATAGAGTTACCCTCGAGGAATGGACTCTTCTTCAAGGCATATGTTTGGTGTGGGACCGCTCAACTTCTCGCCTTCTCTCCGGACAGGATCTTCCTTGCCTTGAGGGCCTTAAATGGAGCAATGGTAATAGAATATCCAGAATACCCAACTTCAAAGAGAACTTAGATGTTCATCACACCCTCAACAAGAGGTGGTGCCTTTCTTGGACCAAACTTCGATGGGAACTAAAGTTCATGTCTATTTGGCACCCCCTAATCGAGATCAAAAAGTATGTTCTCATGTGGCAGATCTTGTATAAGGGAATTTGGTCCAATTCAAGGGCGAATAAAATATGTGGTGTGCCGCCATAGTGCAAGCGTTGCCATCGATGCATCGAAGATTTAGCTCACCTGTTCTTCGATTGCCCCAAGTCTCGCACTGTCTGGCATCACGTAACACGGGTTTTAAGACTCACGCACCAAATCAATTGGCAACACGTGTTGTTGGGTGAGGCGGTCGGCTGTTCTTCGAGGCTGTGGAATGCCATCAGGGGTGAGACTCTTTGGAAGATTTGGAGGGAGTGATGTGCTGTCAATTTTGACCAAACTCCTAAGGAATAGTCGATCGAGAAATCATTGTTTCTTCTAGGTAAAAGAATCTCCCACGATAAGAGATCTCCACCGTTTAGACATCACTGTATTTATCTCTTCGAAAACAACAAGTTGAAACCCAAATGGGTCCCACATGAGGGTGATGATAGATTTATCCGCCTCATTTGCAATGCTCTCTAGCTTGCCACACTCCTCCTTTGCATTGTGGGATTTGAGGGGTCCCATGGGCACTAGTCCCACTCAATTGTAACTTTTCTTCTTTTCTTTAATTAAAGTCCGGGAGAATAGGGTAAGACCGAACTTCCTTTTTATAAAAAAAAAAACGGGTGCCAAGACCCGTGAATGCCTATATGTACGCACGTCTTCCTATGAATGAATATGTCCTTATGAATAACGTCTCTGCGTGGAGTGTCTCTGTGTGATGTCATCGTCTCCAGCACTTCATAGTATCAAGACTTCCAGACGATCCTGCCCCAACTACGCAAGCTGCGCAATACTCCTCTGATATTTATGGCGCTCCTCATGCTCTTGCGATTGCGATGCAGAAGAGACTTGATCCATACTCCTCTAATATTCATGGCGCTCCTCTGATATTCATGGCGCTGCTCATGCTCTTGCGATTGCGATGCAGAAGAGACTTGATCCACCTCTTCAAGCAGACGCCTCGCCAATCTCTGGACTGAGCTTTATGCTCCAATGTCCTCTCAACTACGGTAAATTCTCTTTGCGTGCCTCATTTATGAAGAAAAATGGCACTGATCTGCAGATTGTTGCCGCGCGTGATACGCCGGCCTCCTTGGTTCTATGTCCAAGCTCTCTTCGAGATCAAGAGAAACCTCGCCGTCCTCTGCAAGTAACATGCGTTGCAACGTGCACTCAAGGCGACTTTGTTCAATGTATGCGCATGCACCCTCAAGGCCACTCCATTCAATGTTTGCGCTGGCCCATGTCTAACCCTACAAGTTCCATGCGATCTTCTCTGACTGAATTCCATAAAGCATGTGTGCATACATCTGTGCCGATCCTATGACTGAATTCCATAAAGCATGTGTGCATACATCTGTGCCGATCCTATGCTAGGGTGAATCCCCTATGTTTACAAGTGCTTCTCAAGATGCTGCTGCTCCTCATCTACGATCCGTGTGCGCATGTCGAATTTTTAACAAAACCGAAGGTGCTAATCATTCAGATTTCTCTGTATGCCACATTGTGCAACAACGTAGAGTTGTTGCTCACAACAAAGATATGTCCTACCCATTTGGGACTCGCGCTAATTCTGGTCCAGTGAAGAAGGCTACAGAGGACACTCCTACGAACCTGTGCGCCCTTGGAGCACTAAGCCAACACGCAGGTGATGCCCCAGGCCTGTTTACCATCAATGCAGTGAGTGCTTTAAGATCCAACGCTTCCTTGGTCATCATAGTGGCTGGTATGCATGGATTGGCTCCGCTTATCACCCTCAACACAGCCAATTACACTGCGGATGTCAATGTCAGTCTTATGGTCCTTATCCTCTTCGGTTTATTCAAAGTAGTGCTATACAAACAAACATGGGAGCAAGTTTATGAACCTTTCGATACAGGAATACTACCTCACGCAACCTCCATTTCTCTCCTTGGAGGGGGAATATATGGCATCTCAAACAAGTTCGAGAAATTGAGGTGCCAATTCAAACAAAGTATGCAGCAATTCAAATCAATGTACTAGAACAATACAACGTGCCAGATCTACATCGACTAAAATCAAAATACAATTCGCCATTAGAATAGTTACTCTATTTGCATTTCATGCTTGTAATGCATTGTGCATGTAGAATATCTCAGCTTCCACCTATCTGAATAAATTGATTTCTGATTCAAGAGAAGTCAAACATTTACTGATGTTTCCGTTCTGAAAAGAGGGCGAATGTTGGAATTGATAAATCCGTAAATAATGTATCAGATTACGGAGGCACGAATGGGTGCCAATTAAGACCCGTGAATGCCTATATGTACGCACGTCTTCCTATGAATGAATATGTCATTATGAATAACGTCTCTGCGTGTAGTGTCTCTGTGTGATGTCGTCGTCCCCAGCACTTCAACACAAGAGAAGCGCACTCTTCAGCCTCTGTCGGGTGCCTATTATGAACGTTTTGATCCAGGAATCATGATCTACCCAGATGACATCATGATCTTCCGCAGAGAGGGGAAATGTTTAGGTGAACTCAAGTGCTGAAGAATCATATTTCAGAAACCATGTACCAGACTCAAAAGAGAATCAAAGATTGAAGAACTACTACTATCACCTTTGGCCTCGTTACCTTCTTGCATAGTCATACATGTAATGCATTGTGCATACTGATGCATGTAATGCATTGTGCATATAGTTTAGATTACCCTATATCCACTGAAATAAAAGCTCTTCTATATCACAGAAGCAAAACATCATCCGATCTTTCCCTTCAGGAAAGAGGGGGAATCTTGGATCATTTAAATATTGAGTGCCCGTCTTCCATATGAAGGATGAGCGGCGAATCACAGTTTTATATGCAAATTCAACTAAAGATCGGCAGAGTATAACATGCGATGTTAAATCTCGTTAAATCACATGCGATGTATGTCCCTCTCTGTATCAATCTCGTTAAATCACATGCGATGTATGTCCCTCTCTGTTAATTACTCTTGCCGTTTTCTTGTACTTGTAACACACGCACACACACACAGAGCAGCCAATCAAACCTTTGTATTCAAATTCAGAAAAATAAAACGGAAAACTATAGCAATGCGGACGCAAAATGTAGTTAAATAACATGCGATCCATGTCTATTTCTGTATCCATCTCTTTTAGCTCTCTTGAAGTATTTTTGTAACAATTAGAGCTCAAGTGTCGGATAGGCTCGGGCTTTCAGACAAGGATACGTTTTCTCAGAGGCCTTCTCTAAATTTCTCTCTACTCAATTGTCCTCTAGTCTTTGTAAGCATTTTGCAAGCAGTCATCAGACTTGATGTATATTATAACGAAAAGATTTTGAAATATTGCGCTGATTGTTCAACAGTTGTAAAAATATTAGAAAGTTCCATTTGATGTTGTTTCTTTGCTCTCATGCTGCTTCCTGACGAGTGAGCAGATGAGATACATGAAAGGTGTGAGTAATCTGGACAGGACAAACGCAGAACGTACAAAACGTGATTGCTAACATGCTTAGTCCTTGTATGTGGGCTAACGCGAAGCTTGATGCATGGATAAGTATGCAATCTTTCCAATATCGATGGTAACCTAGTAGCAGTTCTTGGATCTTTAGCCTACAATACAACTATGGTCTATGGAAATAGTTGCTGCTTCTAAAACAAAGAGTGTCACTAACAACAAAAATACTCCACTGCGAGTAGATTAACACAAGATTTGCAACATGGATGCGTAGCTATTTCTGAATCGGTTATTTTCGTCTTACGACAATGCAAGAATGCACCTTGGATGCGTATGTGTCTTTGGATCTGTTGTTTTCGTGTTATGACAAATATGGGGCATGGGAATGCATGTGTATCTAATTGACCAGCGTGAATTAACTTTAACTATGGAAGAACACCTGTTCCTGCATGCGTTCTTGTTTATTATTCATGTCAAGCACGAACGTTCTTGCTAATTTTGAGTGCTTCTAGTCTAGAAGTGTGGACCAATGCATTAGTTAATGTGGATAAGTAACTGCTCTTGTATGGATGATCAGATGTTTTTTCTTCATTATCAATAGTTTGGCGGTGTGCATTAATGCAAAGCTTAGTGTCGGTAAAGCTTCTTGGACATTGACAAATAGTTGTTTTGTTGAAATGTGTGCAGACAGGAAGCTATAGAGATAGATCTTGACAAAAAGAATTAGCACAATGATAGAGCTATGGAGAAATATACACATAGATATGAAGTAGAAGATGCACCTTGTTAATTCATCAAAAGTACATACAATATATAGCCAAGATAAATGCCATGGCATTAAAGGATAGTCGGTGATGGCAGAGTTGGCAAATGGCATTCTTCATAAAGGTGTCTGACAAAGGTACCTGACATTCTGGTCTCTGACAAGCTCCACACTCTAGAAATCTATAGCAAGGGTGCCCCGATTGGAGAGGCTAGATGGTAGCTTAAGGATCTTAACCTTCCCATGGATCTACTAAGTGCACATACTCGTGACACTGTTGAGCATTGGCTCAACAAGTGGGAGCAGTGCTTTTGCTTATGACATATCATGGACAATAGGTATAAGATGCAACATGCCACATATAATCTCATGGACATTGCCCATAGGTGGTGCCATAAAAAGGAAAGAGATGAGAAAGAGCCCACGACTTGGGAATAGCTTAAAATATTGATCTACAATAACTTTGTGCCACAAGACAAAAAATCTAGGGCACTTGCCACTTGTTTTTTCATCAGTAAAATAAACTAGATAGTTCAAGACTATGTGAATAAATACATGGATGTACTTCGTAAAGTACTAGGTTCCATCGGAGAGTTTCTCCAAGTCCACAATTCCATCTTGGGACCATGAGGAAATATTTGACCTTTAGTGAGAAAGGAGAGGTTTCACTCTTTGGCAGACGCCATAGAAATTGCTCTAATTTATGAGGATGATCATAGGCCCATAGGCTAGAAGAACTCATGGATTAAGATGAGTATTTGACCTTCTCCTCAAGTGTTCCTATTTTGACTAGTGCACAACCTCGCAAAGAGACTAAAAGGGTGCACATGATGAAGATAGTTTCGAGAGCCAAAAGAAAAGTTTCTTCTCTACAAGCAGAGCTTATAATAAATCAATTCTTACCCCTTAGCAAGAAGAGAAGCCAATGAGAGAAGGTTCCTATTATGGATTCTTAGTACAACATCAATTTAAAGACTATCCTAAGAACAAAAACATAGTTGTAGCCATAATCATGAAACCTAAATAGATAGGTAGTGATGCAGATAAAGACTTTGAAGATTCCCCATCTTTGATATCATCGGATCCCATTGTGGCTTTGAGGGCAACTACGAAGGTACCTTCTATCTGAGATGTTGTGCTTTTGCCAATCGCATAGAAAGGTTACTAGATATCAGATATGATACTCATTTTTATGAGAGGATTCATGCGTGGAAGAATTTTCATGGTATGCCTACACAATGGAGTTAGCCAACGGAAAGGGCTGTAAGACATGGGAATGATGAGTTGTTGGTCTACCCCTTTAGATCCAATCCTACAAAGACATTTTGGATTTTGA
Organism: Ceratopteris richardii; assembly: GCA_020310875.1. NCBI lineage: Eukaryota > Viridiplantae > Streptophyta > Polypodiopsida > Polypodiales > Pteridaceae > Ceratopteris > Ceratopteris richardii. The sequence continues at coordinate 135,972,525 of CM035421.1, read as the reverse complement.
GATTGCATAAGTAACATGTTTTGATGTAGTTGTAAGTAAGTAGTGGCATGCTAGGAAATGTTTAGTCATAAACTTTTCTTTCCACTTATGTCTATTTGAGCACAAGCATGACTAGTGATATGTGGAGAGCTAGATCTCCAAAAGACATGATTGGTGACGGTAACCAAGCTAATCAAGATGGATTGCGAGATGGCTATATATATATGTATATATATATATATATATATATATATATATATATATATATATATATATAT
>CM035421.1:135934768-135969768 GCA_020310875.1 Ceratopteris richardii | reverse complement strand
ATACATACACATATAGAGTTACACATGCACATGCACGTACATGCATATACACATATACATATGTACATACATTCATATACACACACATATTACACACATATACATGCACATACGTACACACACATATTACACACATATACATGCGCATACGTACACACATATGAATGACTTATATAATTAAAGTACTAAAACACATGCTTAATATAAACAATAATAACAATCAATAGAACAAAACTTTACGTTTACAACTTAGTCAACTATCGTTTACAACTCATTCAACTTAGCTCCATAAGGTCAACTTTAGCCCCATAGGTAAATGTTTTCCTGTTTACTAACAGTATTAGCTCTTTTCATTACTTAATACCATACACACAATTCAAAACATAATTGAAATGAAAATATATAGATTATATATATATATATATATATATATATATATATATATATATATATATATATATATATATATATATATATATATATATATATATATATATATATCAATGTAAATACATATAATCCAATGTCATAATCAAGAATCATAATCATCATCATCATGATCATCATCATCATCTTCAACATCATGATCATCCTCACCCTCATCATCATGATCACTCTATGATGATTGAGATCATCCCTTCTGTGTCTGTCTCTCCACCTCATCCATATGTGCCTCTCCATAATACTCTTGTATTACATATAACAAACAAATAAGTAAAACAATTAAAACATTCATAAAAGTAAAATCATTATATAAAATTTAATAATAATCACAAAGGCATCTGGATGATCTTGCATATACTCGTTCAAATGCTGATATCCAAAATGTGTAGCATACTCAATCTCATGTTTTGTAGGATATCGGCCATAATCCTTTCGTTGCATCGAAACAAATACAAAAGATTAGTTTCTTGCATTTTAACTAAAATAAAGAATATACTCACAATAACACCTATACTTACAAATGTAGGTACAAAACCATGATGGCCCATTTGGCCTTAACTCTCTTCTTTGTAGCAGCCTATCTATTTAAGAAAAAAGAAATACATAAATTAAATGTAAAGAATTACTAAGATATATGAAAATTATAAATACAAACTATTAATTTGTATACCTCCTCAATGGCTTCTGAAGATGTAACGGTCTACGAAAAAACTACCACGTCTCAGGTGGTATGTTAGGTCGCCTCTGATTTTTGTTCACTATACAATATCTCCTGTTAATTTAATCTCAAATTGAGAAAAAAATAGAATACATACACATATATAGACACACATACGCATACACATACCCACATACACATATACATGCAAACATATACGCATACATATATGCATACATATACACATATACATAGATATAACATAAACACACATATACATATCCACATATATATGTGCACACACATGCATGCATATACACTCATTCATACAAAATACATGCATTTATCCCACAATAATGTGTATTTGTGTATATGTGAATATTTGTGTATGTGTAAATGTGTATATGTGAATATGTGTGTATGTGTAAATATGTATATGTGAATGTTTATGTATGTAAATAATCAGAATATCAAATACCATTATTTGTAGATTCTGATCAGATGGAACTCCACCACCGTCTCCTCATCAGATGGATACTCAACTTATATATTTTTTTGTTTCTTATTATAATGAGATTTTGATCAATCAGAGGGCACGCCACCACCTCATACCCATGCAACGACTTCACATGTGTCCTCCGATAGGAATTATGATGAATTTCACTATTAAGAGCATATTATATGTTGGTGTAACTCTTATTTTGGCACGTATTGAAGACCATGATTGGAATGTATTGAACATGAGGCAGAGTATGGTACTTTTGAGCATGCACCATCACCTGGTCAACGTGATAATACTTGGGTATGTATTTTTTATATAGATTAATGTCATTATTTTATTTAAAAACCATATACAAAATCGAATTACTGTTGATATACAGCAGTACTTGCTTGATGATGATGATGATAATTTTTCTCATAATGTTAATGTACCTCGTACACATCATTGACTTGCTGTTCATCAGTTACAAGTAGAGGTTTCTAGAAATCCTCTACCTCCTAGTTTAGAGACTGAAACGACTGGAGATTATCCATTGCCAGCTTGTGATCATTCTCTAGTACAAACATATGATAGAAGAAGATATGGAGGATGGAATAGAGGACCACTTTTTTTAGATGGAGAGGTTTTCAACTTTTGGGGTAATTGCTATATGCTTGCTCAATCCACTATTACTAATGTTGGTCGTGATCTCTTTATTATAGAGTATTTGTATGTGTCATAAACCACAATCTTCTGCCATATCTTAGCATTAAAAAGAAACATTTAATGCTTTCACTATTAATCCCAAGCAAAAGATAAGTTAAAAATATGAATATATATCTGGCTCCTCTCATTGACGATCTCCAAGAGTTATGGAGAGATAAAAATATCATTGATCTATCGAAAAGCATCAATAAAAGACATATTACCGTTCGTGGTATTGTGGCTTGGACTATTCACAATTTTCCAGGATATGGTGTTTGTTCAGGTATTGATGTAATTTTTTTATTCAATATATACATAAATGTGATTTAATCTAATTATATTTTTATTGTTTTCATGATGCAAGAATATCTACTAAGGGTTATAAACATTCACCATATTTTGGTGATTGGTTGAGATAAATCTATAGTAACAATCTCAATTATTTATCTTCGACATCGACGATTCTTTCCTGATGATCATCCATTAAGATCTAAAAGAGAGGTGATACATTTTAATGGAAATCTTGAAACAAGTCAGTGTCCAAAACCTATGATTCCTATGGATTGGTATAAAAAATGAACAAATGGACCTTTGATAGATCCAGAATCAGAAATCTTAAGTGATGATGAAGATAATGAGTAAGTGAAGAGAGGTAAAGGAAAATTGGCACTCGCAGAGAACATATCAATATGGTATTCTTTGGAGTACTTGAAAGAATTAAAAGTATGTCATCTTCTTGATCCTATGCATATATTCAAGAATATTGGTTATTCACTATGGCATCATCTTCTTAGACTAAAAGATACCATAGCATCAAGGAATGATTTGAAAGATCAAAACTCAAAACCAAAGTTATGGCCAGCTTTTGATAGATATCGATAGGAAACAACTTATGCACCTGCTCCTTAGGTACTTACAACAAAACAGATACAAACTATCAACCATATGATTCAATTGATTAGGACTCCTATAGGATATGGAGTATCTTTTCAAAACATGTTTACTATGGATGATAAGAGCTTATATGGGCTAAAGACCCATGATTGGCATAACTTTTTGAAACACATTTTACCTTTCGTTATCGATGGATGTACAATGAAAGGAGTATGAGATGTGATCTATCGTCTTGGATCACTTATAAGGTAATTATGATACTTTTATATTTAATATGTATGAATATTGGATATCTTTTATTTTTGAATTAACTTCATCATAATTTTTTTAATGATATTTATAGGTGGGATTACATCAAAAGAGATTGACAAAAACTTGATCCCACAAAAAAGAAAGTGAATGCAAGGAGCTACTATGTTTGATGGAGAAAGAGCTTCCTACTTCATTTTTTGATATTCAGGTTCATTTACTAGTCCATCTTGTAGATGAAATAGAGATTGCAGGTGTTGTCAACACTCGATAGATGTTTTGGGTTGAGCAATTTATGGGAATATTAAAAGGTTATCTGTGACAAAGTGCGAAACCAGAAGGATCCATGGCAAAGGGTTGGATGCTTGAAGAGTGCATGTATTACATTAGTGAGTACCTTGAAAGAGTTCATGAAGAAGCTCCACATGCATGGACCAACGAGTCTTCTTCAAAAATAGCAGATGAGATATTATTAGGTAAGGGAGTTCTATTTTTATTTACATTTCAAGAGAAAAATGATGTTTCCACTTTTGTAGCATATAATAGCGAATGCATGCAAGCATTCCTTAGCAAGTACGAATAGGAACTTCAAAGTCTCTGAAGTAAAAGGAAAAGAAACAAAAGATATAAATGTAATCTCGATAATAATGAGATTACATATTCTTTCATGGATTGGTTATATAGTCGTTTGCAATGCACCAACGCAAATAATGAAGAAATCTCAGATGAGTAGAGAGAGGTAATGATAGGTTGTGAACAAAAGGTAATTTGATTTTAATAATATTATCTTTCTTCATATATGTATATTAGTTTCTATTTACTAATTTAATTTCTTTAGAAGGATCAAATGTTCACTAATATGTGGGCTTTTGGACAACATAATAGAATCAAAGCCATTGATCCTTTACGTAAAATAGAGGATTCTAGTATTGTTCCTTCTTTCAAGCAACTATCACGTGCTAGCTCAAAAGACACGAACCTTATAGATGGCGAACTTTGTTACATAGGAGCTATTGTTGGTATCTATGAAATTTGATTTCGTACAATCAGTAGAAAAAAGTTTTTATTTTTAATTCTAGAGTTAGTTATTTTTTAAGCACCTCATAATGGGTTTCTATTTTTATATATTTTGATAGGTCATTTTGAAGGTTGATTGGTTTCGAACCGAGTATAAAGGTAGTATGTCCACATTAAGAAAGGAAGTATTTGGGTTTTGGGCAATTGATTCTTCCAGTGTACTGCGATCTACTAAAGAACCATATATTATTCCTAGGCATATTGAACAAGGATCTTTTTATAAAAACCTAGATGTTCACCCTTGGTGGCAAGTCATTCATGTTCAATCTAGAGGTAGGTCATTGTTTGAACAGTTTATTGTTAGAGAGATCGAAGAAAGTCCTCTTGATGATTCAGCATCAGATACTGATACATCAACATCTGGAAGAGAAAATAGAATCATTATACATAATAATGATACTAATCTTTTTGATGAAGAGGTTAATACTGTACATGCTGATTCTACTGATGAGGAAGATGAATTACCAGAAATCGATATTAATCCATAAGTAGATGATGTGACTCATGAGAACACACATTTAACAATAGAAAAAATAAATGAAATCAATAAGGATAATAAAGATGAGACTATATTGATGTCTTACCAAAGTGATGGCAATAATGAAAACATATGAGCAGATAAGATAATAAATTCTACTCTATTTATCGATCAACAACTTGAAGCTTCTGAATGGATATCAGATAATAGATTCTTTATGCAACTTGAAAAATGATGAATCCTACTAGAGAGATGAAATCATGCTATTTTAAGTTAGAACATCAAACTCGGGGGTATGAATAATTATTTTATATATAGCTTTATCTTTGAGGAGCAAATTTTTATCATGTATGTATGCATATGTATACGTATTCATGTGTATTATATGTATACATGTGTTAGTATGCATATATATGTATTTCATGTATATGTATGTGTGTGCATATGTTTGATATATGTATACATGTGTTAGTATGCATATGCGTATATATGCATATGCATTTGTGTAAAATATTCATGTATTCATGTAATATATGCAAGTGTTTATAATTGTGTATGCATGTATAAGTATACATTTGTGCATGTAGGCATGTATATGTGATGTGTACATGTATATATGTATATGTGCTCTATATGTAAATGTGTACATGGAAATATGTATGCATATATATATATATATATATATATATATATATATATATATATATATATATATATATATATATATATATGATGGGGGAAGTATCTCAACCCCTAAGCAACGACGAAGCGTGAATGACCTCCACAGGTATCCTTCTTTGACCTCTGCACACCAAAAATGCTCTTACTCAGAGCTTATGCAGAGAACTCCAGTGAGCTTTTGTAGACCTGTTGTAGACACCAAGAGCTTTCCAACAAAACAAATTTCACTTCAAATGGATGCTTACACAAGGAGAAACAATGTCTACAACATGAGCTAATTGAATGCTCACAACTGCTAGTCAAGCAGATACCTCACTTCACTCCAGCAAGCTTTTCTCAAAGATTATATAGAGAATGAATCTCAAACTTGGGTCAACTTTAGAGGCCTCTAATAGCTACCCAATGACACCAAAATCATAGCAAATGGATACATAGAGAAGGAGAACCAGCCCTTACAACACAGAGCAAAATATTTCCAACAGAGCCTACACACCAAGAGAGATATCAATCACACAACTTCACTAAAAAGAATGTTGCTCCCAGATTACTCAGAGAATGATCCAGAGACTTTGTGACCATAAAATAGACTCTAATAGCTATCCAATGCGACAAGAATTACATGAAATGGATACAATATGAGGGAGAACCAATGCTAACAACTCAGGGGTAGAGAGTTGCAACACTGCCTGCGCACACACATAGATATGCCTACTAAAAGAAAACAAAGAAGCAAGCAAGGGGCTAGCTTAAGCAAGGGGCTTGCTTATCACAACTCCAGCACTTAGTGCTCACTTTACATGAGCTAAAACTCCAAGAAGATTGGCATAAAAAAGTCGGGATACATGCTCCTTTTATAGTGAGAAGTGTGCCCCTAAAATCTAGGAACTACCTTTCCAAATCAGCCTCCTAACTTGGAGGACTTAGTTGAGATGACTTGGGGAGTGGTTGAGTGACTTTTCTTGATGGAATCTCGTGGCTTTTGGCTTCCTTTGATTGCTCCACATTTCCATAAAAGATTCCCCACGAATTTGTAGCTTGAAGCTTGACTTTTAACACTCCCCCTCAAGCTTCAATTCTTCGTCCTCATCCAAACTCCTTCATGTTGATGCATTTCTTGAATTTTGAAATCTTCATCCCATCCAAAGCCTTTGTAAACATGTCCGCAACTTGGTCCTTGGTACCAATATGATGTACTGAAACTTCCTTGGATATCACCTTTTCCCTTATGAAGTGATAGTGCACTTCAATATGCTTGGTTCTAGCATGATAGACAGGATTTGATGCTAGATGAATGCTACTCATGTTGTCACAAAAAATTGGATATGTGTCAACCTGCAAATTAAGCTCCATAAATAACTTCTTAATCCACATTAGCTCACATGTGACTTGAGCCAAAGCTCTATACTCAGCCTCCGTGGAAGATAATGCCACCGTGGGTTGCTTCTTTGAAATCCATGAGATGATCTTGCTACCTAGCATGACTAGGTAACCACTTGTACTTCTTCTATCCTCCTTCGAACCGGCCCAATCGTCATCAGAATAAGCTTTGACCTGCATATCATCATCAAATGAATAGAAAAATCCTTCATTTATAGTGGCTTTGAGATATCGTAACATTCTTCTTGCAGCTTGCAAGTGTGTAGTCCTTGGACTATGCATAAATTGTGATAACACTCCAACTCCATATGCTATGTCGGGCCTAGTTATTGTGGCATAATTGAAAGATCCTACAATAGATCGATACAAGGTTACATCCTCTAATGGCTCTCCATCAATGGAGCTTAGCTTTACATTAACTTCCATGGGATTTGAAATAGGCTTGCAATGTAGCATCCCAAACCTCTCAAGTAGGTCTAGAATATACTTCTTTGGTATGAGCATAATACCTTCTTCTTTGTATACAACTTCAATGCCAAGAAAATACCTAAGATCTCCAAGATCAAAGATCCTAAACTCCTTTCCAAGCTTTGCCTTGATCTCCTCAATGCCCTTTGTATCATTACCTGTAATGATAAGATCATCTACATACACGCACATGTAGACTACAAGTTATCCTCTTTCTTTGATGAAGAGAGATGGATCCGCCTTGCATTGATTGTAACCACATTTGATCAAATAGTCCACCAATCTTTGGTTCCAAGCCCTTGGAGCTTGCTTTAGGCCATAAAGTGCCTTCTTCAACCTACAAACATGATGTGGAAACTCTTTATGAACAAAACCTAGTGGTTGCTCCATGTATACCTCTTCTTCCAAGTCTCCATTGAGAAAGGCATTCTTGATATCCAATTGGAAAAGCTTCCATCCTTTGCTAGCAGCCATTGCAATGAGTGTCCTAATGGTGCTCATCTTTGCCACGGGGCTGAATGTCTCTTCAAAGTCCACTCCATAGGTTTGTGCAAAACCCTTGGCCACCAATCTTGCTTTGAACCTAGAAATAGATCCATCTAAATTCCTCTTTACTTTATACACCCACTTATTACCTATTACCTTCATGTTATCCTTCTTGGGCACTAGATTCCATGTTTGATTCTCCTCAAGTGCGTCGATCTCTTCTTGTATTGCCTCTTTCCATTCGGTGTACCTGCTTGCATCTTCGTAGCAATCGGGCTCATGATCTTCTACTACTTTGTTCATATATGCATAATGAGTTGCCATGTATGAATCATAAGTAAACCTTTGAGTTGGATACTTAACTCTAGAAGACTACCTTTCTTCACCTTTTGGAGGAATAAACCTCCTTTGCCTTGGGAACTTGATCTCTTTCTTTGACATGGCTTCTTTCTCCATCATGTGTCCTTCATCATCTTCAACTTCATTACCTTCTTCATCCAACTCCACCAATGTTGCTTTGCCTTTGTTGATTGATTGTGCTTCATAGCTTGATGAAGATCTCCCCCTCCATGGTGAGTTCATGCTTGAACTATCTTCATTGATGGAACACCTTGGGCAGCTTAGCTCTAGGTCGATTTGTTCTTCATCATGTCCATGCTTTTCTTCTTCATAGTCCTGCATACAATCATACTTCTTATACCAAGGGAGTAGCTCATCAAATACTACATCCCTTGATATCCTCAAGTCCTTTGTGTTTGGGTTGAAGCACCTGTAACCTTTATGATCATTTGAATATCCTACAAACACACACTTTTCTGCCTTTGGTTGTAGCTTGTGCCTCAATTCACTTGGCACATGTACATAACAAGTACATCCAAATATCTTCAAGTGGGAAAGATCAGGTTTCTTACCATAATAGGCTTGATATGGTGTCAAGCCATGGATCCCTGAGGTAGGAGCCCTATTCATAAGATACACGGCGGTATTTGCTGCATCACTCCAAAACATGTTAGGTACATTCATCTCATTAAGCATTGCTCTAGCGATCTCGGCAATGTATCTATTCTTTCTCTCTGCTACTCCATTTTGTTGGGGTGTGTACCTGCATGTTACTTGCCTCTTGATGCCTTGATCCATTAAAAAATCAGAAAACTCATTTGAGAAATATTCTCCCCCTCCATCGGACCTTAGCTTCTTGATATATGTACCTGTTTCCTTCTCTACCATTGCCTTGAATGCTTTGAAACATGTAAACACATCTGATTTGTTTTTGATGAAATAAACCCAAACCATCCTTGTGCAATCATCTATAAAAGTGACAAAGTACTTGTTACCTCCAATGGATTGCTCTTTGGTTGGCCCCCACACATCTGTATGTATCAACTCCAATGGACGTTGGCTTATGTAGCCACTCTTCTTGAATGGAAGTCTCGCTTGCTTCCCTAGTTGACAAGATTCACATAAATGCTTCATACCTTGTCCTTGGAAGTTGGGAAGACCTTCAACCAGCCTCTTGAATTGCATTTCCTTCATTCTTTGTATGTTGATGTGACCTATCCTCTTGTGCCACAAGTCCAACTCCGAAATCCTCTTGTTTCCATATGTGAAGTAGACATGTTGAGTGGAATAAGAATTTACCTCCAAAGTGAAGAGTCTCCCTTGCTTCTTTCCTCTTGCTATGACCTTGTAACCTTGCTTAGGGTTCTCGACAAAGCATCCACCTTTGTTGAACCTTACTTGATAGCCTCTTTCAACCATTTGCCCAACGGACACCAAGTTCTTTGTGATAGTAGGTACATGCAAGACATCCTTGAGACATCTTCCTTCCTCCTTGTCATCCAAAGCTGCATCTCCAACATGGGAGATCTCATGGGCTGTATCATCACCTGTTTCTACATGTCCTTTACCTTTGGGAACATGTAGATTAGTAAACCAAGAAGCATTGCAACTCATATGGTTGCTACATCCACTATCAATATACCAAGTGTTATCTACTTTGCTTGAATTCCCATTCATGTGCATCATCAAGAGATTGTCATTTTCTGAACTTGTAGAAGCATAATTACCTTGGCCTTTGTATGAAGAACCTTGATTATAGCTCCTTTGGTTTCCTCCTTGGTAGCAATCTCTAGCATAGTGGCCAAACTTGCCACATATGTAACATCCTTCACCATCTTGATTCCTATTTTGTTGATGTCCTCCTCCTCTTCCTCTTGTTCTTCCTCTCCATCTTTGTGATGAGGTGCCTTGGTCATGTCCTTGATTGCTTGAGTGGCCTTGCCTTCCTCCAAACCTTCCTTTGCCCCTTCCTTGTCCTTGTCTTCCTTTGCCCCTTTGATTACCTGCATAGAAAACTTGTGCATCCTTGCTTTTAGTTGAACTTCCACCTATGTTCATTTCTTCGGTGACCATGAGAGCAACCAATTGCTCAAAATCGGGAAGATTATCCCTTACATCAACTGAAGTGGTAAAGGGTTTCCACTTCTCATCATCTCTCAAACCATTGAGAGTATAAGCCACAAGATCGTCATCGTCTATGTGGCTTCCAATGGATCCCAATGCATCTGATAACTCCTTGACCTTAAGTATGTAGTCATTTATGCTACTCCCTGAGCTCTTCCTAAGGTTGTTGAGCTCATTCTTGAGTTGGATCTTCCTTGCTTTGGTGCTTGTTGAATAAAGCCTTTCAAGTGTCTCCCATACCTTCATGCTTGAATCCAAGTCTTGGATATGGCCGATCATGCTATTGCTCATGTGTTGGGAAAGAATAAAGATAACCCTCTTGTCTCTTTCATTCCATTCCCTAAAGGCTCTTCTCTGGTCATTGGTTGGATTCTCATCTAGCCTAGGTCTTGGTTCACTTCCACTAATCAACCCCCAAAGGCCCTTGCCCATAGGATAGTTGGAGACCCTAAATCTCCATGGTTGATAGTTACCTTTGTCTAGCTTTTAAATTTGAGTGTTGAAGTCTCCCATATCTAGTCTTTGATACTTGACCTAGCCCTTGGCTAATGCTTGAATGTGTGTAAAATGAAATGAGACTCTGAGGTTACCTCAATCCAAAGCTTTCCTTAGATGGACACCTTGTGCTCTTGCAAATTTGAGTAGAATAGCTCCCCCTTGATGTGAGCTACCTCCAAGAAGCTTTTGTTGATGCAAATCTTCAACCACCAACTCCAAGAGGTCTTCTTGCTTGTATGTGATACCTCCAAGATGCCCAAATGCTCTGATACCACTGATGGGGGAAGTATCTCAACCCCTAAGCAACGACGAAGCGTGAATGACCTCCACAGGTATCCTTCTTTGACCTCTGCACACCAAAAATGCTCTTACTCAGAGCTGATGCAGAGAACTCGCGTGCGCTTTTGCAGACCCGTAGAAGACACCAAGAGCTTTCCAACAAAACAAATTTCACTTCAAATGGATGCTTACACAAGGAGAAACAATGTCTACAACATGAGCTAGTTGAATGCTCACAACTGCTAGTCAAGCAGATACCTCACTTCACTCCAGCAAGCTTTTCTCAAAGATTATACAGAGAATGAATCTCAAACTTGGGTCAACTTTAGAGGCCTCTAATAGCTACCCAATGACACCAAAATCATAGCAAATGGATACATAGAGAAGGAGAACCAGCCCTTATAACAGAGAGCAAAATATTTCCAACAGAGCCTACACACCAAGAGAGATATCAATCACACAACTTTACTAAAAAGAATGTTGCTCCCAGATTACTCAGAGAATGATCCAGAGACTTTGTGAGCATAAAATAGACTCTAATAGCTATCCAATGCGACAAGAATTACATCAAATGGATACAATATGAGGGAGAACCAATGCTAACAACTCAGGGGTAGAGAGTTGCAACACTGCCTGCGCACACACATAGATATGCCTACTAAAAGAAAACAAAGAAGCAAGCAAGGGGCTAGCTTAAGCAAGGGGCTTGCTTATCACAACTCCAGCACTTAGTGCTCACTTTACATGAGCTAAAACTCCAAGAAGATGGGCAAAAAAAAGTCGGGATACATGCTCCTTTTATAGTGAGAAGTGTGCCCCTAAAATCTAGGAACTACCTTTCCAAATCAGCCTCCTAACTTGGAGGACTTAGTTGAGATGACTTGGGGAGTGGTTGAGTGACTTTTCTTGATGGAATCTCGTGGCTTTTGGCTTCCTTTGATTGCTCCACATGTCCATAAAAGATTCCCCACGAATTCGTAGCTTGAAGCTTGACTTTTAACAATATATATATATATATATATATATATATATATATATATATATATATATATATATATATATATATATATATATATATATATATATATATATATATATATATATATATATATATATATATATATATATATATATATATATATATATATATATATATATATATATATATATATGTGTGTGTGTGTGTGTGTGTATGTGTGTGTGTGTGTGCATTTAGACATGTATGTGTGATGCATAATGAATCTACTCCATTTTATATTTATGTATGTGTATCTACATGATGTGTATATATCTTTATATATATTATGATCCTTTTTCATTCGAGTAGCTATATATAGAGGCATGAGGTTGGGAGGAGAGACATTTATCTAGTAGGACGTCGGAGGAGTAGATGCAATGTGTAGATATACTTCAATCATACGGCTAGAAGGCTGAATTCGAGTTTCTAAATTAGGGGTTTTAAAACCCTAATATCAAAATTAGTGTTTTTGAATTAGGATTTTTGAAATAGGATATATATATATATATATATATATATATATATATATATATATATATATATATATATATATATATATATATATATATATATATATATATATATATATATATATATATATATATATATATATATCAGTATGCATGTGTGTATGTATGTGTTTCTATATGTGCATATACATGTGTGTATGTATGTGTATCTATATGTGCGGATGCATGTGTTGTGTGTGTGTGTGTATATGTATATATGCATGTAAATATGATTATATCAGTCTATGTGTGTGTACATATGATTATGTATGTGTATGTGTATGTGAGTATGTGTATGTGTCTATGTGTATTCATTATATGTGTGTAACTGCATGCATGTGTATGTGTGTATAAAAATTTGCATGTATGTGTGTGTATGTATAAATGTGCATGTATGTGTATATGTATGTAAATGTGCATGTATGATGTATATGTGTGTGCATGCCTGTATTTGTACCTCTAGTCTCACTCTTTTCTCTCTCTGTCTCATATACATACATACATACATAAACACACATACTCATATCCACATATATATACATAAAAGCAATGCGTAGTGTGCATTATTGCAATGATAAGCCATAAGTGTCTACATCTCTTTTATACACTACTTTTGTGACCATCTTGTCCCAAACTCTGGCTTAAGTGAACTAGGTATGTATTTTTTATGCCTTTCATCATGCTCATTACAAAAAAAAAAAATCATGTAAATAAAACATAAGATATTTATTTCAATTTATATGTAAATTTTTTACTTACTTCCACTATAAGTGCACAAGGCGCAGGTAAGAGTCGCATAATGCCCGCATTCTTCTCTTGAACTCCAATCCATTTCCTATGTTCACAATGTTCCCTTCAGGCTCTGTATTGCACTCTAGCCCTAAGATGCCTATGCGTGTCCTCATAGGTACCTCTGCTCTACTATCATGATCTGGAGGTGGTATAGGTGTCCTAAAAATAGATACATAAAAATAAATAAAAATATGTGTTGTAATATCATTAAAAATGTTTATGAAAGAAAAACATACCTATGAGGAGATAGCTATGTCCCTCCATGTGGAGCCGCAGAAGAGCCCTCCTTAGATCGCTGGGTAAGCATCTGGATCATATAATCTAGCTCATCATCAAGAATCTCTGAGTACTCATGCATGATGATCCGTAGAGTATCAGGTGGATTTCTTGCTCTCATAAGACTTTTTATGAGAGTGAGTTTCACCTTTCTCTATCTACTAGGATCTATAATACCTATACATATAAAACAAAATGGGTTAGAAATCAATATATATACGTGTACATATGTATGTGTATGTAGGTGTATATGTGAGTGTGTATGCACATAAGCATGTATGTATGCATATGCATGTGCATTATGTATGCATGTGTGTGTATGTGTGTGTGTGTATGCATGTAAGTATGTATGTATGCATATGCATATGCATATGCATTATGTATGCATATGTATGCATCCATGTGTATGTGTGTGTATGCATCTCTATGTGTGTGTATGCATATGTATATGTGTGTATGTCTATATGTGTCTATCTATGCATATATATGTGTGTATGTGTCCATGTGTGTGTGTGTGTCTGTGTGTGTCTTTGTGTATATACGTGTGTATCTCTATATATGTGTCTATGCATATGTATGTATGTGTGTAAATATGTCTAGATGTGTGTATGTGTCTGTGTAAGTGTGTATGTGTCTATGTGTGTGTATGTGCATATGTATGCATGTATGTGTATGTGTGTGTATGTCTCTTTAAGTGCGTGTGTATGCATATATATGTGTGTATGTGTGTGCCTCTCTCTACGTGTGTGTGTGTGTCTATGTGTGTATATGTATCTGTGTGTATGTGTGTGTATGCACATAAGCATGTATGTATGCATATGCATGTGCATTATGTATGCATATGTACTGATGTGTGTGTATGTGTGTGTATGTCTCTCTATGTGTGTATGCATATGTATGCATGTGTGTGTATGTGTCTGTATGCATGTAATAATGTATGTATGAATATGCATATGCATTATGTGTGTATGTGTGTATGTGTCTATGTGTGTGTATGTGTGTTTGTGTCTATGTGTGTGTATGCATGTGTATGTGTGTGTAAATCTATGTGTATATGTGTGTGTATGTATGTGTATCTGTCTATGTGTATGTCTATATGTGTGTATGTGTATGCATGTATCTATGTATATGTGTGTGCATTATGTATGCATATGTATGCATATGTGTGTGTATGTGTGTGTATGTGTATAAGCATCGGTACTCCCAGCACGGCCTCCGGTATGGGTAGAGTGTTGATATTCCCGACGCTCACACCAATGATTATACTGATGCCCATACTGATGCCCATACCGGTGCCCATACCAGTGCTATGTTTTCGATGCACATACTGACCGCAACACTGATGTCACGAGCAAATTGCACCCATTCATTTTCCTCAATAAAGGCCTCTTTATACCCTTGATATGTTGTAGTGTTTTTTTTCTCTACACCTATTCAATATAATGAATAGTGCTCTCAGCATAGTAGCAATTAGCCTAATTCCTTTTGGTCATGTCTAATTAACTTAGGCAACTACCAATCATGAGTGATTTTAATAAAAATGATGAATTACATGATGAGTATGATGTTTAGCAAATCATAAGACTTGCCCAACATTTTCAGGATGCATCAAAGTATAGACTAGAGAGTAAAGATATAATAATATCTCACGATTGAGAGAATCAATAATAATGAAATTTTTTACCTATAATCTAGATAATATACTGAATCTATGATGCTTTAAAACATGACAAATGATAAATCATACACTAAGAACAAGCTCTGAGAAGATCACTATGCTCATGTAGTCATGGCAAAGAAGTGAAGTAAATATGTAAGGAAAATATATGTATTACATCACATAGAAATACAGTGTCATTGGCAATAATCTATTGCACAAGTTATTGAGCTATGGAGTGAGCTCTCAAATTACAATGTATTCCTCTTAATTGATCTCCTAATTGAGGCCTCTCCATGCGTGTCTTTTTTATCTTTTTTTTTATAGTTGGGTTTGGAGCCAATCTTTTGTATTCAAACTCAAATGTCCACCTTAGAGTAAATCCTAAACTATAGGATATATTTTCTCATCAATCAACTACAATATTTGATGCTTCCTAACTTCCTCGTGGAAGTAAGGTTCTTTTTCAAATGTAAATGTAAGTAAGGTTCATATAAGGCTCAATGAGAAATATGCTAATTATCCAAGTATGTGGGATTGGATTCTCTTGCATCAATAGCTCCCCCTCAAGCCTAAGATGCTTGGTCTTCATTTCTCCTTGATTTCTTGCAAATCAATCATTAATTTGAATCTATTTGTCTTGCTTCCATCCAAAGACTTTGTGAGTATATCTGCACATTGTAAATGAGTTGACACATATGATATTTGAATGTCCTTGCTAAGCAATTTCTCCCTTACATAATGATAGTGCACTTCAATGTGCTTAGTCCTTGCATGATATACAAGATTAGTAGCCAAATGAAGTGAGCTATTGTTGTCTCCAAAAATTATTGGAGTGTAAGAGTGACCAAATCTGTATAAAGTTGCTTGAGCGACATAGCCTCTTGAGTTGCATTTGCTAAACCTCTATATTTTACCTTTGTAGATGACAATGCTATCATTGGTTGCATTTTAGATGACCATGATATAAGCTTTGAACCTGCAAAAGACAAGTATTGTGAGGTTCTCCTCCTATCATCCTTGGAGATAGCCCTATGTGCATCAGAATTCATCTTTATGTCCAAGTCAGAAGTGAAAGGGTAAAACAACCCTTCATTTATGGTACCTTTTAGATGCTTTAGTACCCTCTTGCTAGCTTCCATGTGAGGCTTTCTTTGTGCATGCATAAATTGGCTTAATGTGCCTACTCCATAAGCAATGTCTACTCTTGTTAGGGTTTCATAGCTGAGACTCCCAACAAGTTTTTGGTAACTTGTAACATCCTTAAGAACTTCTCCTTCATGAGAACTAATCTTTTGATTGAGTTCCATGGGTGTACCTACAATATTGGTGTTCTCCATCTTGAATTTTAGTAACATACGATCGCTATACTTTCTTTGAGTAATAAACACTCCAAAATCTGTATACACGAGTTCTAGACCAAGAAAGTATGTTAACAAACGAAGATCACTCATTTTAAATTCCTCCATTAGTTGATCTTTAACTTGCTTGATGCCATTAACATCATTCCCTGTAATGATAATTTTATCCACATAGACACATAAGTAGATAGCCTCTGAGTTGGTATTGTTTATAAATAAAGAAGAATCTGCTTTGCTAGCCACAAAACTTTGATCCTGCAAATTAGTGACAAGCCTATGGTTCCAAGCTTTAGGAATTTGGTTTAGGCCATAGAGTGCCTTCCTTAACTTGCATACATAATCTGGTTTGTTCTTATCTTCATAACCTAGTGGTTGTGTCATGTAGACTTCTTCTCAGATCCATCCATTTAGGAGTGTATTCTTAACATCTAACTGATATAGGTTCCAAATCTTGGAAGCAACAACACTTACCAAAACCCCAATTGTTGTCATCTTAACCACAAGTGAAAATGTTTCTTCATAGTCCACTCCATGGGTTTGAGCAAAACCCCTTTGCCACTAGCCTTGCCTTGTACATGTTTATAGAACCATCTGAATTTTTCTTGATTTTATATATCCACCTAGATCCTATTACCTTCATGCTTGGCTTCTTGGGAACCAAATCCCAAGTATTCTTTTCTTGAAGTGCTTCAACTTCCTCTTGCATGGCTTCTCTCTATTCTTTCTTTTTATTGGCCTCTTCAAATGAAGAAGGTTCTCCTATCATAGAGTCTTTAGTGATATACACTGAATGCTTGGTGACTAATGATGTGTCATAGCCATAGCTTATGGGCTTTTCACTCTCCCTTTCAGATCTCTTGAGTGCTTGATTAGAGGACTCTGGAATGTCTTCCGATTTCTTGAACTTGGTCTTGCCTCTTGACTTCCATGCCTTGAAATCAATTTTCTCCTCATCGTGTGAATTGATATCTTCTAATTTGTTGATTTTCTTGAGTGAGAGTTCGAAAGACATTTTACAAATCATAAGGTAACTTGAACGTCCTACAATCATCTTCAAACCATGATTTGTTTTCATCAAACACTACATTGCTACTAACTATAAATCCTTTGTTAGAGGGATTATCTAGCCTATAACCCTTCTCGTCTTTGTCATAACCAAAAAATATACACTTCTCAGATTTAGTATCAAGCTTCCCTCTAATCTGTGAGGGTATATGCGCATAAGCAATGCACCCAAAGATTTCGCAGTGGTCCAATGAGGGTCTCCTGCCATTCCATGCTTTATAGAATGTAATTCCATCCAAGGATTTAGATGGGAGCCTATTTACCAAGTATGAGGCTATGGAAACAACCTCTGCCCATAGGTAGCTGGGTAGTTTCGTCTTATTCAACATTGACCTTGCATCCTCTACTATCAACTTGTTCGTTCTCTCTGCCACTCCATTTAGTTCAGGTGTATATCTTGTTGTGAATTCTCCTTTTATACCTCTTTCCTATAAGAATGAAACAAATTCATGTGAGAAATACTCAGCACCTCCATGAGATCTGATCCTCTTCAAGCTTCTACCTCTCTGGTTCTCAAGCAATCCCAAATACTTTTTGAGACATGTAAATACTTCATCCTTATGCTTCATGAAGTAAATAATTGTCCATCTACTGTAATCATCTATAAATGAAACATAGTACCTCAAACCTCAAATTGATGGATCTTTGCAAGGTACCCACACATCAGTGTGTGCAAGCTCCAAGTAGTCTTTATACATGTATCCCTTTTTTTTGAATGGTTGCCTATGAGCTTTGCCAAATCAGCATGCTCCATACTTGTATATCATGTGTTTCTTTGACACATTTGGAATGCCAAGCACACTCTGATCCCTGCATATTTGCTTTAGTGTTCTTTCACCTATATGACCTAGCATTCTGTGCCATATCTCTACTATATAGTTTGATCTTTGTAATTGAAAAGTGTTATGTTTCTAGTGTCTTCAATCTCAAATGTAAAGAGTCTAGCAGATTTCTCACCTTTTGCAATCATCTTGAAGCCTTTTTGAGGATCTTCCACATATGCTCCATGCCTTGTGAATCTATCATGTGAGCCTTTCTCAACACTTTTTCAACACTAATTAGGTTTTTCGTTATGGTTGGTACATATAAGACCTTACTTAAGAGGTTCATGTTACCATTAGAAGCTTTGACATTTCCAATTTTCTCCCTCAATCAAACCACTCTTTATTTACTATAGATTGCTCTTCCTGCAAAAGAAGAGACATAAAATCATCAAACGCATACATATTTTGATTCCCTTTTGAAACCAAATAGAGTGTATTGGCAAAGCTATGAAAAGATATTGGTAATACTTCCAAAAATATAGAGATGAGTGATGCATTTGGAATAATCACATCTATGTTTGCAAATTGCTCTTTCAAGTTCTTAATGCGTGTGTCACATACACATTGAGATATTCATTTTCAGCCATAAATACATCCTCAAGTAGGGAACATGTGCTTTATTACACACATTGCAAGAGTTTGCCATGCTTGTCTTGATGTAGAACATGACCAACTATGTGGAACTATATGATGAATACCTCATGTAGTCTCTCAAGAATATTGCAGTTAAAGTATAGAACATGCTTGTTCAACAAAAACCCATAGACAAATGCACAACAAAAGGAGGCAAATGGATAAACAAAAGCACCAAGTGGAGGCTACAACAAAAACGGGGAGGATCTTACCAAAAGACCTCCAAGAAGGAGAAAAAGACTTCTACATCAAGAAACCAAGACCAAGTGGAGCAATTGATTTACAAATCTCTACCTACCCCATGATGTAACCCTAAATGCCTAGGGATCCCATATGTCCCTAGATCCCCACAAAAAACCACTTGGATCCCAAATGTCCAAGTATATGTCTTGGGATCACATATGTCTCAAGATCCTAGGGATGCCATATGTCCCACACTTGGATGCTATATGTCATAGTTATGTCTAAGGATCCCGTATGTCCTTAGATATTAAGAACCAATGGACTAAGTGATTCCATATGTCACTAGTCCCCTACATTACAAACAAAATATCACATGGAGGGGGGGTGTTGAGAGTTCCATCCTCCACCCTTTTGTTCAAACCTAGAATCATTCTCATGCAAGCTTCTTTATCCCACATGCAAGGAAATTCTCCCAAACTCCATATAAGCAAGTTTTCCCTTCACTCCATATAAGTCATTCCACTCTAGCTCATTGCCAAGAGTGTGCTTCCTCTCCTCATGGAGTCTCCATGCTCATAGAGCATTATTTGTAAGTTCTTTCCATTTTAAACTATTCATCATGTTTTCATATCTTTTGTTCCTTCCTCCTTAGCTTGTTTGATGTGTGCATGTGAGTAGAATAGGAGTAGTCCTTTTTCATTTCAACAATTGCTACTATCTCAAGGGAGCTTACTAGAGGCCTAATACCCAAGTTTTACACATTTTACTCCAGCACTTCAAATATGCACAAGAGAGAAGAATTGTTTGAATCAACCTAGATATACGAGAACTCTAATCTATTATCCCTATGGGAAGTATGGACATGTACAAAATAAATGCTCTCTCTGTGAGCTCACACTGCCCTCCCAACATTGTCTGATGCCAAGGATCATTATACAAAGGATTGTATTTGCAATTGTTGTGGTCCCATTCATATGATCTTGGTCTCATTGAGAGATAAATGTATGACTCCAAAGTTCTTTGTAGTTTCATCATCTATGGTACCTATGATGACTAGAGCTAGGAAATATGAAGAAACCCATATAGAAGAGGAACCAGTAGTCAAGGAAAGAGAAGAGGGTTTAAGGTCCACATGGCCATTGAAGAAGCCTATGATAGGGTTAACACTTCATTAAAAGTCCAACCTAGTTGCACTCGAGAGAATACTCAAGACGTGAATATTGAAGAAATTGTGAAGGGGATTCATCACAAGGTTAGTTTATACTAACTCATAAAAATGGACATAAAGGTGACAAGTGATTTAATAAAAGTCGTAATTGAGCCCACCACCAAGTATAGATGCGTTCATGATAGATTTTCCCCTTGCGCATACTAGAGTTCAAGGTCGTGTCTTTTCATAAAAAGTCAAATTTTGACAAGTGTGATTGTAGATGATGGCTCTTGCATCAACTTGATGCCTGATTGTAGTATTAAGAAATTGAATTTGGACCTCATGAAGTAAGCACCTTTCCTTATGACATTGAAAGATTAGCATTGAGTCAAACCATTTGGCATCATTCAAAAGTTCCTCATGATATTTCAAGGTTGTTCTCTTCGATTTTTTTGTTATTGCCCAACCCTAAGAGACCTCTTACCCTCTACTCCTCGAAAGAAATTGGATGAGGAAAGCTAAAGCATTAAAAGATTGGATTAGTTCTAGATACACTTGTAGGAAGGATGTGATGTTGCCAAGGTAGGAAGTATACAATGGGCACTCAAATAATGCCTTCCCTAACCCATTAAGATGATAACTTGTTCAATTAGTTGATAGGCAGTGTAGAGTGTTTCACAATTGAAATAAGTGAAATAAATGAACAACTAGATCCAAATAAACCATTCCTAGCCTTGATATGCAAAAATTAATTTTTTGTGGAGGAAGCATATGGAGGCCAAAATGAGGGAATAAGTGATAATTTGCACTTGAATAGTAATGAAAGAGGTAAATCAAGTTATTGCAGGGAACTAGATGTAGATGCAAAAGTTAAAAGAGGGCCAGATGTGGCCCAAGTTGGGCACCTCTCCCAAGGTAGCCTAAGTGGGCGTGATTTCTTAGGTAGCCAAGGTGGCCAATTAAGGTGCCTAAATTTTGGTGGTCAAGATGAGAATTCTAGGTGACCAATTTTTATGAAGGACAAACTTGGGCAACTAAATTTTGTCACATCCTAGGAAATCAGGAGCCTATTTTTTGGAGATTCAACTACATTTTGAAGGGCCAATACAAAGTAGGTACCTAGTAGATACTGGGAAGATAGGCATAGATCCTTCCCTTGGAACAAATGGACCATTTTTCTCTATAGAACTAATTCCTCTTGTAATGAAGGTAGACAAGCTCATTTTTTTGCAAGGATCTCTCACGAGGTAGACACTTAAAATTGTTCAACTTAGCCAAAGTGGTCAAATTTTGCAAAAAGGAACCACTCCACAATTATGCAAGGAGGAAACAAGTAATCATGAAAAATTTGATGGTTTTATGGATGTAGGGCCTGAAAGTTACAAAACTATGCTAACACCTCTAGAGGCTAATTCCAGATGGGTGAACCAAGGAGCACATCATGGAGCATAAGCTTGATTCTACCATGAAGCACAGTGTTGATGATTTTTTAAGTGACGCTACCCCTAAAGTGCTTGCTTGAGAAGTGAACCTTGAAGATGAAGAGAATCTACAACTATTCTACCTAGCCGCATGCTTATGACACTACCTCTTCTTACTATAGAAGGTAACCTCTCTTGTTTATACCTATAAAAGTGCCTTTGCATGGTCCTAGAAGGATCTATCAAGTATTCTAGAGAAGCTTGGATCACAGAAAATACCCTTTAGAGGAAGTTTCACCTATAAGGAGTAGCCCATATTGGCTCAATCCGATATATACACAGGTATTCAAGGTGGAAATAACAAAATTAGAGGAGGCAGGTATTATTGTTCTTGTAAAGCACTCAGGGTTATTGTACCTTAAAAAACATAGTGGAAAAATAAGAGTGTGTGTTGATTTTTTCATTTTGAGTAAGGTGATTGTTCAAGATGGTTTCCCTCAACCCTTCATAGAGAAAGTGCGAAATGAAGTAGTCGGACACACTTTGTACATGTTTCTTAGTAGATTTGGTGGCTACAATCAAATTCTTATTCATCTTGAAGATAGATACAAAACAACCTTTGTCACTCTATAGGGCACTTATCTCTACACACACATGGATTTTGCTCTCAAAATTTCACATGCTTCAATGAATAGGATGATGTATCCAATACAAGGTAAATAATAAGAGACATTTTTGCACATTTTCGTGGATGAATTTTCTGATTTCTTAGGTATATATAAAGAGCAATGGCCCAAGATTTTCATCAGCATCTGGAAAATTTGAAGGAAATCTTTGAATAGAATCTCTAGACAAGTTTGAAGTTGGACCCTACTCAATGTCAATTTTTGGTCACCAAAGGTACACCTCTTAGCCACATAGTTTTGGACAAAGGGATAACTGTTGATCCAAACAAATTAGCTTTCATCTTTCTATGCCAATTCCATAAACTCCTAAGTGCAAAGTTTTCTAAGCCATGTAGGGTGCCATAGAAGATTTATATGAACATAGTAAAAAATATCTAAGCCTCTATCAAGGCTTACCAGTAAGAAGATCCCTTTCTCTTAGAGTCTTAAAGTAGAAAACGTAGTTAGTGAGAAAAAACTAAGGTTATGCACCATGCTATTCTTAATGGTTCCTTGATTTTCATGTGCATACAAATGTCAGTCTTCATGCATTTGGAGCAGACTTGGCATAGCCATCTGCACACAAGATGGACCAACATATTCCTTATGCAAGCAGATTACTTACAAGAGAAAAACAAAATTATAGTACTTTAGAAAGAAAAGTTTTGGCTATTTGTATGAACTTCATAATTTTTGACACTATATTATAAGAATACGATTCATTATCATTTTTTATCATCAACCTCTAGAGTATTTAATAATTAATAAGCCTAGAGTACCTACACGGGTTTTATAGTGGGTACTAGTATTTCAAGAATTTGACTTTGAGATTCACATTAAGTTAGGGAAGGACTACTACATGGGAGACTAGGTGTCAAGGATAGCCATGAGCTAAATGCCAACACGTATTGACAATGAGCCCATGGATAGTGGTCTCTTGAAGCCAAAAATGTTGGAATTGATACTTACATTAGGAGACTTGTAGCATTGGAATAATGTAGGGAAGCGGCTATGAGGAGATTGTAGGTGAAGAAAGAAGAGCATAAGGGGATTCATATGAGGTATCTAAGGGCCAATGAAGTGTAGGAGGGATCCTTGGTCCTAATGCATAAGATTCTATGAGTACATGACAAACTTGTACGAAAGTGGACATGACCCTATTAAGTAACAAAGATATTACTGCAAGTAGCAATACAATCGGAAGACTTGCAGGGTGAGAAGATGCCCTCATCAACATCTCTAGGTGAAGATGTATTTGAATTGAATCAAGCAAGAAGGATCACTCATTTTAAATTCCATCATATGAATTCCTTTTGTTTCAATAGTTCATTTGTTTGAATAAAACAAATATGAGAAATTTTCACAAGGGTGATGCAAAGACTGGATGTGGGGGTGTGCAACTTAGTAGGTTACATGGGGTAGAAGAAGTGGATTCTAATGGATACAAGTTCATTTTATTGGGTAGTTTCAGTACTCAATGAAATACTCTACATGGAAATCGGTCATCTCTCACCCTAATCCACCCTAGGGTCAACACTCACTTTGAGGAGAACAATGAATTTCAAAGATAATCTTTTGATGCTTTGGTCATTGCACATGTCATGGATGGTTTTGTGTGGAATATGGGTACATATCCTTTTGTGAATCTAAAGCATGATAAGTATGGATTCATTGTTGATAAAATTTCCATCTTCCAACTCTTCCATCACTTAATCTTAGCTCAAGAATGAATTCAAGTTAGTCTCAATAAGGGGATAATAGGGCATCTCTCCCCTTGGAGGACTTACTATTTGTGCCTCTTAGGGCATCTCTTGGCTTGGAGGACTTATATTTAAGGCCGCTTAGGGTGTCTCTCATCTTGGAGGCGTTGGGGACCACCCATGGGGTGACCCCTTGCCCATGGGGCATAGGAGCCACCCTTGGGTGTCCCCTCACCCTTGGGGCAATGGAGCCACCTCTTGGGGGTGACCCCCCCTAGGGATGTCAATCAAAGGTAAGGTCATCAAAGACTAGCCAAGATTAGGTAGAGGATATTTAATCCAAAGCATGGCTTGCATGGTCTAAGGCAACCTCATGTCTAAATTGGATCAAGTAGGGGTGACCCCTCCACCAACAAAGGTGAATACGCCTCCTCACATGTGGGATTGTACCTCCATGGCCTCCTCAAGTGGGCCTTATACCTCCATGGATGACTTCTAGTCCTAGTGTATACATTTTGGCATGTGTGGATTTCTCCACGACTACAAGATGATCATAATGATCTTCATGGAAGAAAAGAATTTGATTTCTATAAATAACAATATTCATTTGAAACCTATGGCATTCTTCAAAGCTCAATAATGAAACAATGGATGTGTTATCTATTTGGTAGCATAGCACAAAATCCCTCTTTCTGCTCATTGAAACATTAAATGGGGCACCCTCTTGCCCAATGTGTGCATGGAGAGAAAGGGAGACCTCATATTATGGCTGACTATGGATGTAAGGTAACCAATTTGCAAGGTGAGGGTGACTATAGAAGAAGGTTGAAGGGTGACGTCTACTCCTATGCACCATCAACCTTGTGATCAAAGGGATGTAGGAAACTCTACACTAGGTGATGTGGAGCCCTTCAATTGAATAAGGAGAGCAAAGGCAATATCCATATCGAGCATCCAAGCGGGTGAGTGCATGTGAAGCATGGGAAATTACAAAGAAACTATGGGCATGAAAATGTAATGATTTTAATCCTTATATCAAGGACACGACTACATTTGAAGGCTCTAAAATGGGGAAATTATCAGCTATGGAAATTCTATTCTTTCGAGAGATCTTAATTCATTGCAAGGTGAAGACGAATAGCGGTAAGGAACAAAGGCTTTGAGTGGCCCTAAAATGCCACATTTCCAAAATCAAGCACCATCTTCACCTCTTTTTGGCACTATCAAAATAGGGTGCTAGGTCCACTCATTTTTGGCACATCCAAAATTGGGTGACTCCTCTACCCACTTTTGGCATGAGTACCTTGGGAAACAATGTGACCACTTATTTTGACACGATCTAAGATGAATCTTTCTAGCATTGTTGTTAAGTGGTAAAAGTCTAAATAAATGTACCAAAAGCCATTGTAAGGCTCTCATGATGTCAGAAGATCTCATTGGAGGACCTAAAAGTGGTTGGTGACTTGTATGCAATTAGCCCACTTCTCCCACTAGTCTCGTTAGTTTGGAGCATGTGACAATAAAATTTTGAGATTGGCAAGACCACTCAACTAGGCCTCTGGACTCTATATAAGAAGAGTCTTGGTCCTCATTTTGACATTTTACATCTCTCTATTCTAGTTGTCTTGCTATTTTTCAACTAGTTATACTCTCTAGTGGAGCTATCTTTTGACTTCTTATTGTGCTCCATTGTGACTTTGGCCAATCTGATTGAGGGGACTCTATGGTGACCATATAGAGTCTTGGCTTCTTAGTTGATTAGAACAACACATAATAGTGTAACTAAATAGTCTTGGCTAGTGTATCTCAATTGAAATCTATTACAATTCACTCGAATAGAGTACTTCATTATTTCAGAGACTTCTTTTTGTGATTTGTGAGTGATCAACTTCTAGTCTCTAGAGTGGTGACTTGCCTACTTTTTATGATCATTTGGATTATTTTTTGTGACTATAATCATTCAGAGTATTAAAGAGATTGTGCTTCTCTCATCAATATCATTTCAATTTTTTTATCACTCTAACTTCACTATCAAGTTTTATTCCTACACACAAACATGTCACAAGGTAAAATTCCCCAAGGAAGAATCCCTCGTGAGTAGAAGGAATCCTAGAAATGTGGTCCCTCTTGACTCTTCTACACTACTGCAAACTTATAATTATGTTCATAGTTATGATTCTCATTATGGATATGCTTTTACTTATGATTACGATGATCATGTTTATGGTTGTGGTTACTTTGGTTTTAGATGCGGATTAATAATGGTTATGATGATGATGATGATCACAATGGTTATGGTCATGGCCATGTCAATTATTATGGATACTATTATGATCATATATTTATGGTTATAAAATTATGATTATGTTTATGATCTAACTCATAAACCTTCATGTGGTTATGTTCTACATTATAGAGTTTCAATACTCAAAACAATTACTTTCTTTTTGACATGACATGGTAGATTACATATTTACATGTGCAAAGGTTCCTACTTTTTATTGTGTATATGAAAATCTTGATGTCATCAAGAAAAGATTGCTAGTATGGAGGCCCACACCATCATCAACATGAGTTTCATTTCCTTTCGTCATTTCAATTTCTAAAAAACTATCATGATATATGAGCTGCCATATCAATGCATATAATGAGTGCAATATTTATTGTCACATCCAAGCTTGTACTAATGGCAACATCTATGTCATAACCATCAAAGGTATTCTCAACAACATCCCTAATAACAATTCACAAAAATTCCATTGCTCAAATAATTTGTTATAATGGTTATTTATGGCCCTCCATTTCTTACTCATTTAAGAGATAGATGGAAAACATTTCTCTCCATATATCTTATCTACCTCCTCCAATACCTCTTTTTTCACTACAAACAAATTTTTTCTTTTTAGAAAAATTACATAAACAATTACCCAAGATATCCCATGCGTCATATAAACTTTGGTTTTTTTAATTCATATTTATATTAAAAGCACACAATCAACCAAAACCTCAGGAATGAGGAGGAGGGATACCCAATCTTAAGGTATACATGGAGCATGAAACCACAATTAGATCTAGATATATCAAGTGTTTTGACACATGAATCAAGTCAAGTAATCCACATGTTCTAGGTGCATTATCATACATTTAAAACTCTTACCACAATGATGATGGATTCATCAATTGGAGATTCCGAATCTCCCCTCTTTTACTTGATTTTGGACTCTTTTGCTAGTACGTACAAGATCTTGCTCTTGATATTGCACTTTCAATGTCAGAAATTGATGTGTTCTTTTTCAATTCTATTAGGAGTTGGTTCTTTAAGATCTTTTCAAAGTTTTTTCTATGGTAGTACAACTTTTGTTCTGATATAGATATTACCTGTATGAAAGTTTGAACAATACCTTGAAATCTTTCATGTAGCAGCAATAACATCCTCAACAAAAAAAATATCTTCTACATTGGTGAGAATAAAATTTCCATAAGAAAACCGACATGCCATGGACTTGAAATTTTTTATATCTCATATTGATATGATCTTTCCTTCATTGAATCATCTTTCTAAATTATTTTAGAACATGCTAAATCAAAGATTGTGTTGTTCTTTTTGAGGTATAGCTTGATAGTAGGCTAAAATTATCTATGGAAATAGGTACAAAATTAAAACATGAAAATACATGGATATTAGTAATGAGAATATCTATTGTAGCAATGCTCCTAGAATGGCATACAAAAAACAAATAATTGAGTTTTTTTCTTTCGAAATTCTATAGTTTTCTTATGTAATAGTACAAATTACTATTGAAGATACTTGATGTTTGAATTTTGCAAAATAGAGCATTGATTGAAGAAAGGTAGGTATGTGAAAGAATTAGGTTGTTAGATGATAAAAGACATGAAAATTAAGAGAACATAACTCAGTCAGCATTTTAGTATTAGGCATTACGTTAAAACATGGATTAATGAAAAGGATATTCTATTTCAAGGTTAATCATTTAAGCAAGGATATGCTAGATGGAGAGAAATTACACAAGTATGGTTAGAGATTTTGACATCTTGACCATAATTTTCAATGACATTGCAACTGAAAAATGAATACTATTTTATTTCCTCTGTGATCCCACCAATTATATATCTGTAGCATACATCACATATCATATAACTTACAATTTTTTCAAAGTCTACCTTACCTTACTTTTGTAGTCTATGCATGCCTGACACTAAAACATAGCAAGAAAATATGTGATCCAACAAATTAATATAGTTGATAGGTTGGGTTCATGCTGATAAGATTGACAAGTCATATAAGCGACCACAATAATAATTGAAATAGGGTAACCTCAGATGAAGCAACAGTAATCATTACTGATATGAATGACCGCTGATAATCACAATCTAGCTTAACAAACACTATAAGTAACTTCAGATTTCATCTTAAGTTTGGTATAAAGTCACAATATTAGATGCAGGAAAGGTTATTCATCCATGTTGAAACATCAAGCATTTTTAGACTCACAGTAGAACAGGTTAGCCTTCTTCGATCCAAAAAACGTTATCCATACTCGTCAGATTGGGTACTAATATTATTTGCCTCATTTAACAACTACATTCTTGCTTGATATGAATGGAAAGCATTTTGATCCTCCATACATGAGTGATAATACCAGGTTCTGAAAAAGGCATTGATCCAAGCATAAAATTATTTCATTCTAGCCGACAAGGTGTATTCATCCTAGTAATCACAAACAACAAACATTTTCATATTCCATACTTGTCATAACGTGAAAATGACAAAATAAAAAAAAATGCGCATACATGTTGCGATTATTGCAGCAGTCCGTGTTTAGAGTGCAGTTGTTAATTATAATATTCATCGTTTTAGAAGCAACAAAGGCTTGCAAAGATTGCATTACTTCACATGCTAGCATGTTAACAATAATTTGTAAATTCTACATTAGTCCCGTCAAGATTACTCGCACGCTTCATGTTTCTCATATATCCATTGGTAAGGAACTAACACGTGGCCAGAGAAACAATATCAATTGGATCTTTCGAAAGTATTTAAAATTGGGGAACAATCAACACATTATTTAGATACTTTTTGCTAATATCATGTCTGATGTTTGTTTGCAAGAAACATTCAAAAAACTAGAGATAGAATTGAATTAAGAGATCCATAAAACATCGCTGAGAAAAGATTTCTTGTGCCGAAAGCCCAAGTCTATTCAACAATTACAATTACAATTACAAGAAATAACCTCGAGAGGAATTAATAGAATTCGATATAGAGAAAGACATAGATTGCATGCGGCTTAACATAAATGAGTCCTCATTCTTATATTTGCCAAACTAAATATTAATTTGAATAAACAGTAGTCATGCGCCCCTTAGTGCATGAGAGTATTTAAGTGTGTTCGAAAAAAAATGAGAGAATCACATAGAAGGGGTAGGCTGTAAATGAGCTTTGAAGCTCGCATGGTAGTAAAATGTCTTGCAAGGTCAAGCTATAATTCAGCGAACCTCTTATGAGACGTAGTGCAAGAAATCATAACCACGCATATAGGTTTTGCAAGTTCATAGTAAGAACGGAAAAGCTCAGGAAGAAAGTGCCTCAATTCTCTCTCTCACTCTCTCTCTCTCTCTATCTAGCTCTATCTCTCTCTCTCTCTCTCTCTCTCTCTCTCTCTCTCTCTCTATATATATATATATATATATATATATATATATATATATATATATATATATATATATATATATATATATATATATATATATAGAGAGAGAGAGAGAGAGAGAGAGAGAGAGATGTGTGTGTGCGCGCGCGCGCACGTGTGTGTATGTGTGTGCGTGTTTATGTGAAGCTATACGAATGGAAATTACAGTGTGAAAAACTAT
This sequence comes from Ceratopteris richardii, assembly GCA_020310875.1. Lineage (NCBI taxonomy): Eukaryota > Viridiplantae > Streptophyta > Polypodiopsida > Polypodiales > Pteridaceae > Ceratopteris > Ceratopteris richardii. The sequence continues at coordinate 135,939,384 of CM035421.1, read as the reverse complement.
TTTTTTATTAGAGTTATTATGATTACAATTTTAGTCATTATGATTATGCGTTGTTATGAGGGTTATGATCATATTTTTTATTATGATAAAAGCCACAATTGTTATAATTATTGACGATACTTATGATTGTGAGCAAGGTTATGGTGACTATTTTTAATATCATGATTATATTGATGGTTATGGTTACATTCATTGGTATACTTATAATCATGATGATTATAGTTCAGAATTATGTTCATGTTTATGGTTATCATTATAGTTTTGCTTTCATATCAATGCATATATTGGCTACAATATTTAATGTCATGTACAAGTCTGTAGCAATAGCTACATCAATCAAAGAACCATTTACACAACAATGAAAGCAACAAACATTTACGCAACCAATTATCTCTATATACGTATATTCTCTACCTCTTACAATAACCACCGTGATGTTGTTTTTTTTTTTGGAAGATAAACCCTTTGATGTACACTTCCATATTGGCTTTAACAATAAAGTACAATACAGCCACCTAGCGATCCCCTCATGTCAAGCAATGGTGGGGCTCCTATCACTCTTGAATAAGATGAAGTAGCAATTGTTAATACTGATAAGACTGAGACGTAGAAACAGCTATTTGCCACTGATACCAGCTGTATATCACTAACCCACTGATAATGATGAAAAGACATGTGATCATCCATGCAAGAGCATTTAGTCATCCACATTAACTGATGCATTGGTCGACACTTGTAGACTAGAAGCACTTAATATTAGCTGAAACATTCGTGGTTGATATGAATAGCAAGCATTTTCATGTTCCATACTTAAAGTTAGTTCACGCTGGTCGATTAGATACACTCATGCTAGTCATCTCAAACAGTACGCATTTACATACATACATACTCATGCTAGTCATGCTAGTCATCTCAAACAGTACGCATCCAAGTTGCTATTCTTGCATTGTCATAAGACGACGATAACAGATCAGAGATAGCTACCCATCCATGCTGCAATTCTTGTATTAATCTACACGCACTGGAGTATTTTCTGCTGTTAATGACACTAGTTGGTTTAGAAGGAGCAACTATTTCCGCCAAAGATCCAAAAACACTTACTAATCTACCATCGATCTTGGAAAGATTGCATAATTATCCATGCATCAAGCTTCGCGTTAGCCCAAGCCTAGGACTAAGCATGTTAGCAATCACGTTTTGTAAGTTCTCTATTTGTCCCGTCAAGATTACTCACACATTTCATGTATCTCATCTGCTCACTCATAAGAAAGTAGCATGTGACCAAAGAAACAACATCAAATGCAACTTTCTAATATGTTTAGAGCTGTTGAACAATCAGCGCAATATTTCAAAATCTTTTCCTTATAACATATATGAAGTCTGATGACTACTTGCAAACAACTTACGGAAACTACAGGAAAATTAAATAGAGAGAAATCTGTTAAATGTCGCTGAGAAAACGTATCCTTGCTTAAAACTCGAGTCTTTTTAACACTTGAGCTCTAATTGTTACAAGTACAAGATAATATCTCAAGAGCACTAGAAGAGACAGATACATACATACATACATACATACATATATATATATATATATATATATATATATATATATATATATATATATATATATATATGAAAGGCAACATGAAAGGTATGGTTATGACACATCATTTGTGACTAAACGTACCATGTATTTGGTAAAATATTAAATCGAAAAAGAACCCTCTACTTATGAAGAAGTGAATGGTAACCCTAATTGGGAGACATCCATGAAAGAGGAAATGGAATCTCTAAAGGAGATGGATACATGGGAGTTCATTCCTATGGAGACCAACAAGAAGGTAATAGGTTGTAGATGGGTGAAAACGCTGAAACAAAATTGAGATGGCTCTATTAGCATCTATAAAGCTAGGTTATCTACTAAATAATGTGCTAAAACATAAGGCATATATCATGAAAAGAAACTTGTCACCTATGCCAAGGTGACCACTATTAGAAACTTGCTAAGTGTTCTCGTGAGAAGGAATTGGAAGATACAAGCTCATAGAGCTTGGAACTTTTGTTTGGTAATTTATTTTTAGGTTGAAAGCACTATAACATATGAGGGGCACACTGACGCTACATATACCAACGGTCACACTCGGCATCGGTATGGGCATTGGAAAATGTCACTTAGAGATACCGATGGTCAAGTGACCGTCAGTATGACTGTTTTAAACGGATCGTCGGTGTGGCCCGCAGTCGTCGGTATATACGTCGGTATATGCGTCAGTATATGCATCGATATAATCATCGATATAAGCATCCATATCGACGCCCATACCGACGCAGAGTTTTAAACATACCACGAACCCGAGAGCAAAACTTCACATTTTTGCGTGTGTTTGAGTACTATTGGTCTTCTGTCGAACTTGCGCACATGAACCAAATTGCGACCTGCATTGTCTTGTGCACACACACACACAGATATCTCTCTCTACACACACACACACTCTCTCTCTCGACTTAGATCTCATATCTTGGTAAGTGCTACGCGTACTCTTAGCATTTTTGTTTTTCTATGCTTTAGGTTTTATAATTTCTCTTTTCTTTGATTTTGCAGAAGTTCTTTGGCATTGATTGTTTGGAATTAAACAATAGGCGACATACATTACGCTTTGACGACAATGATCCAAAAGAGGGACATACTTGTAAGTAACTGTTTTATTCTCTATTGATAAAGAGAGAAGGAGAGAGAGAAAGAGAGAGAGAAAGAGAGAAAGAGAGAGAGAGAAAGAGAGAGAGAAGATAAAGAGAGAGAGAGAGAGAGAGAAAGAGAGAGAGAGAGAGAGAGAGAGAGAGAGAGAGAGATAGAGAGAGAGATAGCGAGAGAGAGAGAGAGAGAAAGAGAGAGACAGAGAGAGAGAGAGAGAAAGTGAGAGATAAAGAATAATGAAAGAAAGGAAGATAGAGATAGGAAAATAGAGCATACATACACACACACATACACACACATTTACACATTTACACATGCATACATACACACATGCATGCTTACATACACACACCTATACACACATGCATGCTTACATACAGACACATATACACACATTCATGCATACACATACATACAAATTTACACACATGCATACATCCACACACATGCATACATACACACACATGCATACACACATACATATTCACACATATATACACATATGCATACATACACACACACATATACACACATACACATATATAGACACATATACATACATGCATGCATACATACACACACATATACACACACATATACACACATGCATGCATACACACATATACACATATACACACATTCATACATACACACACACATGATTACACACATACATACATACATACACACATATACACATATGTATACACACACACATACACAGATATACACACATGCATGCATACATACACACACATTCACATACACACACATGCATGCATACATACACACACATACACATACACACACATGTACACACATGCATACATACACACACATGTACACATGCATACATACACACACATATATACACACATGCATACATACACACATATACACACATGCATGTATACATACACACACACATGTACACACATGCATACATACACACACATATGTTCATACATACTCATATACTCACACATGCATACATAGACACACAAACACATATACACACATGCATACATTCACACACATACATACATACACACATGCACATATATACACACACATAAACTAGTGTTTTAATTAAATATATAAATGTTTTATTTTGAAGTTTTTTTTTAATATCAAATATATAAAAATAGGATTAGGGTTTTTAGGCTATTTAGAGATACATACACATACACATATAATATATATATATATATATATATATATATATATATATATATATATATATATATATATATATATATATATATATATATATATATATATATATATATATATATATATATATATATATATATATATATGTATATACACATGTATATACAGAAATATACATATTTAGGTCTAGATATTTAAGATTAGGGTTTTAGGGTTTAGGCATACATATAACTCAATTATATTTATATTAAGAAAAAACATAGAGAAAAAAAAGAAAAAAAATCTGAATATATAAATAAATATATATATATATAAAATATGATTAGGGTTTTAGGATTAGGGATTTAGAGTTTTATAGGTGTTTAAGTATTTAGGTTTTAGTATTTCAGATTTAAGTCTAAGTCTTTCTGATTAGTGTTTTAGGGTTTTAATACCTATATAACATATATACACAGACACACATATACATATAATACATACATACATGTAGATACACATGCATACAAAAATATACATATTTTAGGTTTAAATCTTTAAGATTAGGGTTTTAGGGTTTTAACACATACATAACATATATACACACATACACATACACATATTATACATATATACATGTAGATACAAATGCATACAAAAATATACATATTTTAGGTCTAGATATTTAAGATTATGGTTTTAGGGTTTAGGCATACATATAACTCAATTATATTTATATTAAGAAAAAATATAGAGAAAATTAAGAAAAAAA
>CM035421.1:135917268-135924768 GCA_020310875.1 Ceratopteris richardii | reverse complement strand
AAGTATCATACATGTCTTTGGAGCTAACAAATGTCTCCTTAGTACATGAAAGCAATGGCTGAATAGCATCTTCCACAAAGACAACATCACGGCTAACCAGAATGCGTTTAGTCTGTGGATGATACAGACGATAGCCTTTACTTTCAGAACTGTACCCAACAAAAATACATTTTACTGCCTTATCATCCAATTTTCTACGATGTTGTTCAGGCACTAATGCATATGCCAAACAACCAAAAACACGCAGATGAGCAACAGATGGCTTGCGGTCATGCCAAGCCTCATATGGAGTGATAGACTGCAACGCTTTAGTGGGACACCTGTTCAGTACATATGCTGCACACATGACAGCCTCAAGCCAGAAACTATGAGGTAAAGCCTGACTCTTGACCATACACCTCGCCATCTCCATGAGAGACCTGTTCTTCCGTTCAGCAACTCCATTCTGTTGAGGTGTATACGGCACTGTACACTGGTGTTTTATCCCACGTTCAGCCAGAAATGCATTAAAATCTGAAGACATATATTCCCCCCCTCGATCAGAACGGAGGGTGCCCATTTTACATGCTGACAGATTTTCAGCCAAAACCAAAAACTGTTTGAAGCACATGAACACTTCGGACTTTGCTTTGAGTGGATATACCCATGCATGCCTGGAAAAATCATCAATGAAAGTCACGAAGTAAAGGTAATTTCCAAAAGAGGGTGTCTGCATAGGACCACAGACATCACTATGCACAAGCTGCAATTTCTGCGTAGCCCGAACTGAACCATCTTTTGGAAAGGAAGAACGCTGCATTTTTCCCAAAATACAGCCTTCACAAACATGTTTTCCAGGTGCCTCAAGTTTGGGCAAAGAGGACACCATTTCAGATTTCTGCAGGCGTAACAAACTAGCAAAATTCAGATGACCAAAGCGTGCATGCCAAAGCTTTGCATCTGACATAGCCTGAGAATCATGAACTGCACATGCCGAATCATTCACAGATCTTTCATAGTCTATGAGCTTATACAGCCCACGACATAAAATGCCAGAAGCAATAATCACATCGCCATTTGAGAGATCATGGACTGTACACCTGTCATCAACAAATTTCACAACCAAGCCAATCTTGGCTAATGCAGAAACTGATAACAGATTCTTTTTGATCCCTGGCACAAATAAAGCATCTGACAAAGTGAAAGAACTACCATCAGCAGTAGTCAGAATGGTCTTACCAACTCCCATAACAGGATAAGAGGAGTTATTGGCGCATGTGACAGTATTCCCTGTAGGGGCAGGCTCGAGTGAAGAGAAGAAACTGCGCTGCGAGGTAATATGTTTGGTCGCCCCACTGTCAAAGTACCAAACATCTGAGTCTACTGCAGACATGCACTGATCAGGAGAAGATGGGTCAAAACTGCAGACAGTAGTAAACGCCCATTCTTCTTCCTGCACAAGATTTGCAGACTCTGTTTTTGGTGTAGAGGCCTCTGCAACAACCATTCCAGCCTCTTTCTTCTTTGCCTCTTTAGCAGCCAGTTTTGGACAGTTCTTTATGATATGATCATTGCCTTTACAGTACTTACAAAACAATTTCTGCTTTTCTGATTTTTTCTCATCTTTGTCTTGGTTCTTTGAATGTGCAGCATTTGCAGATTTCTGCTTACTAGTAGAAGAGCTCCATTTTCCTTTGCCCTTCTGACTAGCCAGGAAAGCTTGATCTGCAACACGCATAATGGACCTGTTCTACCTGGACTGATCTTCCTGCAATAGAACAGAGACTAATTCCTCAAATGACAAGGCATTCGGATTGCCTTTCATCATCAACCGAAGAGTAGAGGCAAAACTCTGATATGAATCAGGAAGACCATTCAGAACGGTCTGCACAAGTGAGCTATCTGGTATAACCTCATCAGCAGAAATCAATTGTTCCTTCAGGTCTTTGATCTTTGTAAGAAAACTATCCATAGAATCACCTTCATTCATGTGCTCACTCTCCAACTGTTTTCGGAGGTAAGCAACACGAGCCTCATTCCTAGCCTGGTACAAAGTGGTAAGTGTATCCCAAGCATCCTTTGCTGTTCTGCAAGAGCGAATGTGAGGAATAATGGCACGTTTGACAGACAAAGCTATCAATGCATGTGCTTGGGCATCTCTGCCATCCCAACGAATCTGCTCTGCAGTAGGTGCAACAGAAACAGCAGCATGAACAGGAATCTGCAGAATATCATCTTCGACACCATCTTCATCAGCTCCAACACCTGTATTTGTAGTACCTGTCGTTACAGGTGTAACAGGACGTCTTTCAACACCCTGCACAATGTTCCACAATGCTTTTGCAACCAGTACATGTCGCATCATATAAGCCCATAATGGGTAGTTGGTACCATCCAACTTATCTTCAACAGCCAACATACGGAATACATCACTGCTTTCAGCCATGGCCGGTGACTAAAATACCTTGATGCAGAAAATTGACTGTATCTAAAAAAGTTGAACGGAACTGCCCAAACGAGTTCTGCTAGACCTGTAGCACACTTCGAGACGCTTAAACTGGCGAACAGAAACTGGTATATACCTTTGGCACAAAAGGACGAAATAGCCTGCACAAGCGACGACCTAGAAGAAGCGACGACCTGCTCTGATACCAATTGTTGGAGTTAGACGTCTGCAGAAGCACGCGAACAGCACAAGGAAGAAGAAGAAGCTTGGAGCACAACACACAAGACTGAATGTATTACTAGAGAATGTACAAAGATAAGTAGCCCATTAGGGCAATAGGCGTATATACAAGCCGGGGGAAAAAAACCTCCTAAAGAGGGAAAAAAGTGCCCCGACAATCCTAGAGTGTTCACACACATCACTACCTAAATATATCAACATATATATATATATATATATATATATATATATATATATATATATATATATATATATATATATATATATATATATATATATATATATATATATATGCCATTCGGAAGCTTTGAGTTTCATCACATCAGCTCGAGATCACGAGGGGTAAGGCTAGAGGAGTCCCTCGGGCTGCATATATATATGTATATATCTATATATATATATATATATATATATATATATATATATATATATATATATATATATATATATATATATATATATATATATATAGTAGTGTGTGTGTATATATATATATATACAACACACACACATACATACATACATACATACATATATATATATATATATATATATATATATATATATATATATATATATATATATATATATATATATATATATATATATATATATATATATATATATATATATATATATATATATATATATATGTTAGACCTAGTGTTGAACAAATAGATTATAATTCCAACCAACTTTTGATATTTGTATGCATCAATAAGAAGTGATGTATCTTATGTGGTGTTGGGGTGTGAAGCCCAATGTGTCGTGCCCTAATGTTGGGTGTCCAATCGCTAACCGTGCACGAATATTGACTATTAATAGGTCATGATGTATCCTATGAGGTCTTGGGGTGTAAAGCCCAATGTGTCATGCCCTAATGTTAAGTGGCTGATCACTAACCATTTACTAACGTTCACCATTCATTTTACCTAAAAGCAATAAGGAATCCAAACCCTAGTCACTATTGTGACAATGAGTCCACATATCTCTATAATCTTCTTCTTCTCCATCTTCATGCTTCTTGCTTGTGCTCATACTCATGCACACACACTTGAACTGCTATGAGAGTGGTGTCGCAGAGTTTGTGACAAGGAGGTTGCAAGATAAAGAGCTTGACTTAAATTAGTCATGAATCATTCCTTGCACTACTAAAATCTCTTTTCTCTAAGCTTGGGACTCAAAGATATACACTCAAGTGATAATGAGTTCCCCTTTCCTACTCATCTAAACCTACTCTTTACTTCAACATGAAGTGAGAGGCGACCATATCCTTTGTAGCAATGTGAAAGAACCATTCTTCCATAGGTTTTTATATCCTTCATTGTTATTCTATAAGCATCACATGTCCATCAAACATTTATAAAAAGTCATCATTTAAAACAAATGTCAATTCAGAAAGCATATATACAACTCACTTCATCGCTTCATTACTGGAGTTAGCATATTAAAGCAGATAAAGATAAGAATATCCAACCTATTGATTACTGGACACACATGTTGAAGTTGAGAATGAAAATTCCTATGAAACATACACCTCCATAAAATGTTTAAAGCTATTGTGAAAGTTTCTTGTCTTTTGCCCTTCGGATTGTCCTGAACCTATTCTAATTTTTGTAATTACAAAACTTCCATATTAAATAGAAAATTGTAAACCCACTCACAATCTAGCCACTAGATCGACACTTGCTCACCACCACTCCTATGAGCTCTACCTTAAGGCATAAAGCTTATACTTGCACACATTGAGATTTTCACACATATGTAGAGGCATGCACGATATGCAATAGCATAACTTTTCAATCATTGTGTGCTCAATGATACACATTTCTACATAGAGACTATGGCGCAATAGTACAATATATATCACGCAAATAGTGCCAAGCTACATCTCTCTCTCTCTCTCTCTCTCTCTCTCTCTCTCTCTCTCTCTCTCTCTCTCTCTCTCTCTCTCTCTCTCTCTCTCTCTCTCTCTCTCTCTCTCTCTCTCTCTCTCTCTCTCTCTCTCTCTCTCTCTCTCTCTCTCTCTCTCGTACGCGCAGGCGGAGTACCTCCTTTCGTGACCTCGAGGAACTCACGAGCTCTTGCCGTGAATGAACGTACCTAATCCTACGCCTTTGAATTCACGAGGAACTCATGAAGTCCCGCGCCTCTGAATGTATGCTGTGTACATTCATATTCATATAGATTGCCTCTGCCTCTACATCACTAAAGATGATGATCAACTAGTATCATTTTCTAATAATGTCAAACTTCTCATTATATTAGCTAATCATGGAGCCACCATAAAGGAAATCAATAAGAATCTTGGCTTGAAGCTAAAGATATCATATCTTTGATAGATAAGCATTTTTTTTAGGGATTGAAGTCATTAAAAAGAGAAAAATATATTTATTATAACAAGGAAATTTGTATTTTATATAGTTTCAAAGTTTGAAATGTCTTATTGTTAATTAAGCATCAAAACTATGGTCACATAATCAAAGGTAAGTCCTCACACATAAGACGAAGTGAAGGATGTTAAGTTTTAAACAATCAATTGTCGGACTACTACTATATGAAACTATCTCAAAATCTAATTTCGCATATGTAGTTGTTGTCTTATGTCCATACATGTAGGCACTCAAGTTGGCACATCTATTCACACTAAGGAGGTTTGCGATATTTCAAAGGAATAGTGAATGAGTGGCTCTTCTATACATACGAAGAGGACTTGCAAGTCAAAACCTATTTTCATGGCTATTTTTCTAGCTCTAAAGATGGAAGAAGGAGCACACGTGCTTATGGCCGAGAGAAAGACTCTCTTGGATTTCAAAGAAACGGTCCACTATATCTCCTTCATCTATTGAATTAGTGCGTAGGGCGTTATGCTAAGTCTGCCATGACTTCAATTTACAAGCAGATAAAAAGAAAAAAAATGTGATTATTTGAGTAGTTTATACTTGGCAAAAAACCGTATTTTCCATCAACCATCATAGCACATTTAGGTGTTCCTTCATTTCATGATGGTGAAATTGATTGAAGGTGAAGTTAAAAGGCAACATGTCAGCACAAATGAGAAATTTACAAGCTCGCTCATCAAATATTGTGATGCAACAAAGCTTCTTAAGCTCAAGAGGTGCATTGGCATGGAGGATCAAGGTGATTTATAAATAGGAATAGTTGGAAATTAAGCTCCAATGTTTGGGACCTACAAATAATATTGAAGGCCAAAATTGAAGAATCACAAATTGAGCCTCAATTTGGGAGTTTCAATATTAATTATGAATTGCACTGCCAAGTATTTTATAATTTTCTTAAAGTGAAAATCGAAATTGTTAGTGCTCTACTCACATTTTTGAAATAATGTCTTCACCAAAACCACACACCATGGGGATTATTTGTAAAGATATGTTTTTTGCCTGAAATATTATATACCATAAAGTCAAAGAGGTACAAAAAAACCAAAAAAGGATTCAATACCAAAGTATTCAAGACGTAATTAGAGAACTTCATAGGCAAATTCAAGACTTCCAAATCAAAGTAGATCAATCTTCTTTGAGTACCACCATGGAAAGTAACATGAAGAAAATTCCAAGGGTGAACATTCTTAAGAAATTTGAAATTTCATGTGCTAAGATCAATCTTTCAAGGATCTTTGCAACTAATAAATTTGTTCACAAGGATGCAATTAGAAGGATACTTAGATGATGCTTCTTTAGTATGACTCATAGGAGCTTAATTTAGTGTTGATCTTTCATGGTTTGCACCTATCCTTGGCATCTATTTGAGAGTTCACATCTTTGTTTTGAGACACCAATTTTTCACATGTTGCTGAAACAAAGCTGAGACATCTTTATGTAAGAAATAGACCCACTTCTATTTATGCATAAAAAAAAAAAACCATTTTTGATCTCACATGGCAGAATGATTATTCTATCAAACCATTTCTATGGGGCTTATGTGGTCATATCAAGGAACTTAAGTTGACCATGATCAAGGTAAATCCTTTGAGTGGATTCATAAATCAAGCAATCGAGTTTGATAATAAGTTTTTTAATAGAAAGCAAGAGAATAGTATTTGTTTTTAAGATGGAGAATACAAGTTCACCTCAATTCCTCAACAACATATCTTGGATGAATCTCAACTATAACTTATATAGCTTACTAATATCAAGATCAAGTGACTTAGAACTAGGGAAATACAATGAATTATTATTCTAATGTGGAAATCATGATCATATGCTATTCAAATATCCAAAGAAGAAGAAATAAGATGTATAGGAGTTTCCCACAATCACCATCCCACATCAATAAGATCATCATCTGAGTCAAAATAAGAATATATTCCTTCATGAGATTCATGTACATGATTATGCACCCATATATATATTACAAAGCCTTTTCACTCTACCATTGTTATGCATCATTATCATGCTCACACACCACATACCAAAAAATCTCTAGAGACCAAGAGCTATATAGAATCCATCCCAAAAACCTCATAGGTGATCATGAAGTGAGGGAATGTAACCATTCCTCATAGAACTTGTAGAGGTGGTAATGTCAAGGAGACATAGATATACCTTGATTTAGACGTAAATATCCTATATATATATATATATATATATATATATATATATATATATATATATATATATATATATATATATATATATATATATATATATATATATATATATATATATATATATATATATATATATATATATATATATATATATATATATATATATATAGTGTGTGTGTGTGTGTGTGTGTGTGTGTGACAAATAACAAATGAGTTCAACAAAAGTGTTTTTTTCTTAATGGTGATATATCTACATTTGTGAAAA
>CM035421.1:135897268-135909768 GCA_020310875.1 Ceratopteris richardii | reverse complement strand
TGGATCTTTGAGTGAGTGATAAACAATGAGCATGTGCCTTCTTTATATACTTTTAGTGTAAGCTCCAAAAGCACATAAAAAGCTCCTCCACATAAACGTCTTCATGATCGCGATAATAAAACACCGTCGCTCCGAAAATCAAACTTGAAAATGATAGCCGCTGTTCGCCAAAAGCTTTTTCATAAAGCAATCTTAAAAAAGAAACTCTCTTTGTGATGCATCCAACGGGATTTGAACCCGGGTGGGTTCTTTGATTGTGCATCCTTCTATCCATGCTGCCCACATGAGTAAGAAAACCTCTTCATATCGCTGTTCTCTTCAAGTCTTGGACAATTGTTGAACATTGATTCCAACAAGTAATCCCCCTTTGGGATAAAACAATCCAAGTAGTTGGGAACCACTCAGGTAGCAAAAAATGCGCTTAACTGCATGCCAATGCTTAACACCTGAGCAATGCATAAACCTCCTCATCTATGAGACAACAAACTAAATATCTACCCATGTAATGCATAAGTAAATCAAGCATCCAGCAATGTGTTGATAGAGAATAGCATCATGTGCATCTCCAACATCATGAACACTCAACTGCAAACCTATTTCCATAGTAGTGCAGTAGGTTTCGAGTCTTCAAGGGAAAAATAGTGCAATAATGTGTCAATATATTTTGCTTGGCACAAAGCCATTCCACCATCAACTTCCATGAACTCAATGCCCAAATAATGATGCAAATGCCACAAGCATGACATCTCAAATGAGGCATGCAAATCAGCCTTCGAATCATCAATATGCTTGTCATGAGGACCAATGAGCAGCATGGCATCAACATAGACAACAATGGTTAGAAGCACATCACTTTCACGCTTAACATATAAGGTGCTCTTAGTTGGAATGTTCTCGAAAGTACATGAAATCAGGTAGTCATGTATCCTTTCATGTCAAGCATGTGGTGCTTGCTTCAAACCATATAACGACTTCTTAAACCTACACACTTTCTTCTCATGCACTTTCTACATAAAACCACAGGGCTGAAAAACATACACTTCTTCATGCAAGTCATCATTCAAAAATGCAATTTTAATATCCAACTAATGTATATTCCAACCATGATGAGCTGCAAGTGCACATATGCTACAAATACTAGTTATTGGGCATGTGGGAGCAAAGGTCTCATAAAAATCAATGCCTCTTTCCTAAACATAACCCTTTGCAACAAGCCTAGCCTTATACCTATCGATTGTTCTATCAGGCTTATGGTTCAGTTTGTATACCCACTTAGTGTAAATGGCCTTCTTGCCAAGAGGCAAGTCACATAAAGACTAGATAGCATTTTTCATAATAGCATCATATTCAAATTTCATAGAAGCCATCCAAGTTTTAGAATTTTGTGCTTCATCAAATGAAACTTTCTCATTCTCATCACGAAGACTTGAGGCAGCCATCGCATAGAAATCTGATACAAGAAAAGGACTATGAGAACCTGAAGAAGTGTCATATGAGAATGGTGCATCTAATTTGCTATCACGTAAAGTTTGCACTAGCCATTTTGGCATAGTTTTTGCCTCGTAAATATAAGCTCTCTGATCAACAAGTGCATCATGTAAATTTGCATCAGAAATGGAATGATATGCATCATCACATGAAACTTGTAAAGGCTGAGAAGTTTCCTCATTAGAATGAGCATTAGACTATCCACCTATAAAAAGAGGCAGCAAAGTGTCATACATGTAATTGGAGCTAACTAATGTCTCCTTAATACATGAAATTAATGGTTGAATATCATCTTCCACAAAAACAACATCATCGCTAACCAAAATGCATTTAATCTATGGATGATAGAGTTGATAGCCCTTGCTTTTAGAATTGTACCCAACAAAAATACATTTCACGTCTTTATCATCCAATTTCCTGTGTTGTTGTTCAAACACTAATGCATATGGGAGAGAACAAAAAACACATAGGTGAGCAACAGATGACTTACAAACATGTCAATCCTCATATGGACTAATAGAGTCCAATGATTTAGTGGGACACCTGTAAGTACATATGCTGCACACATAACAACCTCAAGCCAGAAACTATGTGGTAAAGCCTAACTCTTGACCATGCACCGTACCATCTCCATGAGTAACCTTTTCTTCCTTTCAACAACTCCATTTTGTTGAGGTGTAAACAGAATAGTACACTTATGTTTTATCCCACATTCAACCGAAAATACATTAAAATTAGAAGAGTTATATCCCCCCGACCAGAATGGAGGGTCCGCATTTTACATGCTCATAGATTTTTAGCCAAAACTAAAAACTCTTTGAAGCACATAAATACATTTGACTTTGTTTTCAATGGATATACCCATGCATGACTAGAAAAATCATCAATGAAAGTCACGAAGTAAAGATAGTTCCCAAAAGAAGGTGTTTGCATAGGACCACAAATGTCACCATGAACAAGCTATAATTTTTTAGTAGCTTGAATTGAACCATCTTTTGGGAAGGAGGAGCACTGCATTTTTCCCAAAATACAGCCTTCACATACATTCTTACTAGGTTCCTCAAGTTTGGGCAAAGAGGACACCATTTCAAAGTTCTATAGGCATCGCAAACTAGCAAAATTCAGAGGACCAAAGCATGCATGCCATAGCTTTGCATCTGACATAGCCTGAGAATCTTGAATTGCACATCCTGAATCATTCCTAGATTTTGCATAATCTATGAGCTTATACATCCCAGGACATAAAATGCTAGAAGCAATAATGATATTGCCATTTGAGAGATCATGAAGTCTACATCTATCATCTACAAATTTCACGACCAAGCCAATCTTGGTTAATGCTAAAATTGATAACAATTTTTTCTTCATCCCTGACACAAATAAAGAATATGACAATGTAAAAGAACTACCATGAGGAGTAATCAGAATGATCTTACAAATTCCCATAATAGGATAAGAGGAGTTTTTGGTGTATGTGATATTATTCCTTTTAGGGGTAGGCTCAAATGAAGTGAAGAAATTACGCTACAAGGTAATATGTTTGGTTGCTCCACTATCAAAGTAGCAAACATCTGAGTCTACTACAGACATAAAATATTCATGTCAAGATGGTTCATAACTACAAATAGTAGTAGATGCCCAATCTTCATTGTACAAAAGATTAGTAGACTCTGTTTTGGATGTGGAGGACTCTACAACAACCATTCCATCCTCTTCCTTTTGCCTCTTTTACAGCGAGTTTTCAGCAACTCTTTATGACATGATCATTTTCTCTATAGTATTTGCAAAAAAAAATTTGCTTGTCTGTTTTCATCTCAACTCTATCATCCTTCTTTGATTCTGTAGAACTAGCAGACTTTTTCTTACTTGTAGAAGAGCTCCATTTACCTTTGCCCTTCTGACTAGCCAAGAAAGCTTAATTTGCAACATGCATAATGTACCTATTCTATCTACATTGATCTTCTTGCAATAGAACAGAGACTAACTCCTCAAATGTTAAGGCGTTTTGATAACCCTTTCATCATAAATTGAATAGTAGAAGCAAAAATATAATATAAATATGGAAGACCATTAAGAATAGTTTGTGCAAGTAAATTATCAGGCAAGACTTCATCAGCAAAAATTAGCTACTCCTTCAAATCTTTGATCTTTGTCAAGAAAATGTCCATGGAATCTCCTTCATTCATGTGCTCATTCTGTAACTCTGTTTGAAGGTAAGCAATAGGAGCCTCATTCCTTGCGTGGTATAACATATTTAGTGTATCTAAAGCATCTTTTGCTATTTTGTAGGAGCAAATGCAGGGAGTAATGGCACGTTTGATAGACAAGGCTATCAATGCATGTGCCTGAGCATCTCTGCCATCCCATCTAAATTACTCTATAGTAGGTGCAAGACGAATCGCAGCACGAACAAGAACCTAAAGAATATCATCATCTTCAACACCATCTGCATCGCCTTTAACAATTGTGTTTGGAGGTGAAATACAACATTTTTCAACACCTTGCATAATGTTCCATAGTCCTTTTTCAACGAATACATGATGCATCATATAAGTCAT
Source organism: Ceratopteris richardii (assembly GCA_020310875.1). Taxonomy (NCBI): domain Eukaryota; kingdom Viridiplantae; phylum Streptophyta; class Polypodiopsida; order Polypodiales; family Pteridaceae; genus Ceratopteris; species Ceratopteris richardii. The sequence continues at coordinate 135,905,722 of CM035421.1, read as the reverse complement.
AATAGGTAATTGGTACCATTCAACTTATCCTCAACAACCATGTGGAATACATCACTACTTTCAACGATGGCAACTGACTAAAAAACCCTCATGTACAAAAATTATTGTATCTCAAAAAGTTGGGCAAAATTACCCTGTCAAGTTTCACTAAACCTAAAGTAGACTTCAAGGCACTTATAGAGCAAACCAAAACCTAATATATCTTTGGCACAAAAAGATGAAATTTCCTACACCAAACTTTGTGCAATTCTGAGAGTGTGACCGGATGGGTTTGAACGATGCCCTAGATGAAGCGACGACCTGCTCGGATACCAATTGTTGGAGTTTGAGGTCTACGGGAGCACACAAACAGCACAAGGAAGAAGAAGAAGCTTGGAGCACAACACACAATGCGAAATGTATTAGCAAGATAATGTAAAGAGACAAGTAACTCGTCACCATTATAGGCATATATACAAGCCGATGGGAAAAAACTCTTAAAGAGGGAAAAAAGTGCCCCAACAGTCCTAGTGTGTTCATGCACATCACTACTGAAATATATCAACACTCTTCTAGTAACTTTCTTATTATAAAAATGATTTCTCTAATTCACAAGACTTTTCTCACATGATTATATGACTTTAAATTAACATTCGAAAATTTATTGTAGCATAAGAACATTTCTTTCTATGGACATATTTCGTTATTGTCATATGTAAGTGTAGAGAAAAAACGTTTTATCTAACCATATTCAATCGTTTCTATATTTTAAGTTATCAAAAAAGGGTATTTGTTAAAAATTTATATATTTTTTATAAAATGTAGAGGTATGATTCTTTATAGGGATTGAAGGCTTATCAAAAATTTTATTTGATTATTACATGTGATTTTTTTTATTTGTTAGAAAAAAGGACACTATAGTATCCTTTTGGTACAACACTAGTGTTAAGCCTATTGTGTTTTTTTTTTAAGTATGTTTATAAAAATTGCATGGTCCTAGGTAAATACCTACACAATGCAATGATTGAGTAATTTTTTACTTCCTTATTGGTTTTTTTTGCCCTCATTCTGGGTATGAATGGAGAAGTGAAGAATCATATGCACAAAAGTTTTCTCTTCTAAGAGAAACTTTTTCGAGTTCCTAGGCAAATAGTAATGCATTTCTTGATTACTCCCTTTTGGAAAATTTTAAAACATGTAAACGTATGATACAATCATGATCTGAACATCAATACAATAATGAATCTTGAGAGCACTTAAAGTGCAAAATTACGTAATAAAAGAATAAAGTTTTATGGGAATCTTGGATTTATTATACTCCAAAATATTTTTTAATGCAAATTATGGAATACAAACTCTTGCATTCAATAACAAATAAGCAATATGGTACCGAGGATCCCTTAGGAGATTCATTTAAGTAAGGTGGATACTTCTCTTTTCCCATTTTGATGTTTGTCTTGTACATAATGGGTCAACGTTTCGTAGAGTTAGTTCTTCACTGTATACTCATCACCAAGCACACATCTAGAAAAGTACGAGCAAGGGGTATGCCTCAAAGCATCATTTACAAATACACTTCTTCAAAAAATATAGCTATGGTTTCTCTCATACAGAGTTTTTCTTAATTCTTTCATCTTCACCTTCAAATTTCAACTAGAAAACATGATGCGAAAAAGGTCTAGAGAGAGAATATGAGACATGTCATCCCAAATTTTTCCTACATGCATAAAATGACCTAATTATTCATTCTAAGCATTATCCCCACAATGAAATTCAGAAAGTTCAAAAATGAATTATTTCACTAAAAAAGAGGCCTCATAGAATGTATGCATATGCATGTGTGTATGTATATATGTATGTATGCATGTATGTATGTATATGTGTGTATGCATATGTGTGTATGTAATATGTATGTTAATATGTGTGCATATGTGTGTATGTATGTATGCATATGCATGTCTATGTATACGTGTGTGTGTGTGTACATGTATGTATGTATATGTGTGTATGCATATGTGTGTGTATGTATGTATGCATATGCATGTCAATATGAATGTGCGTGTATGCATATGTGTGTGAGTGTATGTAATATGTATGGAAGTATGCATGTATATATGTGAGTGTGTGTGTATATATATGTGAGTGTGTATGTATATGTATATATGAATGCAAATGCTATGCATGAATATGCATGTGTGTATTTAATATGTATGTGAGTATGTGTATGCATATATGTGTGTATGCATGTATGCATATGCTTGTGTGTATGTATATGTGTGTGTGCATGCATGTATGTATGTATATGTGTGTATGCATATCTATGTGTATGTAATATGTATGTGAGTATGTGTATGCATATGTGTGTGTATGTATACCGGTATGTGTACATGTATGTATGTATATGTGTGTATGCATATGTGTGTGTATGTATGTATGCATATGTGTGTGAGTATCCATATGTGTGTGTATGCATGTGTGTGTATGCTTATGTGTGTGTATGTAATGTGAGTGTATATGTATATATGTATATATGTGTGTGTGTATGTGAGTGTCTATGTATATGTATATATGAATGCATGCATGCATATGCATGAATGTGAATGTGTGTATGTAATATGTATGTGAGTATGTGTATGCATATGTATGTATGTATGTATGCATATGCATGCGTGTATATATATGTGTGTGTATGCATGTAGAATAGAGGATTTTTTAATCAAACACTTGTACATACTAATATGTGTTTTTTTTTCTATGTTCTTTTGTACACTAGTATTTCTCTATATTACCCTTATTATCATATGATAATAATTTGAGTTATTTTGTTACAAAGCATGAGGAAAGATAGTCCTCCAATCCCTCCACCTTGTTGTGGCACTCCTCTCGGCCTCACTCCTACCAGCGTCACTCTTGCCGAACTCACTCCTATCGGCCTCACTTCACTCGCATCACTCCTACCGGCGTCACTCTTGCAAGCACTGCTACTCCCACCGAAGGTATGTCTCCTATCTTTATGACTCCACCACAACCATCTTCTCAACCATCCCCTAGTGGCTCTGATAGTAGACGTGTGCGTTCGATACCTCAGCGTGATAAAACTGCTAATATATGATAGTGGTTTTCCACACTCTTGTACGTCATGCTTCATTTATGAAATATGTAACTTTTTTTGTACATGGTTCATGGTTCATTCTACTCATCTCTTTTTTGTCCGATAGTAAATTTCTTTCTGAAATCATGTTTTGGTTTCCATTAGAGTACACATCACATTTACTCAGTTTTTTTTGGGCAGAGTGTATTGTCTTTTGCTACACAACATCATGATAATGTTGTTGCAGCAAGAGACAACACATTGCCCAAAAAACATTGGTAGATATGATCATTGTTATGCATGATCATACTCCCAGCATGGTCACCGCTATGTGCGACGGTACGCCTAGTAGCAGGCCTGTAGGCACCGAAATAGATGCCGGTATAGGCATCAATATGGGCATTGATATGAGCATCGGTTTAAGCATTGATATTTTCAACACTTATATGCGTGCTCATACCAACACCCATACCGACGCCTATGATGGCATCTATTCTAGCAGTTCGGTTATGATGCCTGTGCTGACCCTTACACTAACATCAGGGAAAAATCACACACATGCATTTGCCTTGGTAGAAGCCTCGGTGTACCCCTGATATGTTGTAGTGCCTTCTGTGTGTTGTGTGTGTGCTTTCACATACCCCAAACTACAATCTTTGGTATAAGAGAAGGTCTTTATTTCATCCAGGGCATCATCACCACACCTTTGTGCATAGTCTGAAAATCACTCAAAAATTTATGAGCATACCCAAGCAATTAGGGCTTCAAATCATCTTCCCTATGTTGCTTCAAACTTTTGATTTGAGCTTATTTTGGCCTCTTAATGCACTATGACAATGACTATGCACACAATATTTGTCCTTTTGAGCCAAACTTGTATGCACGTTATGGTTTCCCAAAATAAGCCAAAGTTTGGTACAACTCAAGCAAAGCTTGATAGGGTATTTGTCTTCAAATTTTTGAGATACATTCAATTTTTTGCATAAGTGTATTGAGTCATGGGCCATAGTTGAAAGGAATGATGTATTTTGTATGTTGGATGTTGAGGATAAGTTGGATGGTACTAATTACCCATTGTCAGCATATATGATGCATCATGTATTGATAGCAAAAGGGTTGTGGAATGTTATGCAAGATATTGAGAAACATCTTGCTACACCTACAAATATAGTTATTTAAGGTGGTGCAGATAGTATTGAAGATGATGAACTTCAATTTTCTTCTTGTGTTGTGGAACCTATTTCACCTATTATAGAGAAGCTTTGTTTGAATGGTAGAGATCCATAGGCATGCACATTGATAGCTTTCTCTATCAAATGTGCCATTATCCCTCATATTATTCCTATAAAATAGCAAAAGATGCTTGGGATACTCTTACAACACTATCCAAGCCAGGGTTGAGGCTTGTGTTGTTCACGCCCAATGAGAGTTGGAGATTGAGCATGTGAATGGAGATGATTCAATGTACAATTTTTCAACAGAGATTAGAGATTTGAAGAAGCAATTGGTTTCTCCTGATGACACCTTGCTAGATAGTTCACTTGTGGAGATAGTTCTTAATGTTCTTCTTGATTCATATTAGGGTCTTTCTTCTACTCTTCTTTTGATGATGAAAGGAAATCCACATGCCTTAATGTTTTAGGAGTTATTCTCTATTTTGTTGCACAAAGATGAGCTTAGATAGAACAAGTGAATTACGAATGTTCTAAATCAAGCTTTCTTAGCTAGTGACAAGGGAAAATGTAAATGGATCCCATTTACTAGTAAGTGGAAATCTACTAATGCCACATAGTCAAAGAAGGAAGACAAAAATAACAAGAAAACATAAAAGCAGAAATAATTTTAGAAGTAATGTAAGAGAAATGATCATGTCATAAAGATTTGTCCTAAATAGGCTGCAAAGGAGGCAAAGAAGAAAGAGGCTTGAATGGTTGTTATAGAGGCCTCTACATGTAAAATAGAGTCTGCTAAACTTGTTGCGAAAGAAGAGTGGGTAGGTACTATTGTGTGTATCTATAAACCATCTACTCATATGTTGTAATACACTACAACATATGAGGGGCATACCAATGTTGTCCATATCAACGATCATACCTACGTGTTTGTATGACCATTGAAAATCATTAAAGAAAGCACATAGGCCATACCCACAGTCATTTGATCATCGTTATAGCTATTAAAAATAAATAGCTAGTATATGCATCTAAAAAATTTGGTGCCATCGATAAATATATGGAAATAGTGGCACCTATACCCTTGCTCATATCGATGGCATGTTTAAAACGGACTCTAGAGAAAAAAATTGACATTTTCTCGTGTTTTGAACTTAATTTTGCTACTATCACGTTTTTGTGTGTGCCATGCATTGTGAGCATATTGTGTACATACACACATACACCTCTCTTTCTCTCTCTACACACACCTCTCTCTTTCTCTAGATCTCAAATTTTGGTAAGTATCGCACATACTCTAGCACCCTTTCTCTTCCTCTATGTTTTCTCTTTTCTAATTTCTCTTCTCCTCAGTTTTGCAGGAGCTCTTTGGCATTGGTACTTTGGAATTAGACAAAGGACAATGTTAAGTGGGCTTTGATGACACTGATCCAAAGATTTACATCAATGTAAGTGATTGTTTTGTTCTCTACTTACATAGAGTGAGAAAGTGAGAGAGTGAGATTAAAGAGAGAGAGAGAGAGATGAAAGAGATAGGGAGAGAGAAAGAGAGAGCTCTAGACAAACATGGAGAGAGATGGAGAGATACACACATGCATACATACACACACACATATGCATACACACATGCATATGCATACATACAGACACACACATATGCATACACACATATATGTACATACATGTACTCTCGGAGATTTGATGCACAAAGAATATCTATGTCAATATTGGTGACTTTTAAATCTCTTGGTATGCTAGCTTCTTCTTGATCATCATCTATTGCTTCATTGTGTATCGCATCTTCCTCAAGGACCTCTTCATCTTGGACAATGATCTCTTCATGCTCGACTATCGAATGAACCTCAGAGTCGACTACAGATGGAGTTTCTTCTACATCTATGTTCTAAAAAATTTCTCTATTATGTGGGGGGGACTTGTAAAAGAAATATCCAAAACCGTTCTTTCAAATTTGGTATAAAAACAACTTGATCACAATCTTTGGAAGTACAAATGTATCTTTCATCTGTCCATAGTTTTGTGGAGTCAACTTCAAGCAAACCACTCTTATGCCACCTCACAGTTATGTTTCTTCCAAAGGTGACTACTTTGAACCATTTCACATAAAAAAAAAGTATTCAAACTTCCTAAAGGATAGCTTCAATATATCTTGAATCACTCCACAATAATCTAACTAGCCTTCTTGAGCATTATCGTCTCTTGCACTAGCTCTACTTTTTTGGAAAAAGTTCACCATCACCCCACTATCAAAAGTATACATATTTTGTTGATTAGTGCGATACGAAAGTGTAATTCATAAGACCATAGTGCACCATATTTAGAATACTCCGAATCACATCCCTTTGCGAGTTCTTCTTCTTCTTCTTCTTCTTCAAAGATATCTTCACCCGCTGCCTTTGCTTGTGAAACTGCTGTATTTAGCCATCTACTCATTGGAAAGGGAGGTCCAAGACTTTCCGCAATGGGAAAAAATCAAGTGGAAGGAGTCTTTTGAAATTGAGCTCTTTCCTTTGCGTTTCTCTCCTTGGCAAGCTCATACCTTCTAACCAGTTCTGCATAGGCTTAGAGTTAACGATGCAAAACTTCATTGCCTTCTCTCTGAAAGTTGCATCCATTTTTCTTTGCATCCCTTTAGCTTGAGGTTAATCACCTATGAGAAAAACATCTTCATCATCACTTCATAATTGAGGCATTTCTGGCACCAACATGCGTAGAAACTCCATTACGAATACAAGAGACTCTTGTATGAGCCATCCCTCTGACATGCTGCCCTGTAGATGTGCTCGTTGTTGAACAAGCCCTTTTAATGTCTTCATAAAGTGTCTAAGAAGAAAATCCATCGACTATGGATAGGTCCTGCTATTGTAACTTCATCTACCACATGAACCACTAAATGAAGCTGAATTGTGACAATACTTGTGGGAAAGTATTTCTCTACCATACAAATAGCCTCTAAAAGACAATCTTTTAAAGCTACAACAAGCACAACCTGTAAAAACTTCTACCAATCATGAGACCTAAACCTAAAATATGTATATGTGTCTATGCATGTGTATATATTATATATATTTAATTTATATACTTAAATTAAAGACCTCTATATTATTTAATTAAAACACTAGCTATTATCATATTTATTAATCTATACTAAAATTATAATTGCTTACATAGATTTAATTATATATTCTAATTTTTATTTTCTTTTTCCTAATTTTATATATTTAATTGAAACACTAGCTTTTTTCATATTTATTTATCTAAACTAAAATCCTATTTTTTATATAGGTTAATTATATATTCTATTTTCTTTCTTTTCTTTTTCTTATATATATTTTGTCTTCGGATCTGTTGTGTTCGTGTTATGACAAATATGGGGCATGGAAATGCATGAGTGCATCTAATTGACCAGCGTGAATTAACTTTAAGTATGGATGAACACCTGTTCCTGCATGCGTTATTGTTTACTACTCATGTGAAGCACGAATGTTCTTGCTAATTTTGAGTCCTTCTAGTCTAGAAGTGTGGACCAATGCATTAGCTAATGTGGATGAGTTACTGCTCTTGCATGGATGATCAGATGATCTGTCTTCATTATCAGTAGTTTGGCGATGTGTATTAATGCAAAGCTTAGTGTGGGTAAAGCTGCTTGGACATGGACAAATAGCTTTTTCTGCGTCTGGTATTGCTAGTATGAATTTTCGAAATGTGTACTATTCGTTTGGGAAACTGTTCTTATTTTGCGATTCGTCTTCCTTTTTCGGTAGACCTATTTCATTCTTTACACTCATTTCCAATTATAAGTTTCATGGTATGTAACACATTATCTGATATATACTTTCGTGCCACAGAAGATAAAAGTTGTTCATATCGCAGTCGCAGTAGCATTCTATAATTCTCGATAGGAACCCAAAAGCTCTTATTATGATGGTGTAATTGTTCTTCCTCTCGCACATCCTTGCTTTCAAACCCGACGTACATCATGATTTTATCGTTATGTATTATTTATGTTATCATGATTTTACTATCCTTCAGCAGTTCCTTCCCACTAACTGAATTCCTGTAGTCAATGCAGCATCACGGAAGTCGCAATCAAGTGCATACAACTTCTTCTTCCATGTGTATCATAAGGTGGGGAGGCCCTCCCCTCCTTGAGAAAGTGGGTGGTGTCTACTGCTTGAGTACGAACAAAAAACA
>CM035421.1:135764768-135892268 GCA_020310875.1 Ceratopteris richardii | reverse complement strand
CAAGTAGGTGCAAAGGTTTCATCAAAATCAATGCCTTTTTCTTGTGCATAACCCTTTAAAAAAATCCTAGCCTTATACCTGTCAAATGGTCCATCACGTTTATCCCTCACCTTGTATACCCACTTTGTGCCAATGGCTTTCTTGCTAAGAGGCAAGTCACATAAAGACCAGGTACCATTTTTCATGATAACATCATATTCAGATTGCATTGCAGCCATCCAATGTTCAAAATTTTTCGCTTCATGAAACAAAACAGGTTCAGTCTCATCACAGAGGCTAGATGCAACTATACCATAGCAATCTGATGCAAAAGAGGCACTATGAGATCTTGAACGACTACGGTATGATAGAGGTGCATCTAATTTGTCTATGTCACGCAAAGTCTGTGCTAGCCATTTTGGCTTAGTTTTTACCTGCTTAATATCAGCTCTCTCATCAACAAGTGCATCATGAAAATCTACATAAAAAATGGAATGATCTCCATCATCACATGAAACTTGCAATGGCTAAAGAGTTGCCTCATTAGGACCAACACTAGAGTGTCCACCTGTAAAAAGAGGCAGCAGGGTATCATACTTGTATTTGGAGCTAACAGATGTCTCCTTCATACATGAAAGTAAAGGCTCAATAGCATGTTCCACAAAACAACATCATTGCTAATAAGAATGTGTTTAATCTATGGATGATACAAACAATAGCCTTTGCTTAAGAACTGTACCCAACCAAAATACATTTTATTGCTTTATCATCCAATTTCGTGCAATGTTGTTTAGGCACTAATGCATATGCCAGACAACCAAAAACACGCAAATGAGCAACAAATGGCTTGCAACCATGCCGTGCCTCATATTGAGTGATAGACTCCAGTGCTTTACTGGGACACATGTTAAGTACATATGTTGCACACATGATAGCCTCAAGCCAAAAACTATGTGGTAAAGCGTGACTTGACCATACACCTCACCATCTTGATGAGTGACCCATTCCTCTGTTCAGCTACTCCATTTTGTTAAGGTGTATATGATACTATACACTAATGTTTTATTTCATGTCAGCCAGAAATGCATTAAATTCAGAAGACATATATTCCCCTCCTCAATCACAATGGACGCTGCTCATTTTACATGCTGACAGATTTTTAGCCAAAACCAGAAACTATTTGAACCAAATGAACACTTCAGACTTTGCTTTCAATGGATATACCCATGCATGCCTAGAGAAATCATCAATGAAAGTCAAGAAGTAAAGATAGTTTCCAAAAGAGGGTGTTTGCATAGGACCACAGAAATCACTATGTACAAGCTCCAATTTTTGAGCAACCCAAACTAAACCAACTTTTGGAAAGGAGAAATGCTGCATTTTGCCCAAAATATAGCCTTCATAAACATGTTTTCTGTGTACCTCAAGTTTAGGCAAAGAGGATACCATTTTAGATTTCTCTAGGCTTAGCAAATTAGCAACTTTCAGATGAACAAAGCGTGCATGCCAAAGCTTTGCATCTAACATAGCCTGAGAATCATGTATTGCACATGCCGAATCATTCACATATATTTCATAGTCAATGAGCTTATACAGCCCACGTCATAAAATTCCAGAAGCAATAATGATATCACCATTTGATAGATCATGAACTGTACATCTATCATCAAAAAATTTTACAACCAAGATAATCTTGGCTAATGCAGAAACTGATAACAGATTTTTCTTGATCCCTGGCACAAATAAAGCATCTGACAAAGTGAAATAACTACCATGAGCAGTAGTGAAAATGATCTTATCAATTCCCATGATAGGAGAAGAGGATTTGTTGGCGCATGTGACAGTATTCCTTGTAGGGGTAGGCTCAAGTGAAGTGAAGAAACTGTGCTTCGAGGTGAATTGTTTGGTTGCCCCACTATCAAAATACCAAACATCTGAGTCTATTGGAGACATACACTGCTGATGAAAAGATGGTTTAAAATTGCAAACAGTAGTAAATGCCCATTCTTCATTATGCACAAGATTTGCAGACTCTGTTTTTGGTGTAGAGGCCTCTCCAACAACCATTCCAGCCTTGTTTTTCTTTGCCTCTTTTGCAGCCAATTTTGGATAGCTCTTTATGATATGATCATATCCTTTACAGTACTTGCAAAACAATTTCTGCTTTTTTGATTTCTTCTTATCTTTTTCTTCCTTCTTCGAATAAGCGCCATTTGCAAATTTTTGCTTGCTAGTAGATGAGCTCCATTTACCTTTTCCCTTCTGACTAGCTAGGAAATCTTGATCTCCAACATGCATGATGGACCTATTCTTCCAAGACTGATCTTCCCGCAATAGAATAGAGACTAAATCCTCAAATGACAAGGCATTTGGATTGCCTTTCATCATCAAACAAAGAGTAGAAGCAAAACTTAGATATGAATCAAGAAGACCATTCAAAATGGTCTGCACAAGTGAGCTATCTGGTATAACTTCATCAGCACAAATCAAATGTTCTTTCAAATTGTTGATCTTTGTCAGAAAAATGTCCATAGAATCACCTTCATTCATGTGCTCTCTCCAACTATTTTTGGAGGTAAGCAACACAAGCCTCATTCCGAGCCAAGTACAATGTGGTAAGTGTATCCCAAGCATCATTAGCTATTCTACAAGAGCGAATGTGAGGAATAATGGCACGTTTGACAAACAAATCTATCAATGCATGGCCTGAGTAGCTCTGCCATCCCAACAAATTTGCTCAGCAACAGGTGCAACAGAAACCACAACACGAACAAGAATCTACAGAATATCAGGGACCTAATTTTGGCACCACAATACGAAGCTGTTTTGATCTCTGAAAAACCTTGAGTATGCTCAAATCCTAATTTTGGCACCACAATACGAAGCTGTTTTGATCTCTAAAAAACCTTGAGTATGCTCACCAAATTTCTTGCAATTCTAAGACTATGACTGGAGGAGTGTCAACAACGCCCTAGATAAAGCGGTGACCTGCTCTGATACCAATTGTTGGAGTTAGACATCTACAGAAGCACATGAATAGCACAAGGAAGAAGAAGAAGCTTGGAGCACAACACACAATACTGAATGTATTACCACTAGAATGGAAAAAGATAAATTGCCCGTTAGGGCAATAGGCGTATATACAAGCAGAGGGGAAAAAATCTCGTAAAGAGGGAAAAAAGTGCCCTTGTGGTCGTAGAGTGTTCACACACATAACTACCTAAATATATCAACAACAACTAAATAAAAAATATTGTTCGTGCAATCTCAAAATCCAATCTATCTTTGTAGGATTGGATGTGAAGGTGTAGATCAACAACTCATCAATCGCATGCCTCACAACCCTTTCCATCGGCAAACTCCATTGTGTAGGCAGACTCTTAGTGCACAGTGTCTAAACATAAACCCTAGAGGATGTAATAAACTCTTTGCAACAAGAAGAGGAAAGGATCAAAAAACCAGATCACCCTAGAAATACGCTTCTAGCTACATTAAAAATATTTAGCATATGTGTACGCACTAATCATGTCACCAAGGATTGTTTAAGCAAGAGGAAATGTACCTTTTGTGGAAAGATAAGGCACTTACCAAGAAACTGCTCCAGGAGACCAAATGAGTTCAAGAAGGGGACCAACTTTCTCAAGAAGACTTCAGATTCTTCAATGAAAATAGGAACGATGTTTTAGGTACCTAATATGGTAACCTTATTGTAAGGCCCAATGAGGCATGCCCAATGTGGTATTCAACTTATTTTCCTATGCTAGAAAAAAGGGGGGGAGTTGAAAGTACCTTTGACAGTCTATATAAGAGGATTGGTGGCACTCATCTTGACATCTTACATCTTACATCTCTCTATTCTAGTTAGCTTGCTTTTCTCTAGTAGTTGTACTCTCGGCTAGAGCTATCTACTCACTGCTCGTTATACATTGTTGTGACTCTGACCACTCTTGTTGACAGGACTCTATGGTGACTATACATAGTCTTGGCTTCTTAGTGGAGTGGCAAATAGCATGGAAGTATCATTGAATAGTCTTGGCTAGTGTATCTCACTTGAATTCTATTATATTTCACTTGTAGAGAGTACTTTGTTATTTTAGGTACTTCTTGTTACGATTTGTGAGTAGTCAAGTTCTAGTTTCTAGAGTGGCTACTAGTCTGCTTGTAATGCTCGTTTGGATTATTTATCCTAACTATAATCAATCTAACTCTTAAGGAAATTATGCTTTTCTCATCAGTACTCTTGTAATGTTTTCATCCCTATGACTACACTATCAAGTTGTATTCTTGAACATAGACATGTCATAGGGTATACTTCCCCAAGTAAGGAACCCCCTTGATTAGAAGGAATATTGGAAATGTGGTCTCAGTTGGCTCTTCTGCAATAATGAAGAATTATGGTTATGTTCATAATCATGATTCCCATTATGGATATGCTTTCACTTATGATTATGATCATCAGGTTTATGGTTATGGTTACTTCGGTTTCAAATGTGGATTATACAAGTTATGATGATGGTCACAATGGTTCTCTTCATGGCCGTGTCCGTTATTATGAATATTATTATAACCATATAGTTATGGTTATGGAGTTATGATTGTCATTATGATCTATGTTATAAAATTTCTTGTGGTTATGTTCTACACTATAAAGTTTCAATGAATTAAAACAATTACTTGCTTTCTCACATGTTTATGATAAATTAAATATTTACATGTGCAAAGAGTCTTCTTTTTCATTGTGTATATGTATATCTTAATGTCATCGAGCAAAGACTGCTAGTAATGAGGCCCACACCATCATCAACATGAGGTTAAGTTCTTTACTTCATTTCAATTTCTAAAAACAAAACTTCAGGCTTATGAGCTGCCATATCAATGCATATAATGATTTCCATATGGATTTTCATATCCAAGTTTGTAGTGGTGGTTGCATCTATGTCATAACCACCAAGGGTATTCTCAACAATAGCCCTAACAAACATTCACACTAGTTTCATGGTTCAAATAATTTTTTCTAATGGTTATTTATGGCCCTCCGTTTCATACTCATTCAAGAAGATAGATTCAAAGCCTTCTCTCTAAATATATCTTATGTACCTCCACATAACCTCTTTTTTTTTTAATAAAGTTCGGCAATGGCCTAGTCTCCCATACTTAAATTAATAAAGAAAACAATTGTTTGGGTGAATGGGCTTAGTTCTCATGGGACCCCCTGAATCCCACAAAGCATGGGAGGATCAAATAAATTTAGAGAGCTCTACAAAGAAGCTGGATCACACCCTCGTCCCCTTCATGTGGGGCCCACTTGCTTTAAATCTTATTATTCTGTAGGAAAAACAATCTATGATGTCTAAAAGGCGGGGTTTTCTTACACTTGGAAATTCTTTTGCCTAACAGCAAAAGAGACTTTTCTAATGTCCATTCTCTAGGAGGGCTTCCAAAATTTGTAGCACACCTCTCCTTCCAAATCTTCCAGAGGATCTCACCGAATCACATTCCACAAAGATGAGGAACACCTGATTGCATCACCCAAAAATGCTTGCTTCCAAAGGATTCATCCCTCAAGCTCCAAGATATTCTCAAGGGTTTGCAAGACCAAAATTGACTTGGGGAATGAGAAGAAGAGGTTTCCTAAGTCCTCGCTGCCACCTAAGCATCTTTTGCACCATGGGGGTAACCCACAAATTTTGTTAGCCTTTACACTAGTCCAAATTCCTCTATGGAGGATTTTGCACATAAGCACTAACTTTTTTATCTCGATGAGTGGATGGCAAAGTGACTCAAACTTAAACTCCCATTGCAAGTTCAACCAATCAATACACCACTTCCTATTAAGCATGACATGAAGGTCCAAATTCTTCTTGAATCTCAGAATTTTGTCAAGGCTATTGCCATTGGACCATCTAAGGCCCTCATGGTGGGGAGGGTCATGGCCAATGAGGAGGCAAGCCTTCAAGCATTCCCAAGCAATGAATCTGCTCTACAAAAGGGTCCATTCTTCATATTTCACTCTTACATCGAGATCAATGTCCTTGAATCTAATCCATTGGCATGTATCTTGATTGGAGAGATGTTTCCACAAACGAAAGCCTTTGTTCCAAAGTTTCTTAGCTTTATGGAGGTTCCATGTCTCCACACCTCTCATACCCTTAATAGCGAACCAAATCTAATCATTTTTTCTAATACCAATCGCCCAATAACAATCCTCACTAATCTGAACAAATTGTTTGACCTTGTTCCAGCTCTTCCATAGTGAGCAAAGCTAATTAACATGTTTTTTTAATCTCATGACACATTTGGACTTGAGAACTTGTAGAGCTAGTCAGACACTAATGGTTAAATCAATATTTTTATATAGTATTCCCTCTTAAGTTCTATACAAAATTTCTGAAATGCGTGCAACTTAAACTTACTAACACATTATTGCACAGTCATGGTTGTGCATACGGATCATTCTTTTTCTATTTACAATTATGTAAATTCTTTAATATATAGATATTAGACACTCAATAGTATGGGTTTACTCACATCTTATACCATAAGCTTGCATCAAAGAGTATTCATATCACACTCCATCTTGAACATATAGTATGCGAATGTTTTAAGAAGACCTTATTTATGAACCGAATGATATAATAATTTTTGCATATAACATTGTCGATCTGTAAGTTCACTCCTTGAAAATATGCCTACTAAATTCTTTGTGACCCTATAAGTCGGGGTATGGATTTTCTCTTCCACCACAGTCCTCGTTCCTCTTCTGCAATAGTCTTTGTTATCCTTTTGACTCGCTGATAATTAGAGCATATTTTTTCTAATGTTGGGTAAATGTATGGTTCTTTAATCTACCTCCAAACACGCATGGACAGTTTTGATAATTTGATTTGCTTACACAAAGATATGCCTACATGCATAGACACCTATGAAAATCTATTAAATTCCTTTATTAGCACTACTTTCTACAGTTGTACTATTTGAACATTTTTAGGAACCACCATCCAAATATTCTTTGAGTATACATTGTTTATGTTAATCCAGTGTAAAACATAGATATTGTAACCTAAATTTGCATCAATCATTGAACAACACTGTTGCCCTATTATAATGATCATAATCATTGCTCTCTACAAGGTGCACAATTGAGCTCTTGCCTGGACTGATCTTCCTACAATAAATCTGAAAGTGCTTGAAAGGAAGAATAAAGAAAAAAACTATTTTTATGAGAAATGAAGTTTGGTTAAGATTACCACCATAGAACTTGACCTTTGAGACTTGGAATCTTTGGTTGAACTTTAAAACTTCAATTTAATGCGAAACATACCTTGCGTACCTTGTATCATCACCATGAAAACTATAGTGCAAAATAGATTACTTGCACATGAAGCAAACTCATGGGAAGTTTCAATTTAGGGAAGGAAGGAGGTACTAAAACACTCACTACACACAATCTATTTAAAATTGATCAAATACCTATTAAAGGAAGATATCCCATAGGGCTGGGTAGCTATTTTTTTTTACCAGAGTACTTATAATTAACAAAACCTATTTCAATTTTGAGCTTAGCACTCTCAAGTGGTCACCCGGAATTTTTAGGTAGGAGATAGTGGTAGACCCCAAGAGGAAGAGTGAACCATGACTCGTAGTAGGATAGGATAAAGAAGAAATAATTTCATAAAATGAAAGCATACATTTATACCTTTAAAATGAATCATTAATTTTAAGCATTGGAATTATGAGTAGAGAGAATCAAGCTTTGTAACTCAACAAACTTTGACCAAGAAGATGGAGAGAAGGGGCACTAAGCAAGAAGATGATTCAAGGTTGATTGTATTTGCCTATCAATCATAATAAAAGTATGTAGAGTGATTATATAAACTTGTAAAAGTCTTCTTGTGGTTTTCCATGAATTGCAATGGCCAACTTCATCTCACAAACCTTAGAAGAGTGAGTTTGGTGACTCATACACTCTTTTCCTACAACCTAGGAAATGGAGTAAGAGATCACATCTAATTCATGATTGATTTGCATGTTGGTGGGAGACTTCAATCACTTGGTTCATGGGTAAGGATTCAATCACAACCTTAAATAAAGAACTTATGTTATGGTACATAAGAGAATGTTCAGAAGTGTGAGTATACAAAGGAGTATATGAAACCCTGTAATTCTTCCACATGATTAAAGTCTGTTTCCAAGAAAAAAAATGGATTTTACTTAATGCGAACTTTAATTCGAAGCATGTTGAAGGCTTGCTTGTTCTAATAGCATTCTCTTAAGCTAAACATGCATGATTCTTCGTTTTTCAATGATTTGTATGCTTGCAATAGCTTTCAATCTACAAATCTTTACTCCATCTAGAGCCTTTGGCATCATATATGTTACTTGTTTATCTATAAGAACAAATGAAACATCAATGTCTTTTGATAAAATTCTCCCTCTAATGAATTCAAAGAATGTAAGTTCACCAAGATCACTTCTCTTGAATTCCACCTACATGTGCTTTTTAGTTCATTCTATCCCAATCACACCATCACTAGTCACAATTATGTCATCTACATATACATAAGTAGATAACTTGATCACGATCCTTCTTGATGAATAATGATGGATCTACATTACTACATTTGAACCTTCACTACAACAGATCGATGGTATACCGAGGTTTTTACCGAGGAAAATGAATGCGACTTTATTTGCCGTGATGCCGGTGTAATAGTCGGTATGCGTGTCGGTACCAAAGCGTCGCTATATGCGTTGGTATATGCATCGATATATGTGTCGGTATAAGTTTCCATAATACCGACGCCCATACCGAGGCCTCTGCTGGGTATACCGTCGCGTATACCGTCACCTGCTCGATGTACAGACGCTTATTCCGATGACATTACTAGGAGTACCGTCGCGTATACCGACGACCATACCTACAAAATGTTTTTTGGACAGAGTGTGTTGTCTTGTGCTACAGCAACATTACCATGATGTTGCTTAACAAAAGAAAATACACTATGCGCAAAAAAAACCGAGTACATGTGATGTGTACTCATTAAACAGAGTATTATTGGACACAAAGAGATAATCAGAGAGAACCATGAACCATGAACAAAAGAATTTATATATTTCAATAATGAAGCATGTACAAGAGTGTGGCAAACCACTGTCATATATGACGCTTTTACAAAATGTGGCAAAGCAATGCATTGCCATATGAAAATCAAATACAAAATTTTGGTGTTCCACTACCATACACATGCAAAGAATGTTCCATATCAATAGTCCTGCAACAAAGAACATTAATGGAATGAGATAAATTCACATGAAAATTACAAACAATAAGTAAAAACCAAGTTTATAAATTAATTACGTCATCGCAAATGCTCCCATGAAACGACCGCACCGCGTCCCTCCAAGTCCTCCAATAGTGCAATCAAACCATGACGATATCCGTAAGACTCCTCCGTTGGTGTTGGAGGACGACCCATTGCGAGCTCCTGAAACAAATATACAAAAGATTAGAGGAGCATACATGATAAATTTAACACAAATAAATTCAATAAATGAAATGGTACTTACAAACTCATGACGCATCATGTCATATCCGTCGGCACCCAAATGTGACGGTCCAACCGTATCTAAATGTGTGGCTACCGCATCTCGTTGCTCACGATATCAGTCAGGAGTCTGCTGCTTCTTGTCATGAATCACGTCCCACTCCTCAGCATCTAACCATACAGGCTTTGTAAGCCTGCTCTGAAAGCATCACGAGCCTCGGATCGTCGATGGGACATAACCTCACGTGCGGTGTGCAGAATCCACTCTGAACTGACAAGAGACTGTCCATCGGCTGGTCGAAACTCTTGATAAATCGTCTGTGTGATATAATTCTTCTGATCTTTATCCTGTTCACTCCATTTTAGCATGATAGAGTGTCCGAACTAGATGGAGCAAAGCTATCGTATGCATGCACACATTGCTTTTCGAGCTACATCCATCACCGTAGCTCCATCTCGGATATTATACACCTTGGAGTCATCATGGTCATGAGCACCCCAAGGTGTACGTGGTGTTCCACGTAGTGTACTGCGTGGTGTACCTACATCTGAGGTACTCGTCCTAGGAGTAGAAGGGGGTGACACAAGGTCCGTCGCACTGCCTCCACAACAGCCGCCTCCTCCGCCTCCAGACCTACATGTAGATCCACTCCTAGAACCTCCTTCTCCAAAGCGTGACCTCGATCTAGGAGATGGGCCACCCAATAGGAGATAGCTGAAAAGATGGTCGTGGTGGAGTCAAAAAGCTAGGAGACATACCTCCTACAGGAGTAGCACCACCTATAGGAGTGACACCGGCAGGAGTGCCATCGACGGGAGTGACACCAACGGGAGTGAGGCCAGCGGGAGTGAGGCCGACAGGAGTAAGGCCGCCAGGAGTGAGGCCGGGAGGAGTGATACCAAGAGCGATCTAATACTGTGATGCAATGGCCATATACGCGAGAGGAACCTGAGAGATGAAGTCCAAAAAATGCTCCGTCATGGAATGTGAAGTGACTTGAGGATTGTCTCCCATCTTGCTCTGTAATAAAAGAACTCAAATAATTAGCATGCGATAATAAAAGTAATTTAGAGGATAAACAAAAAAACAAAACAAAAATTAGTACCTACAAGTGTTTTATTCAAAAGTCCTCTAGTCTAGCATCCTCTTGAAGATCCGATGCACCGATAATATCTATCTCTATATTAATGGCTTCTAAATTGCTTGCTATGCTGGTTTCTTCCTAATCATCGTCTATTGCTTCGTCTTCTCGAACAATGACCTCTTCTTCAATGACCTCTTGATGGTTTGGATGCCTTGGATATAGGCATGGTTGACATGCTCAGGTTAGCTAGGATAGCACAACCTTGTGTGCGACGTGATACTCGTCATGTCTCATTTTCTCTACCTACACATAGGTCTATTGACATTCATGATGCACATGTATGGCAGGATTTAGATGCTCAGATGGATACACATATAGAGCATGTTTTGGATGCTCATGATGCTTCTGTAGAGCATGATTTTATTGATCATATAGATGCTCATATGGAGCACACTTTGGATGATCATTTGGATGCTTTAGAGCATGATTTCGATGCTCATATAGAGCATTGTGATGATACTCAATAAGAGTTTGATCATCAATTTGATCTTGGTGTTGATGTTGTGCAATTAGCTCATGTTGAGCATGATGATACACTTGGTGTGGTAGAGCACGATAGCTCTTATGATACACAGTCTATGCCAGAGCATACCAGCTCTCACGGTGCACAACTAGACACATCCTTGGTTGAGAGGATGACTAATTTAGTTGATGACTCAGTGATCATGTAGTCATTCTTGGATTCACTCATGCCAGATGTTGACACATATATGTTAGGACATATTGGTCTTGATGATGGTGCTTTGGATGCCTTGGATATAGGCATGGCTGGCATGTTTAGGTTAGCCAAGATATCACATGTTTCATTAGCATTCATGGGTCTGATATATGAGTTGTTATGCTCGAGACCAGACAGTGCAGTTTCTATTTGAGCATTTGCACTTTGAATTTTGTCACTCCTTTGATGATTGACATAGGCATAGAGCTAGTGGGAGCTTTTCCAAAATTTCATCACTTCTTACATCAGACAAACGTGAGCTTGACTCTTGTTGATATGAGTCTAGAGCAGTTTGAGGTGCATGGATACACCTTGTTTGAGGCAGTTGGTGTCAGCTGATCTATATGGGTTAAGATCCGGAGTCTTCTTGTACATTATTGTATAGTCCTACATCATTATTTGTATTTGTTTCCACTTACGATCAAATGACCCTAAGTGGGAGATTCTTGGGGATGTAAGGATCATGTGACCTTACCCCTATATTCATATATATACATCATATATAGAGCATTTCATCAAGAGAGATCATTATGTGGGTTTCGAGGCTCCCACGCATTTGTGTGCATCTCTCATCTCCTCTGTCTCCCTCCATCTCCTCCTTGATCCTCTTGTTCTAAACGTCAAAACACTTCAAGTAGGTCGCTTTGAGTCTTAAAGCAAAGGTGTATCCCTAAAATGCTTATCCTTAGAAGTGGTAAGAGGTATTGTGGGCATGTGCTCTTCTTCTCTTCCAACCATGATAGAAGTTTCATGAGAGACTTCACATTCAATCTCTTGTTTGATAAGGAAAGAAGCAACGGTAGTCTCTAGAGTGACGAATTGGGGTTTTAATTGTTTAAAGGTGGAGATCATGCTTCCTAAAACAAATTCTAGCTTATTGGTTCTATCAATTAAATCGTGATGCTGAGCATGAACGATAAACTCATCATATAAATCAAGTTCCTCTTTAACATCATGCATTTTTAATGCTTTTGTTTTTTCTTCATTTTCTGTTATTTAAGTTTTCTTTTAATCTAAGGAACTTCTAAAGATGGATTTTAAATTTGCTTTTCTACATGTTCTGTGGTTTGAAAAATATTGATCAAATATGAAACTGATAGAAGCAAGTCAAGTATTGAAAGAGAAAGATAAGACTCAAATACACTTCCCTATAGTTATATGAACCTTTGAAAGTGAATTTGGAAGGCTCATCCAAGCTTTTAGCCACTCTTGATGATCCTTGCCAAGCCCAAAGTGAATTCTAAGTGTTTGGTTGGTGTTTGGCTGCTTTGGGAAGGAAGAAAAAATCACCAAGAAAGTCTTCAATTTTTCCAAATGATACCAGATTTGGGGAAATTTGTTTTCTTGTGAGTCCTTGTCAAAGAATAAATTGATGTCCAACACCTAAAACGTGAAGCAAGAAAGCATATCCAAGTGAAACAAATAGAATTTATAATTTGATCATGTCCGAACGAGCCTTCAGAAGCTATTCCTAGTTTCCATACAGAATTTCCAGATTTCTTGACCTACAAAAAGCATCCAAAACTAATAATCATGCAATCCTTAGAAATTTTGGAAGTTAAGCCTCAAGTTTCAAAAAAAATCATGGCAATCTATTACCCAAGCGAGAAGTAGTGTTTGTTGAAGTGGAGGGTGTAGGCATGGGCTAGAGTGAAAGCAAGAAAGTGAAATCTTGCCACAAGGGTGACTTTGGGGCTTTGGAAACTAAAGATTTTGACCTCCAAAACTTGTAAAAATAGAGGATTCTCAGAGTGCATGCACTAGAGGAGATGCGAACATGTTGGTTTTGAAGATCGAAAATAGAGAACTTCAAAATCTTTCTAAAAATTTGGAAAAACTAATACTTTGGCTTCCTTCTTCTTCAAAGTTTGACATAACCTTCCTCTTCTTTCACTCAGTAAAGTAGCAGAAACGACAATTCAAATATCCCATATGCGCATGGAGAGCCCAAGAAAATGGCTTCATATAGGCTTTGAGAAGGGATTCTTTCCCATGAAATGGAGAGGGAGGGAAATAGAAGACTCCTCTCTTGAGGGGCACTTTCGGTTGCTCATCTCACATGGTGGGCACTTGCATTGACTCTTGTGTGCTCTGTTCTAGAGTTGTGCATCATCGTTGTGCACATCGTTGTCTCAAGATGTCGGCTCTAATACCAATGTAGAATCCCTCCCAATGAGCCCTCCTCTTCTCTTTGCATGAAAGGGGCTTAGCACAAAGTCCGAGAATGGTTTGCTATAAGTAGATAAGTGGAATTGGCTGAAAAACTAGTGAGAGACTCAGGTGTTCACCTCCTAGCCTCACAACCATATAAATAGCCTTTCTCTTACTCCGTGCTTCCATTGACAACCTCCAATAGAAGTGGTTCACACCTAGAGGTGTCCTAACACTAGTATTTAGAATGATCTTTCCAACTCCCATTACAACTAGAGAAGAGGATTTGTTAGCACATGTGACAGTACTTCCTATACAGGCACACTCATTTGAAGTGCGTAAACTACATTGTAAGGTAATATGTTCTTTTTCTCCAGTCTCAAAGTACCAAACATCCATGTCTATTGCAGATATATATTGATGATGAGGAGGTGGTTCATAATTGCAAACACTAGTGAATGCCCATTATTAATTCTAAAAAATATTATTAGACAATTTTGGGTGTATAGGCCTTGAAAACAACCATTCCAAACTCTTTCTTGTTTGCCTCCTCTTTAGCCATTTAAGGAAAGATCCTTATGATCTAATCATTTTGCTTACAGTACTTGCAAAATTTTTTTTTTCTTTTTTGTTTTCTTGTCATCTTTGTCTTCTTTGATTTTGCAGGATTACTAGATTTTTGCTTACTAGTAGATGAGCTCCATTACCTTTTCTCTTCTCACTAGCTACAAAATCTTGATATACAAGATGCACCCAAGAACCCCATCAATATGCCAAAAATCGCTCCTATCAACGTTATCGGGTTAGTAGTAGATTCTACAGGAAGTGTAACGTCCACAGCCCCAGTGCATGTGGTCATTAGAGCTCAAGCCTTGCAGCAAACTCAAGGAGTAAGGCAGGAAAAGAGTTCTGAGGTGAGTGAGGCAGAGAGTATAACCAAGAAAAGGACAAGAGTATGGAGAGATAGCCGGGAGAGAGTGAAAAGATAATGGTCACAAAAAATGAGCGAACTTGAAGAAAGCTTGAGAGAAACCAAAGCAAAGATAAGTGAACTCGCATCTCAAAACAACACTCACACTACCCCACCACCACCCTTTCCATCTCCGTTCAACCCACACATAACCCACCATTCCCCAACTTTCTAATCAACCACACATAACCCACCCACTACCCAGAGTAGCATCAGTCCTAGCCGATCCCACTCGTGAGGATCTAGACATGATGCTTAAAGCATATCAGGCCAGAATCCAAGAAGGGCCAAATGTGAGAGATCATGACAAATGTTACCCTAGAGCCGATCTAGAGATAGAGCGAACAACGCTTTGTGCTAAGATGGTCGAATTGGCACAAGCCATGTTTGAAGCTAGTTGCTTGTTCAATGGCTCTACCTCCACTAGAACACCATTGCACTTTGATGGTCTATTAGATAGATTGGAAAGATTACTTGCAAAGTCTGGAAAAGGAGCCTCCTCTCAGCTTAAGGAGAGTGCAAGTGATAGAATAAGCATTCCTCCCCAGGAATCTTATGTGCCTAACTCCACTGAACCAAACACCTCTTCTTCTATGAATTGGTATTCACCAGAATCCCTGTGAGAGATTCAAGAGGAGAAATGGGCTAAAGAAAGTGAAGACCTGCCTCCGATTGAACTTGTGGATGATGTGCACGATCAATCCCCACAAGACATTCCTTCTATTTATGGAGAACAGGAGAGTGCCCACTCGCATGATGGGTTAGACTTTGAGTCTAATTCCTTGCAAGAGTTACCACATTTCACAGGCCCCTGGGAAACTAAGTCTACTTGCATGAGAGCTCCCACGGTCATGATAAGAAATGAAGATTCGACTTTACCGAGGAATACCAAGGTAGTAAAGAACACTAAAGTGCAGTGCAACCATACTTTAGAAGAGCTACTCAAGGTCAAGCCTGAATTGTGGAAAGATGTAGCTAAATAAGTGTCAGATGGAGCGAAAGCTCATTCCCAGGTAGGATCTCATAGAACAGTGCCAAAAATACCATTGGATAAGATAGGAGACATGAGTGAAGGAGAAGAAGGAAATACCTATCTCCCAGTTACCCATCAGGGATACACAACCAAGGCAATTTTGGACTCAAGTGCAGGAGTTGCAATTGCTACCACTTCCCTATGGAAGCATTGGGGCAAGCCAGCACTGAGGCTGACGAGAATGAAATTGCAGATGGCCGATGGTCATATTGAGAGGCCCTTAGGATTGCTATAAGGAATAACTCTCACTACATGTGGTGTTGAGTTCGAGCATACTTTTGTTATATGCGACTTTAGCAAAAACCAAGCCTACGAGATGATTTTGGGAAGGCCATTTATGCGGCAATTGCAAGTGGTATAGGATTAAGGAACCAATTCCTTGTATTTTCAACACCTAGGTGTTACAACCAAAGTCAATCTCAAGGATTACTCTCATAGAGACATACCGCCTATTCAATGGAATCCCATCCATAGAGCCAAGAATGACATGGAGTTAGTGCACTCCATAGGATCACAATCCTCATGGATGCATGAAGACACCCACTTGTGGATGTGTAAAGTAGTAGTAGAAGAGGAGAACAGAGAAGAAGCCAGAGAGATAGGTGCGAAGGAAACTCATAGATTAGTTCACGACCCAGCATATGCAGCTGAAGTATTCACTGATGAAGAATTTGAACCTCACGGTTGGGCGGAGATTTTAGCAAGAATGGATGTAGCCATCAACGAAGAACAATGGACACCTCACTGTGATGAGGATACCTATGATATTTCAGTCTTTTCCATAGAGCCAATCATGGGAGATTCGGTTTTGGAAGAATGTGAAGCTAGCACTAATGCATTTGAGGATGCAAGTGACTCTGATCTAGAGTCAATCATTACGGACCCACCTTTTGCATCAAATGAAGAATACTTCTATGAGGTAGATGCTCACCCTCAGAGACATGAAGAGCTTACAAATGATGTGAGGTTAACCACACAAGTGATCACCAAAATTGAAGGCAAGAAGAGGAAGAAGAAAGAAATCACATCAGAAGAGAAAGAATCTCTATTTGAGGTCCCTGAAAAGTTTAAGAAGTATGAAATAGACGATAGGAGAGTCATGGTGATAATGCCTAAACGGGATGCTCAAGCAAGAGAGGCCTATGATAACAAGGAAACCACTAAGAAAATTGTTGTAGCCTTAGAAGAAGGAGAAGTAAGGTGCACATACATAGGACACCACTTGAGAGAAGAAGAAGAGCAAGAATTGGTAGCTTTGCTGAGAGAATACAGAGATGTATTTGCTTGGAGCTACAAGGACTTGAAAGGTGTAGACCCTGACATATGCTCACACACTATCCCCATGACCTCAGATGCCAAACCCTCTAAGCAAAAACCATACACATATAATGATAATTATGCTGCTAAGATCAAGGAAGAGATAGATAGATTGGTGGAAGCTGGATTTATCTATGAAATTCAGCACATTGAATGGGTATCACCCATTGTAGTTGTGCCCAAAAAGAATGGAAAGTTACGTGTGTGCATTAACTTGAAGAAGGTTAATGCAACCACTATTAGAGATAGTTATCCGCTTCCCATCACTGAACATCTCCTAGAAAGAGTAGCAGGTAAGGAAGTGTACAACTTCCTTAATGGATTCTCTGGTTACAATCAAGTATCCATTGCACCAGAAGATCAGCATAAGACAGCTTTTGCCATAGAGTGGGGCATATTCCCCTTTTGAGTAATGCCATTTGGGCTTACCAATGCGCCAGCCACATTTCAAAGGCTGATGTGACATGTGTTTAATGAATTCCTAAGGAAGAATTTAGAAGTCTATGTTGATGATCTCTGTGCTCATTCCAATATTAGACAGACACATATACCTGAACTTAGGGAAATCTTTGACATATGTAGAGAATATCAAGTCTGCATGAACAGAGAAAAATGTGTTTTCATGGTTAGGCAAGGCAAGATTCTAGGACACAATGCCAAAGAATGGCATATCCACAGATGAGGAGAAAGTAAAAGCTATAGCAGAGCTACCTAGACCCAAGAATGTCAAGGAAGTACAAGCTTTCATGGGGCGTTGTGGTTATTACCGACGTTTTATACACATGTATGCCATCATTGCTAAGCCTGTGTATGAACTTTTGACCAATTTTGAGTGGGAGGTTATCATTCTTGAGTGGGAGGTTATCACCATTGTATTGGTGTGTATCATCTTTAGCTTTTTGGCATATGTATTTGCCATTTTCTTTGATTGGATTAGTGATAGATGGTGACAACTTACTCATTGTTCTTTTGCTATTGGTTATCTTGTTTGATTGCTTAGTTTACAAGGGATACTTTGTTGAATTTTTCTAGGATTCTTTCACATCATGCTCTTTAGTTTGAAGACTTGCTGAGCAGGCTTATGCTCATGGTTTTATGTGCATGATAGATGCATGGTTATGTGATAGGTGGTTCACATGATTTGTTCTCTAGTGACAAATTTGTGATGTGAGTTATGCATATGGATATGCGGGTGTGATCCTATTGAGGATAGAGTACTTTTTCTAGTCTCTTGTTACATTTCTAGTCTCAGATTGCTAGCATGGTTTCTTCTCTGTTTCATGGCACTAACTTTCCAAGATGGAAAGCTCAAATGTGGCATACATTGGTTTGTATAGGATTACACATGTATGTGCATAGAGATGCAAAGAGATCTCGTGACATGCCTGACCATGTGTGGATGGATATGGATGCATTGTCCAGCTCCACTATTCGATTACAACTTGTAGATTCTATATATGAATCAGTTATGTATGAGAAGACTCGAGATATATGCACGTGATGCAGTTTAGATAGTGGTTTTAGGAGAGTCTATGGAAGTTGATTATGCTAGTGATGATGATATCACTTTCTCCTATGGTTCATCTCATGATTCCTCTTGATCATTGGATAACACATTAGCTGGTTTTCATGCTACTCCACATTGCGAGTGGTTTTATCGATTCTCAAGTGAGAGTCATGGATGTGTGCACATGCCTGATGGTACGACATATGACATTGACGGTGCAAGAGATGTATGCCTTATGCTACCTAGTGGAGCATCACTTATACTCAGACATGTACACTATGTGCCTTCATTCCTTATGAGCTTGATTTCAGTTAGCCAATTACAAGAGAGCAGATGTTATGCATTCCTTGGTGAGCATCACTTTTTAGTTGCATTTAGGACAACTTATGCTTGTGACAAGTGCTAGGATTGGGCACATATATCCACTCTAGGTACATCATGTGAGAGAGAGTCTCATCTAAGTGGGAGTTCAACCTTATGTGCAATGTGAAACTTGTCATGTCTCATTTTATCTACCCACATATAGGTCTATTGACATTCATGATGCACATGTATAAAAAGATTCAGATGCTCGGATGGATGCACATGTACATCATGTTTTGGATGCTTGTGATGCTTATGTAGAACATGATTGTATTGATCATATAGATGCCCATATGGAGCACACTTTGGATGATCATTTGGATTTTGTAGAGCATGATGTGGATGCTCATGTAGAGCATTGTGATGATACTCAGATAGAGTTTGATCATCAGTTTGATCTTGCTGTTGATGTTGTGTAGTTATCTCAAGTGGAGCATAATGATACACTTGGTGTGGTAGAACAAGATATCTCGTATGATACGTAGTGTGTGCCAAACCATACTAGCTCTTACGGTGCACAACCAAACACATCCTTGGTTGAGAGGATGACTAATTTAGATGTTTATAAGTAAGCGATCATGCAGTCATTCTTGGATTCACTCATGCCAGATGTTGACACAGATATGTCAAGACATATTGGTCTTGATGATGATGTTTTGGATGCCTTGGATATAGGCATGGTTGACATGCTCAAGTTAGCTAGGATAGCACAACCTTATGTGCGATGTGATACTCGTCATGTCTCATTTTCTCTACCTACACATAGGTCTATTGACATTCATGATGCACATGTATGGCAGGATTTAGATGCTCAGATGGATACACATGTAGAGCATGTTTTGGATGCTCATGATGCTTGTGTAGAGAACGATTTTATTGATCATATAGATGCTCATATGGAGCACACTTTGGATGATCATTTGGATGCTTTAGAGCATGATTTGAATGCTCATGTAGAGCATTGTGATGATACTCAATTAGAGTTTGATCATCAATTTGATCTTGGTGTTGATGTTGTGCAATTAGCTCATGTTGAGCATGATGATACACTTGGTGTGGTAGAGCACGATAGCTCTTATGATACACAGTCTATGCAAGAGCATACTAGCTCTCAGGGTGCACAACTAGACGCATCCTTGGTTGAGAGGATGACTGATTTAGTTGTTGATGACTCAGTGATCATGTAGTCATTCTTGGATTCACTCATGCCAGATGTTGACACATATATGTTAGGACATATTGGTCTTGATGATGGTGCTTTGGATGCCTTGGATATAGCCATGGCTGGCATGTTTAGGTTAGCCAGGATATCACATGTTTCATTAGCATTCAGGGGTCTGATGTATGAGTTGCTATGCTCGAGACCAGACAGTGCAGTTTCTATTTGAGCATTTGCACTTTGAATTTTGTCAGTCCTTTGATGATTGACATAGGCATAGAGCTAGTGGGAGCTTTTCCAGAATTTCATCAGTTCTTGCATCAGACAAATGTGAGCTCGACTCTTATTGATATGAGTCTAGAGCAATTTGAGGTGCATGGATACACCTTGTTTGAGGCAGTTGATGTCAGCTGATCTATATGGGTTAAGATCCAGACTCTTCTTGTACATTATTGTATAGTCCTACATCATTATTTGTATGTGTTTCCACTTACGATCAAATGACCCTAAGTGGGAGATTCTTGGGGATGTAAGGATCATGTGACCTTACCCCTATATTCATATATATACATCATATATAGAGCACTTCATCAAGAGAGATCATTATGTGGGTTTCGAGTCTCCCACGCATTTGTGTGCATCTATCATCTCCTCTGTCTCCCTCCATCTCCTCCTTGCTCCTCTTGTTCTGCACGTCAAAGCACTTCAAGTAGGTGGCTTTGAGTCTTAAAGCAAAGGTGTATCCCTAAAACCCTTATCCTTAGAAGTGGTAAGAGCTATTGTGGGCATGTGTTCTTCTTCTCTTCCAACCATGATAGAAGTTTCATAAGAGACTTCACATTCAAGCTCTTGTTTGATAAGGAAAGAAGCAAGGGTAGTCTCTAGAGTGACAAATTTGGGTTTTAATTATTTAAAGGTGGAGATCATGCTTCCTAAAACAAATTCTAGCTTATTGGTTCTATCAATTAAATCGTGATGCTCAGCATGAAGGATAAACTCATCATATAAATCAAGTTCCTCTTTAACATCATGCATTTTTAATGCTTTTGTTTTTTCTTCGTTTTCTGTTATTTAAGTTTTTTTTAATCTAAGAAACTTCTAAAGATGGATTTTAGGTTTGCTTTTCTACATGTTCTGTGGTTTGAAAATATTGATCGAATATGAAACAGATAGAAGCAAGTGAAGTATTGAAAGAGAAAGAAAAGACTCAAATACACTTCCCTATAGTTCTATGAAGCTTTGAACGTGAATTTGGAAGGCTCATCCAAGGTTTTAGCCACTCTTGATGATCCTTGCCAAGCCCAAAGTGAATTCTAAGTGTTTGGTTGGTGTTTGGGTGCTTTGGGAAGGAAGAAAAAATCAACAAGAAAGTCTTCAATTTTTCCAAATGATACCAGATTTGGGGAAATTTGTTTTCTTGTGAGTCCTTGTAAAAGAATAAATTGATGTCTAAAACTTGAAGCAAGAAAGCATATCCAAGTGAAACAAATAGAATTTATAATTTTACCATATCCGAGCGAGCCTTCAAAAGGTATTCCTAGTTTCAATGGAGAATTTCTAGAGACTTCTTGACCTACAAAAAGCATCCAAAACTAATAATCATGCTATCCTTAGAAATTTTGGAGGTTAAGCCTCAAGTTTCAAAAAAAATCATGGCAATCTATTACCCAAGAGAGAAGTAATCCTTGTTGAAGTGGAGGGTGTAGGCATGGGCTAGAATGAAAGCAAGAAAGTGAAATCTTGCCACAAGGGTGACTTTGGGGCTTTCCAAACTAAAGATTTTGACATCCAAAACTTGTAAAAATGGAGGATTCTTAGAGTGCATGCACTAGAAGATGGGAACATGTTGGTTTTGAAGATCGAAAATAGAGAACTTCAAAATCTTTCTGAAAATTTGGAAAAACTAATACTTTAGCTTCCTTCTTCTTCAAAGTTTGACATAACCTTCCTCTTCTTTCACTCAGTAAAGTAGCACAAACAACAATTCAAATATGCCATATGCGCATGGAGAGCCGAAGAAAATGCCTTCATATAGGCTTTGAGAAGGGCTTCTTTCCTATGAAATGGAGAGGGAGGGAAACAGAAGACTCCTCTCTTGAGGGGCACTTTTGGTTGCTCCTGTCACATGTTGGGCACTTGCATCAACTCTTGTGTGCTCTGTTCTAGAGTCGTGCATCATCGTTGTGTACATCATTGTCTCAAGATCTTGGCTCTAATACCAATGTAGAATCCCTCCCAATGAGCCCTCCTCTTCTTTTTGCATGAAAGGGGCTTAGCACAAAGTTCGAGAATGGTTTGCTATAACTAGATAAGTGGAATTGGCTGAGAAACTAGTGAGAGACTCAGGTGTTCACCTCCTAGCCTCACAACCATATAAATAGCCTTTCTCTTACTCAGTGCTTCCATTGACAACCTCCAATAGAAGTGGTTCACACCTAGAGGTGTCCTAACACTAGTATTTAGAATGATCTTTCCAACTCCCATTACAACTAGAGAAGAGGAGTTGTTAGCACATGTGACAGTACTTCCTATATAGGCACACTCATTTGAAGTGCATAAACTACATTGTAAGGTAATATGTTTTTTTTCTCCAGTCTCAAAGTACCAAACATCCATGTCTATTGTAGATATATATTGATGATGAGGAGATGGTTCATAACTGCAAATAGTAGTGAATGCCCATTATTAATTCTAAAAAATATTATTAGACAATTTTGGGTGTATAGGCCTTGACAACAGCCATTCCAAACTCTTTCTTGTTTGCCTCCTTTTTAGCCATTTAAGAAAAGATCCTTATGATCTAATCATTTTGCTTACAATACTTGCAAAACTTTTTTATCTTTTTTGTTTTCTTATCATCTTTGTCTTCTTTGATTGTGGAGGATTACTAGAATTTTGCTTACTAGTAGATGAGCTCCATTACCTTTTCTCTTCTCACTAGCTACAAAATCTTGATCTACAAGATGCACCCAAGAACCCCATCAATATGCCAAAAATCGCTCCTATCAACGTTATCCCGATAGTAGTACATTCTATAGGAAGTGTAACATCCACAGCCCCAGTGCACGGTCATGATAAGAAATGAAGATTCGATCATACCTAGGAATACGGAGGTAGTAAAGAACACTAAAGTGTAGTGGAACGTCACTTTAGAAGAGCTACTCAAGGTCAAGCCTGAATTGTGGAAACATGTAGCCAAACAAGTGTAAGATGGAGCGAAATCTCATTCCCAGGTAGGATCTCATGGAACAGTGCCAAAAATACCATTGGATAAAATATGAGACATGAGTGAAGGAGAAGAAGGAAATACCTATCTCCCAGTTACCCATCATGGATACACAACCAAGGCAATTTTGGACTCAAGTGCAGGAGTTGCAATTGCTACCACTTCCCTATGGAAGCGTTGGGGCAAGCCAGCACTCAGGCCGATGAAAATGAAATTGTAGATGGCCGATGGTCATATTGAGAGGCCCTTAGGATTGCTAGAAGGAATAGTTCTCACTACATGTGGTGTTGAGTTCAAGCATACTTTTGCTATATGCGACTTTGGCAACAACCAAGCCTACGAGATGATTTTGGGAAGGCCATTTATGCGGCAATTGCAAGTGGTATAGGATTGGGGAGCCAATTCCTTGTATTTTCAACACCTAGGTGTTACAACCAAAGTCAATCTCAAGGATTACTCTCATAGAGACATACCGCCTATTCAATGGAATCCCATCCATAACACCAAGGATGACACGGAGTTAGTGCACTCCATAGGATCAGGATCCTCATGGATGCATGAAGACACCCACTTGTTGATGTGTAAAGTAGTAGTAGAAGAGGAGAAGAGAGAAGAAGCTAGAGAGAAAGGTGCAAAGGAAACTCATAGATCGGTTCAGGACCCAGCCTATGCACCTGTAGTATTCCCCGATGAAGAATTTGAACCTCACGGTTGGGTGGATTTTAGCAAGAATGGATGTAGCCATTAATGAAGATCAATGGACACCTCACTATGATGAGGATGGCTATGAAATTTCAGTCTTTTCCATATAGCCAATCATGGGAGATTCGGTTTTGGAAGAATGTGAACGTAGCACTGATGCATTTGAGGATGCAAGTGACTTTGATCTACAGTCAATCATTATGGACCCACCTTTTGCATCAGATGAAGAATACTTCTATGCGGTAGATGCTCACCCTCAGAGACATGAAGAGCTTACAAATGATGTGAGGTTAACCACACAAGTGACCACCAAAATTGAAGGCAAGAAGAGGAAGAAGAAAGAAATCACATCAAAAGAGGAAGAATCTCTCTTTGATGTCCTTGAAAATTTTAAGAAGTATGAAATAGACGATAGGAGATTCATGGTGATAATGCCTAAACAGGATGCTCAAGCAAGAGAGGTGTATGATAACAAGGAAACCACTAAGAAAATTGTTGTAACCTTAGAAGAAGGAGAAGAAAGGTGCACATACATAGGGCACGACTTGAGAGAAGAAGAAGAGCGAGAATTGGTAGCTTTGCTGAGAGAATACAAAGATGTATTTGCTTGGAGCTACAAGGAGTTGAAAGGTGTAGACCCTAACATATGCTCACACACTATCCCCATGACCTCAGATGCCAAACCCTCTAAGCAAAAACCATACACATATAATGATAATTATGCTGCTAAGATCAAGGAAGAGATAGATAGATTGGTGGAAGCTAGATTTATCTATGAAATTGAGCACATTGAATGGGTATCACCCATTGTAGTTGTGCCCAAAAAGAGTGCAAAGTTACGTGTGTGCATTAGCTTGAAGAAGGTTAATGGAGCCACTATCAGAGATAGTTATCCGCTTGCCATCACTGAACATCTCCTAGAAAGAGTAGCAGGTAAGGAAGTGTACAACTTCCTTAATGGATTCTCTGGTTACAATCAAGTAGCCATTGCACCAGAAGATCAGCATAAGACAGCTTTTCCCACAGAGTGGGGCATATTCGCCTTTCGAGTAATGCCATTTGGGCTTATCAATGCGCCAGCCACATTTCAAAGGCTGATGTGCCATGTGGTTAAGGAATTCCTGAGGAAGAATTTAGAAGTCTATGTTGATGATCTCTATGCTGATTCCAACATTAGACAGACACATATACCTGAAGTCTGGCAAATCTTTGACAAATGTAGAGAATAGCAAGTCTGCGTGAACCTAGAAAAATGTGTTTTCATGGTCAGGCAAGGCAAGATTCTAGGACACAGTGCCAAAGAATGGGATATCCACAGATGAGGAGAAAGTGAAAGCTATAGCAGAGCTACCTAGAACCAAGAATCTCAAGGAAGTACAAGATTTCATGGGGCATTGTGGTTATTACCAACGTTTTATACACATGTATGCCATCATTGCTAAGCCTCTGTACGGACTTTTGATCATTTTTGAGTGGACTGATGAATGTGAAAACTCCTTCAAGGAGCTCAAAAGAAGATTGTGTTCAGCACCAATCTTGACCACACCGGATTGGAATAAGCCCTTTCATGTGCATGTGGATGCATCCAACTATGCTATTGGATGTGTGCTAGCACAACCTACTAGTGAAGGTAATATGGATCTTCGAATTGCCTATGCTAGTAGACAGCTAAATGCAGCTAAACGAAATTATACCACTACTGAGAGAGAAGGATTAGGCATGATATATGCGGTTAAAAAGTTTAGACACTATTTGCTTGCAAATAAGTTTAAATTTTTTGCAGATCACCAAGCACTGTTGTACAGGCAAATTAGTAATATGGTTCCTCTTACTAATGGAATATGACTTTGAGGTTGTGGTAAGGAAAGGCAAGACTCATTTGAGAGCAGACCATCTCTCTAGGCTCACATCCGGAGAGGCCCCACAAGGAGTATCAGATGACCTTCCTGATGCTTACTTGTTTAATTTAGAGGTTGTACCGTAATGGGCCAAGGACTTAGTGCCAGTACTAACATATGGGCCTAAACATCCAGTAGTAAACACTCAAGATAGGGAGGTAGTAAAAGCCCCAAAGTACCATATCATGGCAGGGAGTATGTACAAACATACGGATCAAGAAGTATTAGCTTCTTGTGTAAAGTAGATCAAACAAGATCTTCACTTTTCCTAGATTGTATGAAAGTGAATTGTTTCCCTCCAACAACAATTCCCACCTTCATTTGAATTCAAATTCAACTTGTAAAAGTCGTGGAACACTCCTATAGGCTATATAAGGACTTGAAATCACTTGTACATTACATGGAAGCAATATACATACACTTGTGACCATCATTGTCTTGCTCCTTCAATTCTCTCCATCATCTTCTTCGCCAACAGTAATCTTGCAGAGGCTGCTGCTCTCTCTCCAGAGCTTCAAATTGAATGCAAGATGACTCATTAGAAAGGTATAAGTGTCTAGCTTATGCCTATAAATTTTCATAGCATTTTTCTCAGTAGATTTTGAGACATCTGAGTTTTTTTGTCTCGGGGTCAATCTCTACGTATTCCTGAAAAATAGGAAGTACCACCGGTGAATGTCGCATTCGTTCCTATAGCATATTTTGCTTATTCCTTATAATTTTGTGCATTACATACACTCAACCCTATTTTTATCACTCCCATAAAAGGATTGTTTCTAATTGTAATCACGCTGGTCGCTATGGGCATTTGAAGTTCATTGTCTCTTCCATAGATAGTAAGTTTTTTGAGATAGTCGACCTGCGAACCTATCTGTTTTGTATCGACTCATTCTCCTTGATGCTCCAAAGTTCATAGTGTATTTCTTTGCACTTATCACATGCCTATAAGGTCTATTTGAGTCTCCATAAGC
The DNA here is from genome assembly GCA_020310875.1 of Ceratopteris richardii. NCBI lineage: Eukaryota > Viridiplantae > Streptophyta > Polypodiopsida > Polypodiales > Pteridaceae > Ceratopteris > Ceratopteris richardii. The sequence goes on along the minus strand of CM035421.1, from coordinate 135,865,584 downwards.
TCAAGGGCTGGTCTTGTGCCGGTTGGCTTGACCAAACTTCGTCGCTTTGAAACGCACTTTTCTACCTTCTACAAGCTTCTCCAAGTTCTTTCAGTGGTATCAGAGCTAGATCAAGATGGGTGACGGCTTTCCCTCAATGATCGAGAAGCTTGATCGACACAACTACATGGCTTGGAAAATCAGAATGGAGGCCTATTTTCAAGGTAGAAATCTTTATGGAATTATAGCAGGTGATGAAGTTATGCCTATTCCAAGATCCAAAGGAGGACCTACACAAGAGGAGACAGATAAGCTCACACTTTGGTGCGCAAGGGATGCTCAAGCAAGGTCGTACATACTAAACTCTATCTCCGACTTTCTATTACCACATATTCAAGGATGCAAGACATCTCAAGAGACTTGGGATGCCCTCGAGGCTTTCTTTTCTGCTAGTACCAGCGCAAGAAAGAATCATCTTTGGAACGAGTTCAACCAAATGAAGAAGACACCTAAACAAACCATCACAGAGTTTGTTACCAAGGTCAAGGAGGTTGCGGATCAATTAGCATCCATTGGAGAGCTGATTGAAGAAGAGGTCATCATGAGGCAAATTCTCAATGGCATTCGAAGTGATAAGCAATGGCAATCCTTCAGGACGGCTTATGATCTCATCATGGATGTGCAAACTCCAGACTTCAACATCTTTCTTGGATAACTCTTCAATCAAGAAGCCAACAATAGCATAAAGGAAGGTAACTCTTATCATGGTAATTCAACTAGTGCTCTATATGCAGATAAGAAGTATAAGAAGCAGAAAGGCAAGAAGAAGGAAAAAGATGAAGAAGAGACTTCCCAAGCCAACTTTGCAAGCAAGAGCAAGTGGAAAGGGAAGAAGAAAGGACCAAAGCAAGACAAAGCCAAAGGTTAGAATGTTCAACCTTGTGCCATATGCGATAAGACCAACCACACCACTCAGAATTGTTGGTTCAATGGGAAGACCCAGAAAGGAAGTGGAAAAGGTGGATATGGCAGCAATAGAGGCAGAGGTGGACACAACTTTAACAATAGCAATAGAGGCTATAATAGAAGGGACTACAACAATTATTCAGAAGATCAACCCCATGAAGACTCATTGCTTCTTACGAATCTAAGCCACAAAGAAGGTAAAGAAGATGATCATTTGTTCTACATAGATTCAGGATATTCGAATCATGTTGCAGGCAACATTGCTCTTCTATCTGATTTGGAAAGTCCAAAGCATAGACATGAAGTGCAAACAGGGGATGACACGAAGCACAATGTGGAGAAGATTGGTAATGTCAAAGCTTCCAATGGCAGGACAAACATTCTGAGTAAGGTTCTCTACGTACCCACTATCACTAAAAACCTAATAAGTGTAGGCCAAATAGTTGAAAAAGGCTTGCAAGTTAGGTTCACCCAACATGGAGCTTTTTTGCAAGATCCATGTCAAGGCTTCAAGAAGATAGCCCGAGGTGAGAAGCATGGTAGGCTCTTTACTTTTGAAGTAGGAGAAACCAGGAACATAGCTCTATTCAACTTTGGGTCCCAAACCCTAAGTGAGCTTGAAGTGTGGCATAAGAGACTTGCTCATGTGAATGAAAGAACCTTGAAGGATATATACAGGGATCAAAGTGTTCTAGGACTGCCAAACATATCAAAGCAACACATGATCAACAGGTGTGATGCATGTCAGATTGGGAAGGCACAAAGACAACCATTCAACCACAAAGGCTACATCCACAACAACTTATTGGACTTAGTACATACAGATGTATGGGGACCAAGTCAAGAACCTTCATTGGCAGGATCAAGGTATTATGTCTCATTTATTGACGACCATAGTAGATGGAATGTTCTATACTTTATCAAGAGTAAGAATGAAGTGTTTGGTTGCTTCAAGAAGTATCTTGCACATGTGGAGAATCATACAAGTAGATCACTAAAGAAGCTCAGATCTGATGGAGGGGGAGAATACTTCTCCGAAGAGTTTGATGAGTTCTTGCAGGACAAAGGTATCAAAAGGGAAGTGACTACTAGGTACTCTCCTCAACTAAATGGAATTGCAGAGAGGAGAAACAAGACATTGGTTGGATCAACCCGAACAATGCTTGAAGAGAAGAAGTTGCCACATTATCTATGGGCAGAAGCTATTTCAACTGTTGTGTATCTTGTCAATCGACTACCATCCAAATCACTTCAAGGTATGACTCCGTATGAAGCATGGCATGGAAGAAAACCTAGTCTTGGACATTGCAAGGTTTTTGGTTGTTTAGCTTATGTTCATGTACCATCACAAATAAGAGATAAGCTAGATGAAAGGGCAACAAAGGCAATGTTTATTGGATATGATGCAAATCAGATGGGTTACAGGTTCTTCAATCCTTCAACAAAGCAATTCACTACAAGTAGAGATGTTGTGTTTGAAAAAGAACACAGGTCTTGGTATGATGAAGACAAACAAAAGGTAACACTACCATATGATCTTGATTCTGACTCTCATCAATTAGGAAGGAAGCATGATACACAGGTCCAAGATCCAAGAAGTGATACAGACGATGACCAAGATGAAAGAGAAAGGGATTACAAGCTATGGAAGTCAAGAGGCAAAGCAAAGATGCAAGAGGTTGGAGAATGCTCAAAACAAGCACCTAGAAGATCAGCAAGAGAGAAGAAACAACTAGAAAGGTATGGATATGATTCCACATTTGTTATGAAGCATTCAATCTACTTGGCAAAAGACTCTATTTCAGAGGAACCCTCAACCTATGAAGAGGCAAAGGGAAACCCTAATTGGGAAAAGGCCATGAACGAAGAGATAGATGCATTGAAGGAGATGGACACTTGGGATTTGGTTCCAATGTCGCCGAATCAAAAGGTAATTGGTTGCAGATGGGTATATAAAGTTAAAAGAAATTCAGATGGATCAGTTTGCAGGTACAAGGCAAGATTAGTTGCCAAAGGATGCTCACAAACTCATGGTATAGAATATGAGGAAACATTCTCGCCAGTTGCAAAGATGACTACAATCAAGACATTGATAAGTGTAGTCGCTGCAAGGAATTGGAGACTCCTCCAACTTGATGTGAAAAATGCATTCTTAAATGGTTGGATAAGTGAAGAGGTATACATTTCACAACCACCAGGTTTTGAAAACCCTAATCATCCATCTTATGTTTGCAGACTTAAGAAAGCATTGTATGGATTGAAACAAGCTCCTAGAGCTTGGAATTACAGGTTGGTTACATATCTTCAAGATCAAGGGTTCAAAGCTAGCAACTCAGATCCTTCTCTATTCATCAAAAGGGACCACAATGAAGTTATCTATCTATGTGTATATGTAGATGATATTATTGTGACAGGTGATGATCTAAATGGCATTCAAAGGATCAAGAGACACATGCAAGAGGAGTTCAAAATTAGTGACCTAGGTACACCTTTGGAGATGAATCATAAACTAAGTGTTTATGAAGGTTAGAAAATTGAAGACATTAAAGAGTATCAAAGCTTGGTAGGTAGCTTGATATATGCTACTCATACAAGGGTAGACATCTCATATAGTGTGGGAGTGCTTAGTCAGTTCATGCACTCACCGAGAAGACCACACATGGATGCGGCTAAGAGAGTACTAAAGTATCTCAAAGGTACAATCAACGAAGGTATATTCTATCCTTACTCTTCAGATTTGGATATCAAAATCTATTCAGATGCAGATTGGGCAGGAGCTAAGGATGATAGAAAAAGTACATCTGGTTACTTAGCATTTGCAGGTTCGAAGCTAGTGTCATGGAGTTCCAAGAAGCAACCAACAGTTGCTTTATCCTCAATTGAAGCAGAGTACAGAGGCTTGACCATAGCAACTCAAGAGGCAATATGGTTAAAAGCATTGTATACAGATTTGGGACTTGTGAGTTCCAAACCTCACATATTTGGAGATAATGTAAGTTCCATGCATCTAGCAGCAAATCCTATTTTCCATGCGAGAACCAAGCACATAGAAGTCCATTACCACTTCATCAGGGAGAAGCTCATGGCAAAGGAGATTGACATTTCTTTTGTTCCTACTGAAAAGCAAGTAGCAGATATGATGACGAAGGCACTTGATGGAATAAAGCTTTGTAGATTCAAAGCTATGGCAGGTATTCAACCTATCAGAGAATGAAAACTCAAGCATACTTTAGCTTGAGGGGGAGATGTTGGAACATCAATCTTACACTATGCTTGAGGTGGATTTGATCTACATCAAAGGCAATCGCATCGAAAGAATATCCATTGGAGAGTTCTTTTTCTATGCTCATTTATTGTATTTTTTTGAGAGATTTTTGATGGTTCATTTACCATTGTAAAAGACTTGAGCTTTACACATGTAAAGGTAGAAAGATAGAGCCAAAATCCCACGAATTTGTGGTCATTGAAGTTGCATTCAATCAAGCAAATCAAATCACCTAAAAGTAGATCAAACTAGATCTTCACTTTTCCTAGATTGTAGGAAAGTGAATTGATTCCCTCCAACAACCATTCCCACCTTAATTTGAATTCAAATTCAACTTGTAAAAGTCTTGCAACACTCCTAGAGGCTATATAAGGACTTGAAATCACTTGTACATTACATGGAAGCAATATACATACACTTGTGACCATCATTGTCTTGCTCCTTCAATTATCTGCATCATCTTCTTCGCCAACAGTAATTGTGCAGAGGCTGCTGCTCTCTTGCCAGAGCTCTAAATTGAGTGCAAGATGACTCATTGGAAAGGTATAAGTGTCTAGTTTATACCTATATATTTTCATATCATTTGGTTCAGTAGATTTGAAGGAATCGCAGTTTTTCTGTCTCGGGGTCAATCTCTAAGTATTCCTGAAAAATAGGAAGTACCACCGGTGAATGTCGCATTCATTCCTATAGCATATTTAGCTTATTCCTTATACTTTTGTGCATTCCATACACTCAACCCTATGTGTATCACTCCCATAAAAGGATGTTTTCTAATTGTAATCACGCTGGTCGCTACAGGCATTTGAAGTTCATTGTCTCTTCCATAGATAGTAAGTTTTTTGAGTTGGTCGACCCGTGAACCTATCTGTTCTGTATTGACTCATTCTCCTTGATGCTCCAAAGTACATAGTGTATTTCTTTGCACTTATCACATGCCCATAAGGTCTATTTGAGTCTCCATAAGCTCAAGGGCTGGTCTTGTGCCGGTTGGCTTGACCAAACTCCGTCGCTTCGAAACGCACTTTTCTACCTTCGACAAGCTTCTCCAAGTTCTTTCAATGTGCAAGGCTTCAAGTGAACGGTCCCATAGGATAGTTGATCGAAGACCCTTTGTGACCCTAGAAGTAGGACTAGGAGAGAGTGCAAGGTCCAAAAGAGCTTTAATCGACTCAGGTGTAGCCACTAGTGTAGTGCGACTTTCTTACTTCCAAGAATTGCAATTGGAGGTAAAACCCCTAGATGCATATCTCATAGGATTAGGAGGTGTTGAAACCCCTTGCATGGGAGAGGTGGAGCTTCCCCTCTACATTCAGGATGTCGTAATGTCAGCAAAAGTGTTAGTATGTGAAGACGAGGATCTTACCAAACCTCTTGTCTTGGGGCAAGACTGGATCTATGACCACGCAGTCAACCTCAACCTAAGAAGTGGACTTCTTCGGGATTGGGTAGGCCAAAACCGCCTCATGATTGAGTTAGAAGATCAATCACTCAGACCACTAGAAAAGGCATCAACTCTTGGTTCCTCCAAGAACCCGCATGAAGATAACAATGATCTTCTTGTCCAGAGTTCTATGATGCAGAGGATTGTCACTCTTGCCGAAGGTACCGAAGTTAATGAGGATTGCCCATCTGTTCGAGAGAAGATTCTAAAGGGGCAGGCTCAGCAACACACGACACTGAGGAGACCGATGATCAAGAAGCATGAGCACCAACCTAGGCAATATGAAGTACCGTGCGGCATGAAGCAGATCTCGATACGCAAAGGGGAAAGAACCACGGCTCTAGACAAAGGATCTCAAATTCCCAAATCCAGCACAATCTAGTTCATAAACCTTTATCTGTCATCCGCCCTAAGAGCTACGAATCCTCAATTACAGTTTGGAGACTTAAACCTTGTATCAAACCCCCTGACCCAATTTTGTAAATCCATCCACTTTGATGTAGGTGCATTCTGAGTACATCGCATATCCAAAGTATGCATCTAGGATGACACTAACCACTTACCAACATTCACACCTATCACAAACACTTCACTCCTAACCACTAACCACCGGGAATGTCATGTTAGTATTGTGGAGGGAACACCATTACATCCGATTTCCTATGCAACACTAATGTGCCTCTCTTCTTCTAGCAGATCAGCATCAACTGCTACAAGGAGTCTCATGGCAGCAGCATCAAGCACGAGCTCCCAGGCAGGCACTAGTACTCAAAACAATTGGGATACCATGCCTATGGAGACTCCACTGACAGCAAGGCCTAAAGAGTTTCTAAATGTACGACGAATTCCCATCTCGCGTCCACCAAGTAGCCTAACAGAAAGAGTGAAAAAACATTCTCATTGGTTCAATGAGATGCCAGGAGATTTAGGGGATGCGGAGCACATCTGGGAGTCCAAGTTGGAATTCGGAGGAGTCTGGTGGACATTTCAATTTTTCTCAAGAGAGTTTGAAGCATTACAAAACGTAGCACCTCTTCAAGATATTTGGCAGAAAGCGGGATTGCAGGACTACTTTAGTGCATCTCTGCCTAAACCAGATTTCCTTAGATGCTACTACTTGATAGCAACTCTTAAAGCGACAAGGGATCGAGATCACTCAGGCACATTCTTGGTGCCCTCTCTATCAAACCAAGAGGAAATGAAAAAGTTTGAGCTGAACATGACTTTAATCAGGGAAGCCCTTCAGATGTACGGCACCCATGTACCCTCCGATCAAGATCCTTTGATACCGGAGTCTATGAAGAGCAGTAAACTCAAGAAGTTGAAAGAGATGTGTGCTCTCACCCCAAACATCGCCATACCACTGCGAATGTGCCTTCAGCACTTTGCATTTCCAGCTCAAGACCGATTCACACAGCCTCATAAAAAGATTTGGTACGGGTTATACCTAGCGGAGACCGGGAGCTTACCTATTAAAATCCCAGTGTGGATCCTCGACCAACTATATGAAGCAGGCAAACGAGGAGTAAGGAAGCCTACTTTGAATGGTTGCTATGCCATTACAAGAATCGTCTACAGATGTCTCGCTTATGATGTGCCGATCGCACGGGCCCTTAAGTACTCACAGTTGCAATTCTTCCAGGGACGAAAACCAGGGGTTCAACCAGCTAAAGAATGCGCAGATCACTTTCACATGTTCTAATTCCTTGCGAGTCCACCACAGAAATCCCCCTTAGAGAAGAAGAACAAGTAGCGCCATTCACGATCCGTCTCCAACGACCACAATCAGAGGGCATGGTACAACCCACTCCATCAGCCCCTCCACTACCCACGTATGCTGAGTTTGCCTCCATGGCTACATTGGCAGAGGATACATCCTTTGACTTTGAGAGCTTCTTGCAAACAAGACAGTTATCTGAGAGTGAGTTCTTCTCAGACACTGATGGTCCCGGATCATCATCCCAGAGGTGACAGCCACATAGTGATGCACGAAGAGTACATTGGGAAGATGAGACACAACACACTCATGTTGAAGGCACATAGGAACAAGAAGAGGCACAGCAAAATGAATCAGAGGAGAGTGAGGAGGAAGCCCGTGCCTACAATGCACAACTCAAATGGCTCTACAAAACGATCAAGCAAGTACAAAAAATGCATAAGTTGTCAGAAGAGGCAAATAGAGCACTGGTGAACCAGATGCTGCAAGCGAAGGAAGTCGATCCTCAGTTTATAGAATCATTGAATCTTTTGGCAGATACCTGTGGAATTGTGGAAGCCATGCGGACCATGGTACATCGTACCACCCCTCAATACGACCAATGAAGGCTCGATACGCGACCGCGAAGGGGAAAGATTATTCAAATGGTTGTATCTACCTCCCTCCCTACCATAGCTCAAGAAGACGTTCACATGGCCAGCCCCACTAACACTGATGCACTCGATGATGGCACACAGGTACCATCTCCACCATCACCTCCCATCCAGCCCACCGAAACCCTCACCACTAGTATTCCTGAACAACCAGTATTTGCCCTTAGTGAACCTATATAGCACAACACCCTCTCTCCATCCTTCCCATTACCTACATCCACCAGTTCCAGCCAATTTTCTAAACCACCGATAGGTCATCCTGCCACCCTTCAAACCATAATAGGTCACCCTTGTTGGAGTTTATTGACCTCCAAAATATAGCTGGAAGTAGGTGGAACCCCCTAGGCACAAGTTGACCTTCTCACAAACTTCATCACAGAAAACCAATCATGCTTGCAGAGCTTACTGCTCTCTATTGGCTTAGAATTTTCTAATCACATATACTAGAGACCAAGAGATTTCCAATGAGCCAAAGAACACTCAATGTGGATAAATACACAAGGAGATATGACCTCTGCAAGTTTGAGGTTTAATGGAGACCTTCAGCAGGGGTGAAACTCGAGAACACATACTACTTCCAGAGAGTGCTTCTCTCAACTCACAAACCCAATGATTATTAAGCTTTAGAGTATGAAAGTAGATAGTAAGAACTTTCAAATGAGATATCAAACATGTAATTTGAATATATAATGAGGGAGATACAAGCTCTGCAATCTCAGCATACAAAACTACAACAGCGTAGAGATACACATATGAGTCTCTTGGACTTCCCACAAGATCACGACTTCTCTCCTCTTTTTATAGCATGGGGAACTAATCTAAAACCTTCCTAATACATCTAAATTCGTGCTAGACACTTGGGTGGAGATATTACATGACTCAAGTGCTCAAATAAGCAAAGTATTGATGGACTTTGAGAACTAGCCACATCGACCTTCTACTATGACACCACTGCAGGTCCCTTGTGACTCACTCATTTGACTCACCATGTTCTAGAACTCACGTGGTATTTTGGCTATATTTTATGAATAATATGAGCCTTCTTGAAGTATTTGAAGACTTCCCAAAGGTATTTACATAATTTGAAACTTGTACCCTACATAAAACAAATGTTCGCAACATTCTCCCCCTCAAGTTTCAAAGGGTATTTCCTTCATGCCAAGAATATAGTTGAATCTTTGAAGCTTTGGTCCATCCAAGGATTTGGTGAAGATATCTGCAACTTCATCCTTTGTTCCCACAAAAGAAACTTGTACTTCATTGTTTATGGCCTTCTCTCAAACATACTGATAGTGAACCTCTTTATGCTTTGTTCTAGCATGAAAAATAGGATTTGAGGTCATATGAATGCTGCTCAAGTTATCCCCATATATCAATGGTACATCAACCTGCACATTCAAGTCATGAAACAAATTTTTAAACCACATAACCTCAGTAGTAGCCAATGCTAAACCTCTATACTCAGCCTCTGTAGAAGATAAAGCAACTGTGGACTGTTTCTTTGAACTCCATGTTAATGTCTTGTTTCCTGCTATTACCACATATCCGCTTGTTACACCTCCCAATGCTAGTTCTAGATGGGTGGACTAAGGAACACATCATGGAGCATAAGCTCAATTCTACAACGGCACATAGTGTTGATGATTTTTTCAAGTGAGGCTAACCTTGAAGTTCTTGCTTGAGAAGTGAACCTTGAAGATGAAGAAAATCTGTGAGTATTCTATCGAGCCATATGGTTGTGGCACTGCTCATTCTTACTACACAAGGTAACCTCTCTTCTTTATACCTATAAAAATGCCTTTGCATGGTCCTACAAGGATCTATAAGGTATTGTAGAGGAGCTTGGATCACATCAAACACCCTTAATAGAGGGATTTGCACCTATAAGGAGTAGGCCATATCGACTCAATCCCAAATATACATAGGTAGTCAAGGTGGAAATCTACTAGTTGTACCTAGTGGAGCTATCTATTGGATTCTCATTATATAGAGTTGTGACTCTGGCCACTATGGTTGAAGCGACTCTATGGTAACTATACAAAGTTTTAGCTTCTCAATTCAATGGAAGATGACATGACATTGTGACTGAGTAGTCTTGGCTAGTGTTTCTCAATTGAAATCTGTCACATTTCACTTGCGAAGAGTACTCTGTTGTTGTTGGAGATAGACGTCTGCGGAAGCACGCGAACAGCACAAGGAAGAAGAAGAAGCTTGGAGCACAAACACACAATACTGAATGTATTACTAGAGAATGTACAAAGATAAGTGGCCCATTAGGGCAATAGGCGTATATACAAGCCGGGGGAAAAAAACCTCCTAAAGAGGGAAAAAAGTGCCCCGACGGTCCTAGAGTGTTCACACACATCACTACCTAAATATATCAACAAATCCCCCCTGGAAGTGATGCGGTGAACAAGGAGCTGGCACTCATGTATAAGGAAGTGCCAAGCTATGTGGAAATCACTCCACAAAAGAAAGTAAGCCCAAAACTTTGCGGAAAGCTTCAAACTTCTCCCTAGGCAGAGCCTTCGTGAAGAGGTCTGCAATGTTCTCCTGCGTGGGCACATATGCCAAGCTGATCTCCCCAGCAGAGAACCTCTCCCTGACATAGTGATAATGCACCTCAATGTGCTTAGTGCGAGCATGGAACACAGGGTTCCTCGCAACTGCCAATGCGCTCTGACTGTCAGTGAAGATGGTGGTGGCAGAAGACTGGCCAACACCCAAATCAGCCATAAGGCGTCTGAGCCACACACACTCAATAGTCGCTGTGAAAGCTGCCCTATACTCAGCCTCACAACTGGAAGTGGCCACAGTAGGCTGCTTCTTGCTCAACCAAGATATACATGAGCTACCAAGCATCAAGCAAAAGCCACTGGTGGACACACGAGTGTCATAGCAACCAGCCCAATCTGAGTCAGAAAAAGCATGCAAATCTGGCGGTAGTGATCCCCCCTTGGGATAAAACAACCCAAGTGGCCGAATACCACTCAAGTAGCGAAAGATGCGCTCAACCGCCTTCCAATGCGTGACTCCTGGGCAATGCATAAACCTGCTCATCTGTGAGACAACAAACTGAATATCTGGCCGAGTAATGCATAAGTAAATCAAGCATCCAACAGCCTGCTGATAGAGAACAGCATCAAATGCATCTCCAGCATCATGAAGACTCAATCATAAACCTGTCTCCATAGGAGTGGCAATAGGCTTACAGTCTTCAAGGCCAAAACGTTGTAATAATGTGTCAATATATTTCGTTTGACACAAAGCCATTCCACCATCAACTTGCATAAACTGAATGCCCAAATAGTGATGCAAATGCCCCAAATCAGACATCTCAAATGAGGCATGCAAATCAGCCTTGAAATCAGCAATATGCTTCTCAATAGGACCAGTGAGAAGCATGTCGTCTACATAGACAACAATGATCAGAAGCACATCATTAGCACGCTTAACATATAAGGTGCTTTCAATTGGACTGTTCTCAAAACCATGTGTAATCAGATAGGCATGTATCTTCTCATACCAAGCACGTGGTGCTTGCTTTAAACCATATAACGCCTTCTTTAACCTGCACACCTGGTTTTCATGCCCTTTTTGCACAAAGCCACGGGGCTGAAAAACATACACTTCTTCATGCAAGTCACCATTCAGAAATGTTGTTTTAATGTCCAACTGATGTACATTCCAACCATGATGGGCTGCAAGTGCACAAATGCTCCGAACAGTAGTCATACGGCATGTAGGTGCAAAGGTCTCATCAAAATCAATGCCTCTTTCCTGCGCATAACCCTTTGCAACAAGCCTAGCCTTATACCTGTCAACTGTACCATCAGGTTTACGCTTCAGCTTGTATACCCACTTAGTGCCAATGGCTTTCTTGCCAGGAGGCAAGTCACATAAAGACCATGTACCATTCTTCATTATAGCATCATATTCAGATTGCATAGCAGCCATCCAATTTTTTGAATTCTGTGCTTCATCAAAAGAAACAGGCTCATTCTCATCACAGAGACTAGATGCAGCCATAGCATAGCAATCTGATGCAAAGGAGGCACTATGAGAGCCTGAACGAGTACGATATGACAAAGGTGCATCTAATTTGCTATCACGCAAAGTCTGCACCAGCCATTTTGGCATAGTTTTTGCCTGCTCAATATCAGCTCTCTCATCAGCAAGTGCATCATGTAAATCTGCATCAGAAAAAATGGAATGATCTGCATCATCATATAAAACCTGCAAAGGCTGAGAAGTTGCCTCATTAGGACCAGCACTAGACTGTCCACCTGTAAAAAGAGGCATCAAAGTATCATACATGTCTTTGGAGCTAACAGATGTCTCCTTAGTACATGAAAGCAATGGCTGAATAGCATCTTCCACAAAGACAACAGCACGGCTAACCAGAATGCGTTTAGTCTGTGGATGATACAGACGATAGCCTTTACTTTCAGAACTGTACCCAACAAAAATACATTTTACTGCCTTATCATCCAATTTTCTGCGATGTTATTCAGGCACTAATGCATATGCCAAACAACCAAAAACATGCAGATGAGCAACAGATGGCTTGCGGTCATGCCAAGCCTCATATGGAGTGATAGACAACAACGCTTTAGTGGGACACCTGTTCAGTACATATGCTGCACACATGACAGCCTCAAGCCAGAAACTATGTGGTAAAGCCTGACTTTTGACCATGCACCTCTCCATCTCCATGAGTGACCTGTTCTTTCGTTCAGCAACTCCACTCTGTTGAGGTGTATACGGCACTATACATTGGTGTTTTATCCCACGTTCAGCAAGAAATGCATTAAAATCTGAAGACATATATTCCCCCCCTCGATCAGAACGGAGGGTGCCCATTTTACATGCTGATAGATTTTCAGCCAAAACCAAAAACTGTTTGAAGCACATGAACACTTCGGACTTTGCTTTGAGTGGATATACCCATGCATGCCTGGAAAAATCATCAATGAAAGTCACGAAGTAAAGGTAATTTCCAAAAGAGGGTGTCTGCATAGGACCACAGACATCACTATGTACAAGCTGCAATTTTTGCGTAGCCCGAACTGAACCATCTTTTGGAAAGGAAGAACGCTGCATTTTGCCCAAAATACAGCCTTCACAAACATGTTTTCCAGGAGCCTCAAGTTTGGGCAAAGAGGACACCATTTCAGATTTCTGCAGGTGTAGCAAACTAGCAAAATTCAGATGACCAAAGCGTGCATGCCAAAGCTTTGCATCTGACATAGCCTGAGAATCATGAACTGCACATGCCGAATCATTCACAGATCTTTCATAGTCTATGAGCTTATACAGCCCACGACATAAGATGCCAGAAGCAATAATCACATCACCATTTGAGAGATCATGGATTGTACACATGTCATCAACGATTACTAAAATATATGAAAAATATAAATATAAACTATTAATTTGTATACCTTCTGCTGAGGAAATGACTCCTGAAGATGTAGTTGTCTACCAAAAAACTTCCACGTCTCAGGTGGTATGTTAGTTCGCCTCTTATTTTTTTCCACCATACAATATCTGTTGTTAATTTAATCTCAAACAAAAAAAAAAAATCAAAATACATACACATATATACACACACATACACATACACATACACATACCCACATACACATATACATGCAAACATATACGCACACATATATGCATACATATACACATATACATACATATAACATAAACACACATATACATATCCACATATATACGTACACACACATGCATGCATACACACTCATTCATACAAAATACATGCATTCATCCCATAATAATGTGTATTTTTGTATATGTGAATATGTGTGTATGTGTAAATGTGTATATGTGAATATGTGTGTATGTGTAAATATCTATATGTGAATTTTTTGTGTATGCAAATAATCAGATTATTAATATCAAATACCAGTATTTGTAGATTCTGATCAATCAGATGGAACTCCACCACCATCTCCTCATCCTACAATGACTATATACTGTAAGTATATCAAACATTTATTTTTAAATATATTTGATGGATACATAAATTATATATATATATATATTTTCTTATTATAATCAGATTTTGATCAATAAGAGGGTACTCCACCACCTCCTACCCATGCAACAACTTCACATGTGTCCTCTGATAGGAATTATGATGAATTTTGCTATCAAGAGCATATTATATGTTGGTGTAACTCTTGTTATGGAAGGTATTGAAGACCACGATTGGAATGTATTGAACATGAGGCAGAGTACGGTACTTTTGAGCGTGCACCATGACCTGGTCAACGTGATAATGCTTGGGTATGTATTGTTTATATAAATGAATTTCATTATTTTATTTAAAAACCATATACAAAATCCAATTACTGTTTATATACAGGAATACTTGCTCGATGATGATGATGATGATAATTTTTCTCATAATGTTAATATAGCTCGTACACGTCATGGACTTGCTATTCATCAATTACAAGCAGAGGTTTCTAGAAATCCTCCACCTCCTGGTTTAGAGACTGAAACGGCTAGAGATTATCCATTGCTAGCTCGTGATCATTCTCTAGTATAAACATATGATATAAGAAGATATGGAGGATGGAATAGAGGACCACTTCCTTTAGATGGAAAGGTTTTCAACCTTTGGGGTAATCGCTATATGATCGCTCCATCCACTATTAGTAATGTTGGTCGTGGTCACTTTATTGTAGAGGATTTGTATGTGCCTTTGAACTCGGAAGTCACTCTTATGTCATTTTGTGGTCCTATATATGGATGGGAAGATTGGCATCAACTTTCACGTTATGTTCAAAGCGTGAGTACTTATGGAATATGCTTAACACAAATTTAACAATAGAAGAAATAAATAAAATCAATAAGGATAATGAAGATGAGACTATATTGATGTCTTACCAAAATGATGGCAATAATGAAAACATATGAGCAGATTAGATAGTAAATTCTACTCTAGTTATCGATCAATAACTTGAAGCTTCTGAATGGATATCAGATAATAGATTTTTTATTCAACTTGAACAACGGTGAATCCTACTAGAGAGATGAAATCATGTTCTTTTAAGTTAGAACATGAAGCTTGGGGGTATGCCTAATTATTTTATATATAGCTTTATCTTCGAGGAGCAAATTTTTTTCATGTATGTATGCATATGTGTGTGTATTCATGTGTATTATGTGTATACATATGTTAGTATGCATTTATATGTATTTCATGTATATGTATGTGTGTGCATATGTGTGATATATGTATACATGTGTTAGTATGTATATGTGTATATATGCATATGCATTTATGTAAAATATTCATGTATTCATGTAATATATGCAAGTGTTTATAATTGTGTATGCATGTATAAGTATACATTTGTGCATGTAGGCATGTATATGTGATGTGTACATGTATATTTGTATATGTGTCTATGTGTAAATGTGTACATGTAAATATGTATGCATGTATATATACATATATATTTATGTGTGCATGTAGGCATGTATATGTGATGTGTACATGTATATATGTATATGTGTCTATGTGTAAATGTGTATATGTAAATATGTATGCATGAATATATATATATATATATATATATATATATATATATATATATATATATATATATATATATATATATATATATGTGTGTGTGTGTGTGTGTGTGTGTGTGTGTGTGTGTGTGTGTGTATGTGCGTGCATTTAGGCATGTGTGTGATGCATAATATATCTACTCCATTTTATATTTATGTATGTGTATCTACATGATGTGTATATATCTTTATATATATTATGATCCTCATTGATTCGAGTAGCTATATATAGAGGCATAAGGTTGGGAGGAGAGACATCTCTCTAGTAGGATGCCGGAGAATAGATGGAATGTGTACTTATACTTCAATCATATGGCTAAAAGGTTGAATTAGAGTTTTTAAATTAGGGGTTTTAGAACCCTAATATCAAAATTAGTTTTTTCAAATTAGGATTTTTGAAATAGGATTTATATATATATATATATATATATATATATATATATATATATATATATATATATATATATATATATATATATATATATATATATATATATATATATATATATATATATATATATATATATATATATATATATATATATATATATCAGTGTACATGCATGTGTGTATGTATGTGTTTCTATATGTACGTATGCATGTGTATGTATGTGTATCTATATGTGTGTATGCATGTGTTGTGTGTGTGTGTATATGTATATATGCATGTAAATATGATTATATGAGTCTATGTGTGTGTACACATGATTATGCATGTGTATGTGTATGTGAGCATGTGTATGTGTATGTGAGTATGTGTATGTGTCTATGTGTATTCATTATATGTGTGTAACTGCATGCATGTATATGTGTGTGTAAAAATGTGCATGTATGTGTGTGTATTTATAAATATGCATGTATGTATATATATGATGTATATGTGTGTGTATGTGTGTATTTGTACCTCTAGTCTCACTCTTTTCTCTCTCTCTCTCTCATATACACACATACATACATAAACACACATACTCATATCCACGTATATATACATAAAAGCAGTGCATACCGTGCATTATCGTGACGATGAGCCATAAGTGTCCGCATCTCTTTTAGACACCACTTATGTGACCATCCTAGCCCAAACTCTGTCTCAAGTGAACTAAGTACGTATTTTTTATCCCTCTCATCATGCTCACTACAAAAATAAAAAGAATCATGTAAATAAAACATAAGATATTTATTTAAATTTATATATATAATTTATACTTACTTCCATGGTAAGTGGACAAGGCGCAGGTAAGAGTCGCATAATGCCCGCATTTCTTGAACTCGAATCCATTCCCTATGTACACAATGTTCCCCTCTGGCTCTATATCGCACTCTAGCCCTAAGGTGCATATGCATGTCCTCATAGGCAACTCTGCTCTCCTATCATGATCAAGAGGTGGTATAGGTGTCTTGAAAATAGATAGATAAAAATAAATAAAAAGCTGTGTTATAATATCATTAAAAAAGTTTATGAACAAAAACATACGTATGAGCAGATAGTTGTCTTCTTGCATGTGGAGCCACAGAAGAGCCATCCTCTGATCGTTGGGTAACTATCTGGATCGTATAATCCAGCACATCATGAGGCATCTCTAAGTACTCATGCATGATGACCCCTAGAGTATCAGACGGAACTCCTACTCTCATAAGACTTTTTATGAGAGTGAGTTTTGCCTTTCTCTCTCTACTAGGATCCATAATACCTAACACATAAAACAAAATGGGTTAGAAATCAATATATATACGTGTACATATGTATGTGTGTATATGTGTATGGTGTATATGTGAGTGTGTATATGCATGTAAACATGTATGTATGCATATGCATGTGCATTATGTTGCAAATGTATGCATGTGTGTGTATGTGTGTGTGTATGCATGTATGCATCTGCATTATGTATGCATATGTATGCATGCATGTGTATGTGTGTGTGTATGTGTCTCTATGTGTGTGTATGCATATATATGTGTGTATGTCTCTATGTGATTGTCTATGCATATATATGTGTGTATGTGTCCATGTGTGTGTTTCTATGTGTGTGTTTGTGTCTTTGTGTATATACATGTGTATATATGTGTCTATGCATTTATATGTATGTGTGTAAATGTGTGTGGATGTGTGTATGTGTCTATGTAAGTGTGTATGTGTCTATGTGTGTATGCGTGTGTTTATGTGTGTGTCTATGTGTGTGTGTGTGTGTATATATATATATATATATATATATATATATATATATATATATATATATATATATATATATATATATATATATATATATATATATATATATATATATATATATATATATATATGCATGTGTATGTGTGTGTATATGTGTGTGGATGTGTGTATGTGTGTGTGTAGGTTTGTATGTGTCTATGTGTGTATGTGTTTGTTTATATATGTGTGTGTGTATCTCTGTGTGTGTATGTTTATATGTGTATATGTGTGTGTGTGTGTCTATGTGTGTAAGTGTGTGTGTGTGTGTCTATGTGTGTATGTCTGTGTGTATGCATGTGTAAGTGTTTCTGTGTATGTGTGTGTGTCTATGTGTGTATGTCTGTGTGTATGCATGTGTAAGTGTTTCTGTGTATGTGTGTGTGTCTATGTGTGTGTGTAAAAAACTGTGTGTATATGTGTGTATGTGTATATGTGTGTATGTGTATATGTGTGTATGTGTATATGTGTATGTGTCCATGTGTGTGTATGTGTCTATGTGTCTAGGGGAGGAATTTGAGCTTTCAAAAATCTACAAAGATTCAGATAGCTCTACTAGCCTCAATTCAAATCCATCCACATCTACTCAAGGACTTGCTGAGAAAGTAGCTCAGAAGTTAGGAGTCTCAAGCAAACAGATACCAAGGTTTGCCCTTGTGAAAAGATGCTATACTTGTGGATTCGACCATATGGTGAATGTATATCCCATTACGACTCAACCCCAAGTGAACCCTAGCAGCCAGTATTGCACCATAGAGCGAAGATAAACTAACCACACCGCACAAGATTGCCCTTATAACAAGCAAAATGTTAGACAAAATTACCCTCAGCCATATCCACAACAAGGAAGATACCAGAACCAGTACCCACCACAACAATATGGTAGGCCACAGAAACCCTACCCTCCACCCTATCAAGGGCAGCAAAGACCTCAATCAGTGTTAGCACAACAACCTCCAACTTTAGCCAATGTGATTCCAGTAAAGTATGTAGCTGCAGAAGAAAATCTGAATAGAGCCTTAGTGCCAGTCACACCATTGTTTACATAGAGCGACCCGAGTGATCAAATTTTTGACTTGACTCATATGGATAGTCCACAAGCCTACTATATGGAGTCACCTAAGCATACTGAAACATACTATTATGAAGACCCTAGTGACTCTAGTGGGGAGCTTGAATATACCAATGTCATGTACGCCAATCCTAATTCGAGGCCCCAACCTAGACAGATCAGACCTCCAACACTTAGAGGACCGTGCTATAGATGCCAAGGTGATCACTTCATTCGTGATTGCCCTATACCTGCATCAATGCAACCCCAATCAGTGATAATTCAAGGCTTTTGTCAAGATTGTGGGAAGGAGCACCTGTTACGAGATTGTCCTAAGAACCCCACTAATACCACAAAAATCACTCCTATCAATGTTATTGGGATAGTGGTGGACTCTACTGGAAGTGTAACTTCCACTACCCCAGTGCAAGTGATCACTAGAGCCTAAGCTTTGTAGCAAAACCAAGGTTTAGGACAAGAAAAGAGTTCTGAGGTTAGTGAGACTAGGAGCATAACTAAGAAGAGGACTAGAGCTTGGAAGGATAGTCACAAGAGAATGAAAAGTAAATGGGCAAAGAAGATGAGTGAACTCGAGGAAAGTCTAAGAGAGAAACGAAAGCCAAGATGATTGAACTCACATCTCAAACTCACTCTCACACTACTCCACACCCACCATTACCATCTCCATCCAATCCACCACCTTCCAACCCACCTCACACAATCCCATCACCCCCTAGAGTAGGATCAGTCTTAGTAGATCCCACTCCCGAGGACCTGGACATGATGATTAAGGCATATCAGGCTAGAATCCAAGAAGGGCCGAACATCATGGATCATGAAAAGTGTTACCCTAGAGCTGAACGAGAACTCGAATGAACTAAAATTTGTTCTAAGATGGTGGAATTGACTCAAACCATGTTTGAAGCCAGTCGTATCTTTAACTTCTCTAGTTCAGCTAAGACACAGTTGCACTTTGATGGACTGCTAGAAAGATTGGAGAGGCTAATTGCAAAATCTGAAAATGTCCCCACCTCTCAGAGTAAGGACAAGGTAAGTGAAAGGATAAGCCTTCCTGCCTAGCAAGCTTATGTGCCTAACTCCACAGAACCAGACACATCTTCTTCTATGAATCGGTATTCACCAGAATTCCTGTGAGAGATTCAAGAAGAGAAATGGGCTAAAGAGAGTGAAGTTCCTCCCCCCATTGAACTTGTGGATGATGCACATGATCAATTCCCACAAGGCATCCCTTCCATTTATGGAGAGTAGGAGAGTACCAAATCCCATGAGAGATTAGACTTCGATTCTAATTCCTTGCAGGAACTACCCCATTTCATAGGCCCATGGGAAGCTAAGTCTACTTGTATGAGAGCACCCATGGTCATGATAAGAAACAAAGACTCGGTCATACCTAGGAATACAGAAGCAGTGAAAAACACTAAAGTGCAATGCAACCTCACTTTAGAAGAGGTACTCAAGGTTAAGCCAGACTTGTGGAAACATGTAGCCAATCAAGTGCCTGAAATAGCTAAACCTCGTTCCCAAGTAGGTTCTCATAGAACAGTGCTAGAAATACCCTTGGACAAGATAGGAGACCTGAGTGAAGAAGAAGAGGGAAACACCTATCTTCCAATTACCCATCAAGGTTACACTACCGAGGCGATTTTGGACTTAGGTGCAGGAGTTGCAATTGCTACCACTTCCTTATGGAAGGGTTGGGGTAGGTCAACACTCAGGCCAACGAGAATGAAATTGTAGATGGCCGATGGTCATATAGAAAGGCCCTTAGGACTGCTAAAAGGAATAACTCTCACTACATGTGGTGTCGAGTTCAAGCATACTTTTGCCATATGTGACTTTAGCAAGAATCAGGCCTATGAGATGATTTTGGGAAGACCATTTATGCAATAGTTGCAAGTGGTACAAGATTGGGGAATGAATTCTTTGTATTTGCAACACTTAGGTGTTACAACCAAAGTCAATCTCAAGGATTACTCTCATAGAGACGTACCCCCTATTCAATGGAATCCCATCCATAGAGCTAAGGATGATATAGAGTCAGTGCATTCCATAGGATCAGGATCCTCATGGATGCATGAAGACACTCACTTATGGATGTGTAAAGTAGAAGTGGAAAAAGAGAAGAGAGAAAAAGCCAGAGAGGTGGGTGCGAAAGAAACTCATAGATCAATTCAAGACCCAGCCTATGCACCTGTAGTATTTCTTGAGGAAGAATTTGAACCTCATGGTTGGGCGGAAATTTTAGCAACAATGGATGTAGCCATCAATGAAGAACAACGGACACCTCACTGTGATGAGGATGGCTATGACATTTCGGTCTTCACAATAGAGCCAATCATGTGTGATTTGGTTATTAAAGAATGTAA
This sequence comes from Ceratopteris richardii, assembly GCA_020310875.1. Taxonomy (NCBI): domain Eukaryota; kingdom Viridiplantae; phylum Streptophyta; class Polypodiopsida; order Polypodiales; family Pteridaceae; genus Ceratopteris; species Ceratopteris richardii. Next base: position 135,844,305 of record CM035421.1, on the reverse strand, counting down.
ACCTAGTAGTGATGCATTCAAGGATGCAAGTGAATCCAATCTAGAGTCAATCATTATGGACCCACCTTTTGCATCAGATGAGGAATATTTCTATGAAGTAGAAGTTCACCCTCAGAGACACGAAGAAATGACAAAGGATGTGAGATTAGCCACACAGCTAACCACTAAGAATGAAGGCAAGAAGAGGAAGAAGAGAGAAGTCACACCAGAGGAGGAAGAATCCTTGTTTGAGGTCCCTGAAAATTTCAAGAAGTATGAGATAGAAGATAGAAGAGTCATGATAAGAATGTCTAAACGTGATGCACAAGCGAGAGAGGCCTATGATAACAAGGAAACTACAAAGAAAATCATAGTGACTATAGAAGAAGGTGAAGAAAGATGCACCTACATAGGACATGACCTGACTCAGGATGAAGAGCAAGAGTTGGTAGCCTTGCTAAGAGAATATAGAGATTTTTTTGCATGGAGCTACAAAGACTTAGAAGCTGTAGACCCTGACATATGCTCACATACAATTCCCATGACCTCAGATGCCAAACCCTCTAAACAAAAGTCATATACCTATAATGACAACTATGCTGCCAAGATCAAAGAAGAGATAGCTCGCTTGGTTGAAGCTGGATTCATCTATGAAATTGAGCACACTGAAAGGGTATCCCCCATTGTTGTGGTGCCCAAAAAGAATGGAAAGTTACATGAATGCATTAGCTTGAAGAAAGTTAACACAACCACTATTAGATATAGTTATTCGCCTCCTATCACTGAGCACCTCTTAGAAAGAGTAGCAGGCAAGGAAGTATACAACTTCCTTGATGGCTTCTCTGGCTACAATCAAGTGGTCATAGCTCCAAAAGATCAGCATAAGACAACCTTTGCCACAGACTCGGGCATATTTGCTTTTCGGGTAATGCCATTCGGCCTCACCAATGCGCCAGCTATCTTTAAAAGATTGATGTGCCACGTGTTTAAAGAGTTCTTAAGGAAAAATTTGGAAGTCTATGTTGATGATCTTTGTGCTCATTCCAACATGAGACAAACACATATCCCAGAGCTGAGGGCTATCTTTGACAAATGTAGAGAATATCAAGTTTTTTTGAACCTTGAAAAGTCTGTTTTTATGGTCAGGCAAGGTAAGATTCTAGGACACACAGTGTCACAGAATGGTATATCCACAGACGAAGAGAAAGTGAGAGCTATTGCAGAGCTACCTAGGCCAAAGAATGTCAAGGAGGTACAAGCTTTCATGGGGCATTGTGGCTATTATCGCCGATTCATTCATATGTATGCTATCATTGCAAAGCCTCTGTTCTCCCTCTTGAATAACTTTGAGTGGACGAAAGAATGTGAGAACTCTTTCAATGAGCTTAAACAGCGATTATGTTCAGCACCAATCTTGACTACACCCGATTTGAACAAGCCATTCCATCTGCATGTGGATGCATCCAATTATGCCATTCGATGTGTACTTGCACAACCTACTGGTGAACTTAATATGGATCTCCCCATAGCCTATGCTAGTAGACAATTGCATGCCGATGAGCAGAACTATACCATGACCGAAAGAGAAGGATTAGGCATGGTATATGCTGTAAAAAAGTTTAGACATTATTTTCTTACAAATAAGTCTAAGCTCTACTGTACTTGGTAAACAAGCTCTACTGTACTTGGTAAACAAGCCATGCAATATAGGTAGGTTAGTAAGATGGTTCCTCTTACTTACTAATGGAATATGACTTTGAGGTAGTAGTGAGGAAAGGCAAGACTCATTTGAGAGCTAATCATCTTTCGATGCTCACATCCGAAGGCCCCACAAGGAGTATCAGATGATCTTCCTGGTGCTTACTTGTTCAATTTGGAAGTTGTACCGTAGTGGGCCAAGACATTAGTGCCAGTATTTACATATGAGCCTAAACATCTAGTAATAAATGCTCAAGATAAGGAGGTAGTAAAAGCTCAGAAGTACCATATCATGGCAAGAAGTATGTACAAGCATACAGATCAAGGGATTTTAGCATGTTATGTGGAAGAATATGAGTACACAAAATGGTTGCAATTAGCACATGTGGATGCATTAGAGCAAGGCAAAGAACTTTACAGACACTAAGGAGACTCGGAGTGCATTGGTTGACTATGGAAGTAGATGTACATAAGTTGTGTAATGAATGCTCAGTCTGTCGTAATAGACCACCTGTGGAGCACGCTACACCGTACCAAGTGTCTCTAATACCAGATTAGAGTGAACCATCGATAGCCTTCCTGAGGAGGAAAACATTACCTCAAGATATGACCCTCGCTAGGCAAAGAAGTTTAGAACAAGAAGCCCTAGATTATGCACTCATTGGTGATAATCTATACAAGCATGGAGAGGACGGATATCTGAGACTATGCATCCATGAGAGAGAGTGGAAATTGCTCACCAAGGTGTAGCACGAGGACACTTTGGACCAGACCGAGTGATTAAGGTAATCCTATTTGCAGGCTTATGGTGGCCAACCCTTCACATGGATGCACATACCTATGTGAAGTGGTGTGATATTTGTCAGCAAACTCAATATCCGATATGCAAGGATAAGATGCCATTGAAACCTATGATGGGTGGATGTGCATTCTCTAAGTGGGGAATAGACTTTGTAGGTCCTATTAACCCCTCAGCTAAGAGTTCGTATGCTGAATACATCATCGTGGCCACAGACTATCTAACCAAGTGGACAGAAGTGAAAGCCACAATGAAGAACAATGCTCAAACGACAGCTAAGTTTTTATTTGAGAATGTGTCCACTAGATATGGGCTACCAATAGATCTAGTAAGTGATAGAGGCACTCACTTCTTGAATGAAGTCATTGGAAATATTCTCCAAGAGTTCTTGGTAGTACATAAGAAGTCTGCCCCATATCATCCACAAGCTAATGGGCAAGCCGAAAGCACCAATAAGATTCTATGCAATGTGCTGACCAAATTAGTGAATAATAATCACCTTGATCGGGACATACAGCTACACCATAATGTTCGGGCATATAGAGTGGCCTATTAAACAGTACTCCAAGCCACACCCTTTTAGATGGTATTTGGCCAAAATGCAGTGCTATCATTGGACTTCTTGATACCTACACTGAAAGTAGCACAAGAGCATGAGTGGACAGGGCATGAACTCTCTTCAAGGATCTTTGATCTTGAACAACTATGTGAAACAAGACTGAGAGCTGCCACAAGGATTTATGCAGCTAAGAAAAGACAGAAGGCATACTTTGATGCCCATGTGAAGGATAAAGCCTTGAAAGCAAGAGACTTAGTTTTAGTGTACACCCTGAAACAACATGCAAGAAAGCTAGAGAAGCATGGCTGTGGATGTATGATCATAAATAGGATCTAAACTAGTGGAGTAGTTCAATTAGCTACACTAGAAGGGGATGTCTTCCCTAGTTACATCAGCAGATGCAGATCCAAACTATATCAAGAACCCCTCATTGAGGAAATGCTCAATCAACTCAACACTGCCAAGAAATGTAAGGGAGAAGAAAAACGAATTCGTGAAGAAGCGCAAGTAGAAGCCTTAGAGCGCATCCGAAGAATGAAGTTGAGAAGATAGGGTAGAGATTGGCTTAGGACAGATGCCTATGCATCTCCAGGCTGTCACATGGCTATGTGAAAAGTCTCAGGAGTAAGTTCTCATAGAATAATTGATCGACATCCTTTTGTGACCTTAGAGATAGGACAAGGAAATAGTGCAAGGACTATATGGGCCTTAATTGACTCAGGTGAAGCCACTAGTGCAGTTAGACTTTCTTACTGTCAAGAATTGAAATTAAGTGTCAATCCTATATAAGCATACCTCATAGGATTGGGGGATGTGTAAACCCCTTGCATGGGTGAGGCGGAACTTCCTCTCCACATTCAAGACATTCTAATGATAGCTAAGGTGCTAGTGTGTCAAGACGAGGATCTTACTGAGCCTCTTGTCTTGGGTCAAGACTGCATCTACGATCATGCAGTCAACCTGAAGCTAAGAAGTGGACTTCTTTTGGTTTGGGTAAATCATAATCGCATTACAATTGAGTAGAAAATGAAGCACTCAAGGAACTAGGAAAGGCACCAATTCTTGGTCCTTCCAAGAGTACACCTGAATATGACAATGCTATTCTTGTCCAAAACTCTGTGATGTAGAGGGATGATGTTCTCAAAAAAGGAGCCAATGTTACGATGGAACTCCCTCCTTTTCCAAAAGTGAGAGAGACATGGCAACTAAAAGAGTACCGAACATAGAGGAAGCAGATGACCTACACTCAAAGCCAAAGGAGAGTATGAAGCAAGGTGTCTAAGCCATCAAAGCAAGTACGGGTACGGAGAGGCGAGCTTCCTGTTGCAACCAATTAAAACCACTAAATAAACATCATGTTAGTAATCCACAATAGGGCTCTAAGAAGAAGCCTTTCAACGATTCGTCTGCAAAAGTAAAGTCTATCTGGGTACCCAAGAAGTCCATGAAGGTCGACCCACAATCAAGATAAATTTGGGTGCCTAAGGCTTGCTTGCAGGCTCAACTAGCCTCCCATAAGCTTCACAAAACACAATCACACATGCATCAACAAGCACTAATAGGATCACTAATAAATGGGTCCCTAAAAAGCTTCGTTTCCAAGTAGATACTCATGTAGAGTCTCCCATAGCCCAAAGGCGGTCAACTTGTAAAGCCACGCATTATGTTTGGCAACAAAAAGCTTGTAATAAAACCCCCGACCCCCAATTTGTAAATTCACCTCCACCTACTAACTACATCATCCTCCCACTACACAATTGCACTTAGCAGATAGAACTCTTTATTCATTAAATACACACACGATCACGGAGAACTAACTGACCCACTAACTTTATCATAGTGCCTCATGTTAATGTTGTAATGGAGAAAAATGGTTGTATCTTGTCCACTACAATGTTAACATGTGATTCTATATTCTCATAGAATCAAGAAGCAAGGCAATAGCATGGCAGAAGTAGTAGGAACTAGTTCACAGGCAGGATCGAGCTCTCAAATAGTCAACATTGAGATCATCCTTGAGGAACAATTGACAGAGACCCTAGGAACTCAGAGTGGTTCACGTAATTCCAATTCAAGACCCTGCATAGGGGCACACCTCATAGGTTGATAATCATGCCCATTGGTTCAATGATGTTACAGGACCACTAGGAGATGGTACCTACACACATACACATGCATACAGACACATATATATATAGATACACACACATACACACATACACACATACATGCATATGCATACATAATGCAGATGCATATGCATACATAATGCACATGCATATGCATACATACATCCTTACATGCATACACACACATACACACGCATACACACATACACATACACACATACACACACATACACACATACACACACATATGTGCGTACACACACATAAAGAGACATACACACACATACACATACATGCATACATAATGCATATACATATGCATAGATACATACTTACATGTATACACACACAGATGCATACATATGCATACATAATGCACATGCATATGCATAGATACATGCATACACATACACACACATAGACACATACACACACATATGCATACATAATGCACATGCATACAATTATGCACACATAGACACATACATACACATAGACACATACATACACATAGACACATACATACACATAGACACATACACACACATATACACACAAATTTACAGACACATACACATGCATACACACATAGACACACACACACACATACACACATAGACACATACACACATAATGCATATGCATATGCGTACATACATAATTACATGCATACACACACATGCATACATATGCATACACACATACACACATACACACGTAGAGAGACATACACACACATACACACATACACACATACACACATACACACATGCATACATATGCATACATAATGCATATGCATATGCATACATACATGCTTACATGCATACACACATACACAGAGATACATATACACACATAGACACACACACACACGTAGAGAGAGACACATGCACATACACACGCACGTAAAGAGACATACATACACATACGCATACATGCATACATATGCATACATAATGCATATGCATATGCATACATAATGCATATGCATATGCATACATACATACTTACATGCATACATAGACATACACACATATATACACACACATATGCATACATACATACTTACATGCATACATAGACTTACAAACATATACACACACATACACACACATGCATACATATGCATACATAATGCACATGCATATGCATAGATATATGCTTACATGCATACACATACACACACATGCATACACAATCTTCGATGGTTCTAGGATCCTTCAAGTACACGTAAGATCTCAATTTGGTACTTAGCAATCCATCTAAGAATAGAGCCACTTGTTTGGCTGGTGTGGGTAACTCTAGAACATGACATCTCTCTAGGTATTTCCTAAATCTTCTTCCTGCAGTTCTAACGATTTCTTGAGGTGTCTGCTTGAAGCTATGTATCAATGAGGAGGTATTGTGTATGATGCCACTCTAGAAAATTCTGTGATGAAAGCGTCTAGAAATTGGTCGGTGTTCATGAACAACACATCTAGAAATTGGTCTGTGTTCATGAACTGGCCTTGGTGAAGCGGTTGAAACCATATAAGGGCTGTGTTCTTGAGAGTTAGGCCGAAGGCATTATATTGAGTGAACAAGTCTTTATCTTGTTCAGCTCTCAAAACTTTCCTGAATTCTGCCACATGATCATATGGGTCTCCTGTGCCATCGAAGCAATTCTTCATGGACTTGACTAGTTGTGTAGGCCTCAGGGTCCTCGTGTGTTATCTCGGCCTTGGCAGAGGAATTCCTCTGTACTTCTTTGATTCCTTGGGTCCCTAGGTCTCTCGATTTCCATTCTATCCGTCTCCATTCTCGTTCGTTCTCTTCCTATTGAGTGAGCAAAGCTTACCTCGGGTCTATCTCTACTTCTGTCCTTTTGAGCTCCATGATCTTGGGATGTTCTAGCTCCTTGGTGACCATAAGAGACATTAGATCTTGGTTGGGGAAAAAAAAATTCAGCCTTCCAAGAGTAAGCATGCCTACCATGCTCTATGACCACAACGATCCTTTCTGACATATTGTCTAAATAGGTCACTTTGTCTGGGCTGTCAGGATCTTTAAACTCATAGATTGTGATCATTCTAGCTTCATCAGGCTGGTCAGTCTTATACCTCCAAAAGGCCTCATCAATCTCTCGGTTTAAGAGTAGATCTATGCTCTATTGTCTTGAAGAATCCATTATGGAGTGATGACTCTAGTCAAGACTGATTTGCCTCGAGGAGTTCTAGGCTCTCTTCCTAAGCTCCCTTGCTCTATGTCACCAATGTCTATCTCTGGAATCACATTACCAAATTTATCTGTTCTATCCAGTTGGTTGGTGACTATGTACATTGTTCCTTCCTTATCTAGGTATGCACCATTTTTTAACTTGACCACTCGATGTTCTAGTCCAAAGGGTTGATCAAAGTTTTTAATCTGGTCCTCATGTATTCAAGTTGAGTTTTCTATGGGCCTTCGGGTTTCTCTAAGTAAGCCACACCTGAACTTCCTCTGGGTCTCTCCATACCATAAGACTCTGATTCGCTAGTTTCAGAGCTAGGATAGTGTGGATAATTGCTCAACTGTTGGGCCCAAGACCTAGTAGTGTGATTGATACTAGCCTCTGAAGACTTAAGGCTTTGTCGATCTCCCCCTAGATATCGTCTTGATCTAAGGTTCATATGGCTTGGTGGTTATCCCAACTTTACCCAAAGTACAACCTCGTTGCTGAATCTTTTTTATCAACCACTGGATTCTTTTTATTTTGTTTTCGTGTTTATGATCTTCTCTGAATTTGCATCATCATGAATACTTAAGTGATTTTTTTGCACTTGAAGTTGATCGTAATAGAATAAGTTCTTCCTTTGGGGTTATCATCACACACACATATTATCTCTTGACTTGAACTTGATTACTTAGGTAGTCTTCAACTTGTCTCATGCCTATCATTGCCCTAATTTACTCCTAATATTATGCGTTCTTAGCCTAAGATAGGAATTGATTGAGGGGGTTTCGAGAGAATTTCCAACCTCAAGTCCTTTGCCTTTTGATTGCTACTCAAGCCCAGGATGCGTTCTCCCAAGCTCCGTGATCACCTTGCTAAAGTTGCTTGAAATCCTTGCTTGGACACCACATACCTGTGAAATTTTACAGTTAAAAAATGGACTTGACCATAATGTATTTACAGAAGAAAACAACCTCCAACATACACTGAAAACTATAGACTCTTGCCTTCCTTTTCTCCCTAAAAATTATTCTCACTCCCTAGTACCAACTGATGGTCAACTTAAAAACACCTATACTAGAACCCCATGTATGATTACTACAAAAACCAAAATTGTAGCAAATGGAGTTGGTAATAAGAAGTTATGGCTACTCAGGCACTCGAGAGTCGAAACAAGTAAAACAGGCCCTCAAGGATAGCTCACAATGTTTTCTCAGGTTTCTTTATGCTCTAGTGACCCTTAATTTTCCCAAATTTTGGCCAAAAATAGGCTAAAATTTTTTTAACCCTAGAAAAAATGTCAAACCTGCCTATCAATCACGATCAATTTGTCTATCAATCATGAATGATGTGTTCGTCACGATCGATAGGTCAATCGCGATTGTTTGGTCTGTCGTGGCTATCCGTCACGATTGATAGGTCAGTTGGGATTGACACGTGCCCTAAAATTTCAATCGATCGTGGTCAAACAATCATTGACTCGATCAGTCACGATGGATGGGTCCGTCCCAATGGATCTATCGATCACGATTGACATGTGGCATCAATGGGCTCACTCGGTTGTGGTCAAACAATTGTAGATCGTGTCCGTCGCAATGGACACGTCCGTCGGGGTTGTCGGTCGTGATCGATAAGTCAGTCATGATCGATAGGTTAGTTGTGATTGACACCTGGCACATGATGGCTCTGTCAATCGTGGTCAATCGATTGTGGTCGGTCATGATTGAGGTGTTGGTCGTGATTGACTAGTCCGTCAGGATCTATCCGTCGTCATTTGTCAATCGCGATTGATGTGTCAATCACGATTGATAGAAAACTGTGGAATTTGAAAAATTTAATCACATATTTGGGATCCCCTAGGCCTAAGCATCATGATTATGTCACTTTGTTTTGCAAAATGGTCAACTTTTCTATCGATCGCAATTGATAGAAGTCAATGCCTTCGGACCTCCACAATCAAAATTTTTTAACTAGTGGAATTGGTATAGCTGCTAGAGATGCTCATTCCTGTAAAAATCTCAGAAAACACACAAATACAACAAGCACAAAATTGCTCTCTCGCTCTCTCTCACAAGTGAAATGAGGGGAATGGAATGGGAAAGGTGATATGACCCAAAAAACTGAAAATTTTGCAAAGGTGGAGATGGAGGTGGAAAATGGTGAGGATGGTGATGGTGGTGATGATGGTGAAGAAAATAAGAGAAAATAGAGAAAAGTGAAGAAAATAACTATGAATCCAACGTCACAACTCTATGTTTTACCATCACACGCTCGTCCTCAAAGCTCGATCCCCAGCAACGATGCCAAAATTTGGTGTAGCTCAGTGGTGAGTAGCACCTCCTTTAATGTCAATCTGGGAAGACTTGAGGATGGTATGAAGACCTTGAGCACGTGATGTGCACAAGTGGTGATGGAGAAGCACACAATCATGCACACACATACACACACGTGCACACAAGGCAAGAGAAAATAGAGGAACAATGGAGTTCTTTAGATTACTCAAGAATTTTCATACATCAACTAAAATCCCTAACACGGTGATCTCTGCCTATGAAACTTCATAGAGTGTGGCGGAGGGGCTCAAGTGAATGTGGAGAGGTGGAATCATTGGTTGTGGTTGAACTGGAGATCGTTGAGGCCAGGTTTGAGGTGTGTCTGAGGTGATGGTGACACGAGCACTTGTAGGCATGGAATGGTGCCGCACATGCACTTGACTCATGGGGTTTGGGTGGTCTCATGGTCTTCTTGGAGCCTTTATATTGTTTCAATTGCTCAACTGGTAGGGCTCTCTCTATAGTAATATCATAGGCCAGACACATGTATATGATGCATGTGAGAGCACAGCATCCATGAGCGACCTTCTTCTCCCATCGATGTCTAGCAAATAAAAGTTGATCTTGTATGTAAGTGGTGATATCAATTTTTTGAGGCCCTGTGGTGGCAAGATACAAGCCAAACCAAAGACGCTTGTGCAGGCTCATAAATCATTCCTATGCAAGGAAGGCAAAGTGTTGTAGACAAATTCTGAGTGGAGTGGTTAATTGAGGGGTGATGATGGAGATGACGGGCCATTTATCAACATCCCTTTGCTTCATTGGTTTTGGAATGAGATGCTCCTTCTCTGTGGGCATATGAGTGTCGTGAATCTTAAGCGCAATCCTGATTAAGTCTAGAGACAATGTAAACTTCTTGAAAGGTGGGTCATTCACCAAGGATGGTAGTATGAAGACATGATCCAATTCCTTGCGCTCCTGCACTCTAATAGAATCCACTAAATAATAACACTGATAAAAATCTTGTTTTGGGAGTTCCGCACTGAAATAATTTGCAAATTCCGCCCTCTGCCATATAGATTGGAGATCTTTGCTATTTTGGAGATTATCAAACTCTTGTGAAAAGAATTGGTAGCATCTCCACATGTTTGCACCGTACATCAGATTAGCTTCATATATGAATTCTGCATCTCCTAGGGGCCTTGCAAGCCGTTGAAACTAGTGTGCCTTGCTGCTTACCCTCTTTGTCTATCCTTGAGGAGGGTCTTCAATGGGCATCGATCCAGTAAAACCCTGCAACTCCGTCGGGATAGCTGTTGAAGTTCTGGAGTGTTTGAATTACTGGGTACAGTCGCCTTGCATATCCACCTCGGTTGAGCGTATGCCTGAGTGGAGTGTCTGATGAACCACTTTGATGTACTATGCCAATGAGTACGTGGATGATGTGACCAAGCAGCTTGTCGAGGTTGAGATATCATATCCACATGCTATTTTGGAAAAGAAGGGAGATCCACTGCACTCTTGCCTGGAAATGGTGACTGCTAATATTCATCTCAAGACTGAGTATTATGGCACTATACTTGTCGAATTCCTGTCTGTCTATCCAATTTCCACTCCTGGATGGGTGGTAATTCCTATGTGGGTTTGGTAGGGTGTGCTGACGTGCACAAGGTTGGGGGGACTTCTGTCACATCCAATGCCTCTCTGTGTCGACTTTTGAGGGGTAGTTCATGATACTGTCCTGCAAGTTCCAACTGAACCACACTTTTGCGAAGATTTAAACTCATCGAGTAATGGTATAACCATTCCTGGCCTAGGATCATAGGTTCTATTAGATCGTCATCATGAAAAACCAATAGTTTTACCATCACGGTCATGTTTTCTATGGAGATGGGTCGCTCAACCTCGCCTATGCAAGGGGTTTCTAATCCACCTAGTCCAATGTGATAGGCGTCAAAAGGCTTAATTTCATGTTCCCTACAAAGAGAGAGTCGAATTGCATTTGTGACTACACCCGAGTCAATTAAAGCCTTACATTGCATGTGCATGGGTTCCTCGCCTAGAGTGATATTAATGAATGGTCTCCTATCAATGATACTAGGGACATCTCTTCCTCCAAGTTGGCACATAGCTATAGGCTATCGTGGGGCATCCAGCGATTGAGGTTCTCTATATAGACCTCTGCTTTGTAGTATCTTTCGCTTAATGTGTTCCAATGCTTCCTTGAGCTTCAACTCTAATTCGTTCCTCTTCTTTCTTTCGCTTCTTGGAAAGAGTTAGTCGTTTAAGCATGTCTCTAGTTAAAGGTTCCTGATATAGCTTAACTAGACATCCAATAATATATTTAGGCAATACTTCTCCTTCAAGGGTTGCTAACTGAACTGCACCACTAGTCATTATCCTCTTAATGATCATGGGTCTACAACCTAGTTTCTCTAACTTGTGAGCATGTTGTTTCAAGGTGTAAACTAGCACCAAATCTCCTACTCATAATCCCTTGTCTTTAATATGAACATCAAAGTAGGCTTTCTGTCTCTTCTTAGTGGCATAAATTCTTGTTGCTGCTCGCACTCTTGTCTCTCCCAAGTGCTCTAAGTCAAGTATTCTGGAGGAAATCTCATGACATGTCCATTCGTACTCCTGAGCGATCTTGAGTGTGGGTAACAAAAAATCTAAAGGCAACATGGCATTTTGGCCAAACACCATTTGGAATGGTGTAGCGTTAAGCACTATTTTATAAGCTATGCGATAAGCCCATAAAGCATGGTGTAATTGTTGATCCCAATCTGAATGTTGATTGTTCACAATTTTGGTGAGAATGTTGCACAAAATCTTATTAGTACTCTCACCTTCTCCATTAGCTTGAGGATGATACGGTGCGGATTTCTTGTGTACAACCATAAAGTCTTGTAATAGATATTCAATAACCTCATTTAAGATGTGAGTACCCCTATCGCTTACAAGCTCTATAGGAAGTCCATATCTTGTGAAGACATTCTTGAACAAGAACTTAGTAGTGGTGCATGCATTGTTTATCATGGTGGCCTTAGCTTCTACCCACTTCGTAACACAGTCAGTGGCAACTATCATGTACTCAGCATGGGAATTCCTTGTAGGGGGATTAATAGGTCCCACAAACATTTCTATTCCCCGCTTTGAGAATGCATGCTCTCCCATCATGAGTCATAGGGGCATCTCATCCCTACGTATGGGATACTGAGTCCTTTGACATACATCACATCGTTTGATGTAGGTGTGGGCATCCATATGCAGTGTGGGCCATCATAATCTTGAAAACAATATGGCCTTGATAATGTGATCGGGTCCAAAACGGCCTCCTGCTGCACCTTCGTGTGCAGCTTCCAATAGGTTAAGATATTCGCTTTTCTGCATGCATATCCTCAGATAATCGTCTCATCCTCACTTATACAAATTATCACCAATGAGCTTGTATTCTAAGGCCTCTTGTTCTAAGCTGCATCTACGGGCTACAATCATGTCCTCTGGAAAGGTCTGGGTCCTTAGGTAAGTAACTAAAGGTTCACTCCAGTCTGGCATTAGGGTCACCTGGTACAAAGTGGAATGTTCTATTGGGGGTCTATTACCGCACTTAGGACATTCTTCACATAGTCCTCGGACATCTTTTTCCATTGACGGCCAATACACACCTAACCTTTTTGGGTTTGATAGCGTAGCTTGTCTAGAATGGTATCGCTCCAATGCACCTACATGTGCTAATTGCAACCAATTGTTCTACTCATGTTCTTCTACACAAAAGACAATGATATTGTGTTGATCTTGCCTATAGATACTTCCTGTGAGAAGTTGATATCTCTATGCTCTCACAACCTCTTTCTCTTGGGTCTTTACTTGAGGGTTCTTAGGTTCGTATGTCGATACTGTAACTAAAGACTTGGCCCATTCAGAGACAATCTCAACATTCAAGAGATATGCATCTAGTAGCTCATCTGCTACCCTAGTAGCTGCTTCTCCAGAAGTTATCCTAGAGAGGTGGTCCGCTCTTAAGTGTGTTTTCCCCTTTTTGACTACTACTTCAAAATCATATTCCGTCAAAAGTAAAAACCAATGTATTAATCTACCGGTGGTGCATGGTTTTTTTACCAATACAAAAGAGCTTGGTGGTTGGTAAAGAATTTAAACTTATTTGCCAATAAATAATGGTGAAACTTCTTCACTCTGTAGACCATTCCTAGTCCCTCTCGTTCAGTAGTGGTGTAGTTTCTCTTTGCAGCGTTCAACTACTTGCTGGCATATGCAATGGGTAAATCTATATTGCCCTTCTCTATGGGTTATGCCAACACACATCCTATGGCATGATTAGAAGCATCTATGTGTACATAAATAGGTTTGTTCCAATCAGGTACCGCTTGAATAGGTGCAGAACACAATCATTGTTTAAGCTTACTAAAGGAACTCTCACATTCTTTTCTCCACTCAAAGTTGGTTAGCAGGTTGTAGAGTGGTTTAGCAATGATTGCATACATATGTATGAATCGTCAATAATAATTGCAATTGCCCATAAATGCTTGTACTTCCTTGATGTTCTTTGGCCTTGATAATTCATTAATTACTCATACCTTATCTTCATCCGTGGTGATTCCATTTTCTTGAGACTATATGACCGAGTATTTTGGCTTGTCTGACCATAAAAACACACTTCTCTGGGTTTAAACAAACTTGATATTCCCTACACTTTTCGAAGATCTGTTCGAGCTCAGGGATATGCTGTGGTCTAAGCACTGAGTGAGCACACAGGTCATCCACATACACTTGTAGGTTCTTTCTTAAAAACTCTTTGAACACATGGCACATCAGCCTTTGGAAAGTTGCAGGTGCATTTGTTAGCCCAAAAGGCATTATGGGAAATGAAAAGATACCCCACTCAGTGGCTAACGCCGTCTTGTGTTGGTCCTTGGGGGTGATGGCAACTTGATTATAGCCTGAGAATTCATCAAGGAAGCTATACACTTCCTTGCCTATAGCTCTTTTCAACAAGTGTTCTGTAATGGGTAGAGGGTAACTATCCCTAATCTTGGCAGCATTGACGTTCTTTAAATTAATGCACACTCTCAGCTTACCATTCTTCTTAGGTAGGACTATGATGGGTGAGACCCATTTAGTGTGTTCTATTTCATAGAGGAATCTGGCTTCTATGAGTCTATCTATTTCTTCCTTGATTTTTAATGCATAATTGTCATTATACATATAGGGATTTTGATTAGTGGGTCTTGCCTCGGTGGTCATGGGTATCCTATGGGAACATATGTCTAGATCTACGCCTTTCAAATCTTTGTAACTCTAAGCAAACACATCCCTATACCTCTTCAATAGAGCAATCAAACTTTCTTCCTCCTCGTCCGTTAAATCATGTCCTATGTATGTGCATTGTTCTTCTCCTTTCTCAATTGCGACTATGACTTTCTTCGTGGTTTCCTTATTATCATAGGCTTTTCCCAAACTTTTGTCTCTTTTGGGCATTCGGATCATGATTTTTCGGTCTTCTACTGGATATTTCCTAAAGTTTTCTGGCCCTTCCATCAAGGGTTCTTCCTCCTCAATTTTCACACTTTTTTTCTTCCTCCCCTTTTGATCTTGTTGACTAGATCTTGAATTTTCTTTTTCCTTCCTAGGGGTGGTAAGTTCTGGGGACATGGCTTCTACCCAGCCTAGGAATTCCTCTTCCAATGATCATTCATGCCTTTTCGAGTCTACTTCCCATCCCTCATCGTTCACTGGCTTACTACAATCCGAGATTTCATCTTTAGGATTATCCCCTTCTATTTTTTCTCTCACTAGGCTTACAATGAAGATGGATATGTCATAACCGTCTTTGTCACAATGGGGGTCCATTGTTCTTCGTTAATTGCAATATCCATAGTCGCTAAGATCTCTGTCTAGCCATGGGGTTTGAATTCCTCGTCTGGAAATACTATTGGACATATTTTGGATCCTCAATGGGTCTAGAAGTGTATCCTACTCCTGACGTCCTTGATGCAGCATGCTCCTCTTCCTTGGCTGCGATTTTACACATCCACAGGTGCATATCCTCATGGGAATGTACCGATTCCTTCTCCTCTTCGTTCCTATATACTGTATTCCATTGCAAAGGTGGTATGTCCCTATGTGAATAGTCTGTGAGGTTCACTTTCGTGGTTACTCCTAGGTGTTGTAAGTACAAAGAGTTGGTTCCCCAATCTTGTACGACTTGCAATTGTCACATAAAGGGTCTACCTAAGAGCATCTCATCTGCTTGATTCTTTCCAAAATTGCATATTGCAAAGGTGTGATCAACTTCTACTCCACAAGTGGATAGAGTAATTCCTTCCAACATTCCTAAGTGTCTTTCTATGTGTCCATCTACAATCTGCAGTTTCATCCTCGTAGGTTTAAGGGCCGATTTTCCTCAATGTTTCCACAGTGAAGTGGTTGCAATAGCTAGTCCTACACTTGTATCTAGAATGGCTTTGTAGTATGACCCTGGTATGTAATGGGAAAATAAGCATTACCTTCCTCTCCTTCACTCGCATTGCCCACTTTATCTAGGGGTATTTCAGGCACCTTTCCTTGTGCACTTGGTCTAGAGGAGGTTGTGACTATTTTTGGGAACGGGTTTGCTACATGTTTCCATAGTTCGGGTTTGATCTTCAACAAAGCATCCACAGTTAAATGGCATTGAACTTTCATGTTCCAAATAGCTTCTGTATTCCTAGGAAGGATTGAGTTGTTTCTCCTTACTCGAATAGTGGGGGCTTTCACTTGAACTAAGTAGCCTTCCCAAGGTCCCGTAAAGTGAGGTAACTCTTGCAAAGAATTAGATTCAAAACAAGTATGCTCACTTGGCCAATCATCCACTTGATCTCCATAGATAGATGGGATGTCTACAGGGAACTGTTCTCTTGAGTCATCAATCTCGAGTATGGGTGGTGAAGATGCTTGTTCCTGTCTCCATCTTTCTTCTTGAATATCTTTCAAGATGGCATGCGAATCCATGTAACCCATTTGATGATTTTCTAGGTCTGACCTAGCCCATTCGAATAGAGTGGTCTTCAAGGGTTCTGTTGGGCTAGTTTGTGTGTTAGAGCTGACTTTCAGAGGGTTAGATACGACTTTCCCTAGTTTCTCTAGGAATCCTTGAAAATGTAACTCAGGCGTGGCCATAATTCCCTAATTGAGGTATTGTGATGCCTCAAACATTGCCTGGGCTAATTCCACCATTTTCATGCACAGTTCGGTTCTCTCAATTTCTAAGTCAGCTCGAGGGTAATTCTTGCTAGATTCTCCTACTTGGGGTCCTTCTTGTATTCTTGCTTGATAGGCTTTAAACATTATATCAAGGTTTTTTGGGGTGGGGTCTACTAGTACTGATCCTGGTTTAGAGGTGATTATTCGTGGTTTAGCCTCCTGTGATGTCATTTCTAAGATTTTAGCTCTGGTTTCCCTTAAGCTTTCCTCTTAGTCGTTGGTTTTTTTACCCGATTTCCTCTTTTGTCGCTCTCGTGACTCTTTCCAAGTTTTTTTTTCTTTCCTGTTCATTCTCCTACTTCATTGGCTTCAGTTATTGTTCTTGGGTTTTCTGGGTGTGTTTGCCTTTGTGCTTGGGCTCCAGTAACTGCCTCAATGGGTATGTATTGAGGTATGGATCCTTAGGAATGTTGCACTATGCCTATCACATTGATGCAAGTCACTTTCGCAGAGGTGTTCACAAGGTTCTCTTTTCGGATGACTTTGTGTAATATGCTGATGGGCTATCCACATGAGTGGAGTCAAAGATGTTTGCATTAGGGTCATTATCTGTGATCAAAGGGGTTGTGGGTACTAATGCCATATTCGAATTCTCCTCTGGTGTAGCCTACTTTACCGAAATTACATTATCAGGGGGTGGAGGTTGTTGTCCTAGGATAGATTGTGGTCTTGGCTGTGCTTGATATGGCGTTTGATTGCCTAACCACTTGTTTGTTATATGGAAAATCCTGAGCAGTGTGATTTGTTTATCTTCACTCTATAGTACAATACATTTGGTTGGAGTTTCCTATGGGTTGCAATGTTCCTCATATACCCGGACACCCAATCTATTCGTAGGAATGTACCCCAACTAAGTCTTGTAGGTTCCCTCCGTCTTTTCTAGGTGGGATACATTAAATGTCAATCACTTAGTTCTTTTTTAATTTTCTTTAGAGCTTCTTGTCTTGTTCACATTTGTCCGAAGGAATCGTATTTGTTTGTTTTGATTTTACTTCATTTGAGTGTTGCATATTCAATTCACAAAAGATTCCTTTAGGCTTAATCCCTTCACCCACTTACGTCTTCTCTCAACAGCTACTTACCACTCAATGAGCTAGGGTGATACCTGGCTACACTAGGAGTCCTAAGACACTCCGTTGATCAAAATATAACTATACTCAAAGAAATCGTCAACAGTTCAAGAAATGGAAATTCTAGTTACAGAGTTCTCCTGGATTTAAAAAGCAATTGTTTTGACCTTGCCTGAGAACTCAAGGTGCTTGCCCACTTCTTCCTTTGCTCTATGCCACCCACAAGATTTCACAAATATGTCCAAGAATTGACCCAAAAATTTTGAGAATTTGTGCAAACAAAACCCTAATTTTGCATTTTTTCTGATGGCCCCAATGGTTAGACACAATCACAATGGTGTGTCACCGTCGTGATGGTGTGACACCCATGATGGTTAGAAGTCATGATGATCAAGCCTTACGATGGTCAATCACAGTCACGATGATCACTCAGAATCATGACGATCAAGTCACGACGGCCAACCCACGATGATGAGTGAGGATCACGATGGTCAGTACATGATGGTCAAGCGATGACGGTCAGGGTCACAACAATCAGGCACAATCCCAAGGATCAAGCCATGATGGCTAGTCAGGATCAAAATTGTCAAACACCATCGTGATGATGTGTCACCGTCACGATGGTGAGACACGATCGCAATGGCATGAGCCAATCGCCACGACGATCAGTGACCGACACAATGGTCAGATGCAATCGCGATGATGTGTTATTATCACGATGGTCAAAAAATTGTGAAATTTCACAAAATCAAGCATAGATCTGTGCAAGTGCTTACCTAGGCTCGTCCTTCATGCAAAAAGTTAGCACAAATTCATACCTTTCTTGACATTCGCGATGGCCAGCTTCAACCGCAATTTTTTTGATAAGATGGAGTTTTCACCTATGTTTCTAGCAAATCTGTGGAGTCTAGAGGCTGTCGTGCAAGATTAGTGCACCAAAAAACATGAACATACACCTGCAAAATCTCTCTCTCTCACTCTCGCACACACACAAATGAGGCAAAGAGAAGAGAAAGGGGAAATATGATTGATTTTCGATGATTTTTTTGGAGTTTAAGATAATGATAGGGAATGATACTAGAGGAATAGAGGAGTAAAAGTGTGTAAAAACTAACTACAGACAACGAAACAACAAAGAAATTTTACCTTCCAACAATTTTCTCCAACACACTTACCATCACATCCAACAAAGAAAGTACCAACGTGAGGCGCTTCACCTCATAATTGTCAGTTTGCAAAGAGTTTAGGCCGATATGAAGATAAAGAGTGAATGATGTGTATGAAGAAGATGGTGAGGAATGCAAGAGCATACACACACATGCATACACACACACACTAGGAAAGTTGCAATGGAGATCAATGGAAGGCAAGAAAAGAACTCATGATCATGTTCATCATCATCTACTTACAATAACTCTTCTAGCTCTAGCACATAGGTTCAATCATAAACTAACAACAACCTCAAAATGAGATCTCTAGTTCTATTTATAGTTTTTGCCTAGTTTTGACCGGTTTCACATCTAGTGATCGGAATAGTTAAAAACTATGTTCTACCTTTAATTTGAACTATCTAACAACTTTCAAAAATTACCAGAATTGGTGTGAGCTTTCTACTTAGACTCCTCAAGCTTGAGGACTCCTCGACTTGCACAAAACGGAGTCGCATTCGCGATAATTGGATGTATATACATATAATACATTGGTTTAGTGATAGAATCACTATTGCCATGATGAAATCTTTTGATTACCTTTAAGTGCTTCCTTTTCTTCTATGACGAGAACCAATACTCGAGCCTTTGCCTTGAACGCTCTACAAGAGTGGATTCTATAGAGAAAATTGGTCCATTTTGGCCAAGGGAAGGATATTTGCATATTTTTCTAGTACCTATTAGGTGCCTACTTTGTAGTGGCCCTTAAAAATATAGGTGCCCAAATCCAAGAGAATCTCCAAAAATTAGGCTCGTGATTTCCTAAGGTGTGCCAAAATTTAGTCGCCCAAGTTTGTCCTTCATGAAAATGGGTCACCCAAAATTCTCGTCTTGACCAGCAAAATTTAGGTGCCTAAATTGGACACCTTGGCTACCTAAGAAATCTTTCTCAGTTAGGCCACCTTGGGAGATGTGCCCAATTTGGGCTGCATGTTGACCCTCTTTTGACTTTTACATCTACATCTAGTTCCCCACAGTCACTTGATTTACCTCTTTCGTTACTGTTCAAGTGAAGCTTATCACTTTTTCCCTCTTTTTGGCCTTTTCCTCTCTAAAAACTTAATTTTTGTGTATACAGGCTAGAAATTATTTATTTTAGTATAGTTCTTCATTTAATTCACTTATTTCAAGTGTGCAACACTATACATTGCCCATCATCCCAATTTAATAGGTTATTATTTTCATGAGGTAGGGAAGGCATTAGCTGAGTGCCCATTGTACCCAGTTGCCATGATAGTGTCACACCCTTCCTCCAAGTGTATCTGAAATTGATTATTAGCCTTTGAAGAGATCCATGGCTTATTCCTCCCTCAATCTCTTAATGCTTTGGCTTGCCTTAGCCAAATTCTTTCCAGGAGGAGAGGGTAAGAAGTCTCCCAGGGTAGGGCAATAACAACAAAATCCAAGAGAAATCGGCAACCTTAAACTATCATGATTAACTTTTCAATGATGCCCAATGGTGTGACTCCATGCTGAGCTTCTAGTGTCACAGTAAAAGGTGTTGAATTTGTGAGGTGCAAATTCAATCTTCATACTAAAATTATGCATCAAATTTTTTGCAGAGCCACCATCTACAATGGCATCTATCGGAATTTGAGTATTTATGAAAAGGGCAAGTAGTCAAGTACTTCAACACTTGTTAGTTCACACTCTTGGGGTATGTGTAATGAGTTTTTAGGTTTAGGGTTATGAGGGAGGAAGTAATGAAAGAGTTAGGGTTAGGCAAGAAAGAGGAGTAGAGTAGAGAGAAGTAGAACATCTCAAGAAAAATCCAAAAAATTATCAACTCTAGTTCACTTTATGTCTTAGGAAACACAAAGCTATAAAAACCAAAAAAATCAGTTCAGTTGGTCACTTGTGAGAATAGGTATCGTGAGAAGAGCAGCGACTGGTATCGCCAAGTTAGTATCGTGCCTACCAAGCGAGAAGAAGATCTAGTGAGCCCAAAGCTTAGGCAGTGCATCCTTCAAGGTGAGTTATACAAATTTTTTATCTCAAAAATATTACCAGAACACGCACACACGTGATTTGGTATCGTGGGGTAGGATAGAGAGTTTATTGGAATCCTTTGAGTGATACAGAGGGTCAAGAGTGAAGGGGAGAGAGAAATAAACAAGTTTCCCACAAAAGAAATTAAGTTTAGATTAAATTTGGCTCAATATCGCGATTGGTTGAGTTTTGGTATCATGATACCAAAACTCCCTAGTATTGCGATACTCGCCTGGTATCATATCGTGCATACTCACTTGAGGTATCACGATACCATCACGGTATCATATCATCAAGTGTCGGTATCGTGATGAGGGTCGCCTAGTGGTATCGTATCACAGTCCACCTGGTATCGTATCCTGCCACTCACGCTATCGTATCGTAGACCAAGCGGTATTGTATCGCATGCAAAGTTGGTATCATATCGCCCACTTTGTATCGTATCATCTTTTGTTTTGGTATTGTACCCTGTATAAGGTGGTATCATATCGTCCACGTGGTATCACATCTCCCTTACTCTCGTATCATATCATCAGCATTTCCAGTATCATATCGCGAGTTCCCTAGTAGTGTATCGTGAGTTACCTCAGTATCGTATCGTGTGATTTCTAGTATCATATCGTGTATTGGAAAAGTATCGTATCGCGAGATTTCAAAAGTATCGTATCATCTTCTAGTCCAGTTTCATATTGTGCCACTCAGTGGTATCGTATCGCCAAGGACTTTGATATCGTATCATCTATGTGGTATTGCCAAGAGTGGTATCATCCAGACCTACTCAAGCTAATTGGAGGTAAAATTTGAAGTGATTTAGGAGCTAATTAAGGGGAGGTAGGGAGTGTACATAGACCCTAAGGGGTGAATGAACTTAAGATCAGGACAGGTGCTAAGTAGTTGGAGAAGTATCATCTCATTGGTAGGAAGTGCAACCCAAGCGAGCCATCACTCGATCTACGTGGACACCTTTAGTGACTCAGAGGAGTAACTACCCATGGCCTCAAAGGACATGCATGGTTCTATCCCTAGGGAGAACTTCATGTCAACTATAGATAGTGAATACCGCACATGTCTACAATATGTGTCAACAAATTGGCAAGGAATCCCTATTTGCCTTGATGGTTTAAATAGGTCTATCGCTAGAATGATAAAATCTATCGAGTCAGCAATAGTGCCAAGACCCATAGTGAAGTACGAGGGAGGAGTGTACATGGATAAGTTAGGTCCAATCTACATAGTGACAGAAAACCCATATCAGATCAACGAGAGAGGAGAACTAGAAGAACAAGGAAATTCGAGAAGATCTAACCCTGAAGAACTTGTGACTACCCCAAGGGGCAAGTCTATGGTGACTCGAGTCTTGAGAGGGGATTTGATACTGAACATGACTACCTGCTAGATGTATATCTAATTTAGGGGCAAACCTACTGTTACAAACTGATTCACCCACACATGGATAAGAAGTATGCCCGTTGACCATCTATGAGTTGAAAGAGTTAGAAGATGAGTCTGGAGTCATATACTTAGACTGAAACCAAAGAAGGCATTGGCCAGTAGATGAAGTTGATAGGACTTCATTGAAATACATGGGGTTGCATGTATTCCCTCCTTGAGAATAGGCAACTACCTCACATAACCCTTTTGGAAGTCATCAAGAATTGGAGAATACAATGTCAAGACAAAGGAGCCAACGAAGTGTTCCCAACCGAGCCCATGTGCAATTTACGATGCCACGAATACAGTCACACAACAAAACTAACCCAGGAATAGGTAACATGACTTGAACACTAGTTGGAACAAGGCCACAAACAGGTGTACCACCAAGAATGCATCCAATTAGACCAGCGATTCCTATGATGCCCAGACCACCAAAACCTGTAAAAAGGTTGAAACCGATTCAAGTTGCTAAATGCATGAGAAATCACTTATGATGGAATGGGAGAACCATATGACCACATGGCCGAATTTAAGCAAGTATTAGGAGCTGAAAACGTGGATGACTTCTTTGTGCAGTATGAATCCTTTGGACAGACCCTCACATGAACGGCCTTGACTTGGTTCCAACCATTGGATCCAAATCGATTTGGAAATATTGAGTAATTTTTCCAAGAGTTACTTGGAGAATTTACCAAAAGAGGGATTAAGCACAACTCATCATCCTTAATCCATAGTTTTAAACAGAACCCAAATGAAACCGTAAAAATAGCTGCCCCAAGATTAAACAATATGTCGATAGATGCCCAGTGATAGAAAGACCCCCCTAGCAAAAAATGATATCATTATTCTTGGATGGATTGACTAATGGAACATTGAGAAACCTAGTTTACGTAAAATAGCTCTAGACGTTGAGCGAATGTCTTGAAGAATGCATTGACCTAGAAGACAACCTAGCTGATGACCTCAAAAGTACACCAAGCTCTACTAAATCAGAGGACGCTAGGAGTACCGTGACGACTAGTTCTAGTAATGTGCAGGAGCTAGCAGAACTGGTAGCCAAAAAGTTGGGAGTCCACACATAGAGGTGCATACATACATGTCTTAGTATGCATATATATGTATTTCATGTATATGTATGTGTGTGCATATGTGTATATATGCATATGCATTTGTGTAAAATATTCGTGTATTCATGTAATATCTCCAAGTGTTTATAATTGTGTATGCATGTATAAGTATACTTTTTTGCATGTAGGCATGTATATGTGATGTGTACATGTATATATGTATATGTGTCTATGTGTAAATGTGTACATGTAATTATGTACCCATGTATATATATTTATGTGTGCATTTAGACATGTATGTGTGATGCATAATGTACTTACTACATTTTATATTTATGTATGTGTATCTACATGATGTGTATATATCTTTATATATATTGTGATCCTTGTTGATTCGAGTAGCTATATATAGAGGCATAAGGTTGGGAGGAGAGACATCTCTCTAGTAGGACATTGGAGGAATAGATGCAATGTGTACATATACTTCAATCATATGGCTAAAAGGTTGAATAAGAGTTTCTAAATTAGGGGTTTTAAAACCCTAATATCAAAATTAGTGTTTTCAAACTATGATTTTTGAAATAGGATTTATGTATTTATTTATTTATTTATTTATATACATCTAAGTATATATATATATATATATATATATATATATATATATATATATATATATATATATATATATATATATATATATATATACATACACACACACACATACATATATATATATATATATATATATATATATATATATATATATATATATATATATATATATATATATATATATATATATATATATATATATATATATATATATATATATATATATATATATATATATACATAGACATATCAGTGTGCATGTGTGTATGCATGTGTTTCTATATGTGCATATGCATGTGTGCATGTATGTGTATCTATATGTGCATATGCATGTGTTGCGTGTGTGTGTCTATATGCATGTGTATATGTATATATGCAGGTAAATATGATTATATGAGTCTATGTGTGTGTACATATGATTATGTATGTGTATATGTATGTGAGTATGTGTATGTGTCTATGTGTATTCATTATATGTGTGTAAGTGCATGCATGTTTATGTGTGTGTAAAAATGTGCATGTATATGTGTGTATGTATAAATGTGCATGTATGTGTATATGTGTGTAAATGTGCATGTATGATGTATATGTGTGTGTATGCTATATTTGTACCTCTAGTCTCACTCTTTTCTCTCTCTTTCTCTCTCTCATATACGTACATACATACATGAACACACATACTCATATCCATATATATATACATAAAAGCAATGCGTACCGTGCATTACCGCGATGATGAGCCATAAGTTTCCGCATCTCTTTTAGACACCACTTATGGGACCATCCTATCTCAAAGTCTCTCTCAAGCGAACTAAGTACATTTTTTTTATCCCTTTCATCATGCTCACTACAGAAATTGAAAAAATCATGTAAATAAAAGATAAGATAATTATTTTAATTTATATGTAAAATTTATACTTACTTCCACTGTGAGTGGACAAGATGCAGGTAAGAGTCAGATAATGCCTGCATTCTTCTCTTGAACTCCAATCCATTCCCTATGTACACAATGTTCCCCTTTGGCTCTATATCACACTCTAGCACTAAGGTGCCTATGCATGTCCTCATAGGAACCTCTGCTCTGCTATCATGATTTGGAGGTGGTATAGGTGTCCTGAAAATAGATAGATAGAAATAAATAAAAATATGTGTTATAATATCATCAAAAAAGTTTATGAAAAAAAAAACATACCTATGAGTAAATAGCTGTCTTCCTGCATGTGGAGCCGTAGAAGAGCCCTCCTCTGATCAGTGGGTAAGCATTTGGATCGTATAATCCAACTCATCATCAAGCATCTTTAAGTACTCATGCATGATGATCCCTAGAGTATCCAGTGGAACTCTTGCTCTCATAAGACTTTTTATGAGAGTGAGTTTCGCCTTTCTCTCTCTACTAGGATCCATAATACCTGTACATATAAAACAAAATGGGTTAGAAATCAATATATATACGTGTACATATGTATGTGTGTATATGTGTATGCAGGTGTATATGCGTATGCAGGTGTATATGTGAGTGTGTATGCATGTAAGCATGTATGTATGCATATGCATGTGCATTATGTATGCAAATGTATGCATGTGTGTGTATGTGTGTGTGTATGCATGTAAGTATGTATGTATGCATATGCATATGGATTATGTATGCATATGTATGCATGCATGTGTACGTGTGTGTGTATGCGTCTCTATGTGTGTGTATAAATATATATGACTGTATGTCTCTATGTGTCTATCTATGCATATATATGTGTGTATCTGTCCATGTGTGTGTATGTGTGTGTGTGTGTCTATGTGTATATACATGTGTATCTATATATATGTGTCTATGCATGTGTATGTATGTGTGTAAATATGTGTGGATGTGTGTATGTCTCTATGTAACTTTGTATGTATCTATGTGTGTATGTGTGTGTATATCTGTGTGTCTATGTGTATATATATGTGTGTATGTGTGTGTGTATATATGTGTGTGTATCTCTGTATGTGCATATGTGTGTGTATGTGCATATGTATGCATGTAAGGCCTATTCAAGAAAAATGGGAATTACACAAGATTTTGAGACAATTCTTTGTGTCCCAATGTTTTACTTTCTGACACATTCACATACTAGTACTTGTTATTATCTCCTGATTGGAGTATATTAAATTGACAATTTATTATTAAGGATACGTTTGGTGTAAATTGGGTATCAAGGTTGGGCTCAAACTTAAGAAGTTAACATAGTAAGTAATATAAATGTGTGTATATGTATCTATGTGTATGTGTGTGTATGCATGTAAGCATGTATGTATGCATATGCATGTGCATTATGTATGCATGTGTGTGTATGTGTGTGTGTGTATGTGTGTGTGTATGTCTCTCTACGTGTGTATGCATGTAAGCATGTATGTATGCATATGCATGTGCATTATGTATGCATGTGTGTGTATGTCTCTCTACGTGTGTATGCATATGTATGCATGTGTGTCTATGTGTGTGTATTCATGTAATTATGTATGTATCCATATGCATATGCATTATGTGTGTATGTGTCTATGTGTGTGTGTATGTGTGTGTGTCTATGTGTGTATGTGTGTGTATGTGTGTGTATGCATGTGTATGTATGTGTAACTGTGTGTGTATATGTGTGTGTATGTATGTGTATGTGTCTATGTGTATGTATGTGTCTATGTGTGTGTATGTGTATGCATGTATCTATGCATATGCATGTGCATTATGTATGCATATGTGTGTGTATGTGTGTGTATATGTGTATGTGTGTGTATGTGTCTATGTGTGTGTATGTGTATGCATGTATCTATGCATATTCATGTGCATTATGTATGCATATGTGTGTGTATGCATGTAAGTATGTTTGTATGCATATGTATATGCATTATGTATGCATATGTATGCATGTATGTGTATGTGTGTATGCATATATATGTGTGTATGTGTGTATGTGTGTATGTGTCTGTGTATGTGTGTGTGTCTTTGTGTGTATGTGTATGTGTGTATACGTGTGTATGTGTGTGTATGCATGTAAGCATGTATGTATGCATATGCATGTGCATTATGTATACATATGCATGTATGTGTGTGTATCTATATATATGTGTCTGTATGCATGTGTATGTGTGTGTGTAAATGTGTGTGGATGTGTGTGTGTGTACGTGTGTGTGTCTGTGTGTGTGTGTGTATGTGAGTGTGTCTCTATGTGTGCATATGTGTGTGTCTATGTGTGTATATACATGTGCATCTATATATATGTGTATGTGTGTGTGCAAATGTATCTAGATGTGTGTGTGTGTGTGTGTGTGTTAGTGTGTATGTGTCTATGAGTGTGTATGTGTTTACATGTGTGCATGTGTCTATGTGTGTATGTGTATGCATTTATGTATGCGTATGCATGTGGATTATGTTTGCATGTGTATGCATATGTATGCATATGTGTGTGTATGCATTTAAGTATGTATGTATGCATATGCATATGCATTATGTGTGTATCTGTGTATGTGTCTATGTGTGTGTATATGTGTGTGTGTATGTGCGTGTATGTGTGTGTATGTGTGTGTGTCTATGTGTGTATGTGTGTATATGTGTGTGTATGTGTGTGTGTCTATGTGTGTGTATGTGTCTATGTGTGTGTATGTGTATGCATGTATCTATGCATATGCATGTGCATTATGTATGCATGTGTGTGTATTCATGTAAGTATGTATGTATGCATATGCATATGCATTATGTATGCATATGCATATGCATATGCATTATGTATGCATATGCATTATGTATGCATGTGTATGCATGTATGTGTATGTGTGTTATGTCTCTCTATGTGTGTGTATGCATATATGTGTGTGTATTTGTGTGTGTGTGTATGTGTGTAGGCATGTGTATGTGTGTGTAAGCATCATTATGTGTGTATGTGCGTGTGTGTGTCTATGTGTGTATGCATGTGTATGTGTGTAAATCTTGGTGTATATATGTGTGTATGTGTGTGTCTATGTGTGTGTATGTGTATGCATGTATCTATGCATATGCATGTGCATTATGTACGCATATGTGTGTGTATGCATGTAAGTATGTATGTATGCATATGCATATGCATTATTTATGCATATGTCATGGACAAAGGAAACCATCCTAAACCTTAGATTCCATGTGAATCCTATATCTCATGATTGGTTCAGGATTAAGATAAACCAATGCTTCTAATGCATCCAGAATGTACCAAAACCCTAAGATCGGCTGTCTATTTGCTAAATTTTGACTTTTGAGGTCTTGATCGGTTTGCTGCTTACGATCCCGTGTTCAGGGATCTCCTGTATCATCTCTAGTCCAGCTTTCCATACCTATTTGTCCTGGGTTGTGGGACATCTTGTATCGACTACATCTTCCTATATTATTTTCTACGTGGGTGTTCTTGTAATCATAAGTGTATTTCCAAAATCTTGTCTACTATAGTCAGAGAGCACAATCTAGTGCTCCCCTGACATTTTGGCAAGACTAGCTTTTATCCAAGACCAGACATCATGGAGAACTCTTATGAAAAGATTGTAGCATCACTTCATAGTCTCTAACAACAAGTTGAGGACCTAACTCATCGATAGACACAAGTCGAGATGGGACATTGAGTGCATGTAGGTGCACTCCTCTAAGAATTACAAGAACAAATCGGGAGGCTTCAAGAAAATCGACGGGGTATTCAAGTGAATCAATGACCTAGTATATCATTTATGAAGGAACTGGAGATTTTCATGCCAGAAAAGTTTGATGGGGATCGCACAAAGTTTCTTGGATTTCTCCAGCAGGTTAAATTGTACATCCATATGCAACCTGATAGATACCATGAAGAGCATCCAAGGTCGGGTTTATTGGAACCTTGCTCTATGGCCAAGCATTATCATGGTTTGCCTCAATCAAAGAACATGGGAGTACTTCAGGACTATGAGGGTTTCTTTGAGAACTCTCCGCCACATTTGGAGATGCAGATACAAGTCGAGTAGCAGAAACAAATCTTTGGAAGCTACGTCAAGGTCACCGCCCTGCCTCTACCTATGCATCTGAATTTAAGCCGTTGGTATTTGATCTCACTTGGCATGAAGATTATTTCATAAGCCAATTTAGATGGGGTTTAAGAGATGATGTGAACGACCTTTTGCTCATGATGCCAGAGGTTAAAACATTGAATGAATATATCATGCAAGCTATTCAATGTGATAACCGAATTTTTGAAAGGAAACAAGAAAAACCAGTAGAAGGAAGACCTCGCCAGTGGAAACCTTTCCAACCCACTATTAAAGATGAGTCTATGTCTGAAAACTATGCAAATAGATGTAACTAGGTTTCAACCTCTAACACTAGAAGAGAAATAGACAAGGAGAGTTAATAAGTTATGTCTCTACTATGGAAACCCTGGACATATTGCAATTAATTGTCTGAACAAGAGAACAAACTCCAGAGTCATAGCCACCCTTGTAGAGCACGGAAACGACGAAGTCAAGTTGTAAAAGAGACCTTGCAGCTAGACCATGATATAAGAAAGGGTCTCATAATTCGAGCTACACTCATAGAAACATATCTTGCACCTGTCAAGGTAATCATCCCCAAGAAGATCCTTTGCCTTATAGCCCTAGTAGATTCAGGAGCCTCCTCATGTTTCATCGATGAAGCATTGGTTAAGAAACATAGAATTCCTGTACTTCGAAAGATCAAACAAGTAGTAGCTGAAGTAGTAGATGGACGACCTCTACCATCTGGGAATATAGCCATGGAAGCCACACCATTAAGAGTACACCTTGGTGACCATGAATCCCCCATATGTTTCAATGTAATATCGAGCCTAATACATCTAGTTATCATTGGAATGCCCTAGTTAAAGAAGCATAATCTAGACATTAATTGGGAAAAGAATAAAATCACCAGTCGAGATATCCAGAAGAACCCAACCTATGTCGGAGCCAAAGCCTTCATACATATAGTAAAGAAGGAACCTACATATATGATCTATGCCATACCAGCTCAATAATCCAAGAAAGATGATCCAGTACATCTATCCAATCAGTACAAACGCTTTGAAGATGTTTTTGAAAAGAAGAATGCAGATATCCTCCCAGCCCTTATGATTTCTCCATAGATCTTCAAGAGGGAGCACAACCACCCTTTGGACCAATCTACAGACTACCCCCAAAGGAACTTATAGAACTACGCAAGATCATTGATTAGAATCTAGCAAAAGGGTATATCAAACACTCGAAGTCTCCAGTAGGAGCTCCTATTTTATTTTTAAAAGAAGAAGCATGGGACTCTCTGGATGTGTGTAGACTATCATGGATTGAACAAAGTCACTATAAAAAACAAATACCCTCTACCACTCATATCAGAACTCTTGGAACGACTTGGAAAAGCAAAATTCTCATTTCAAACAAGGTATGGCCATTTTGAATATGTAGTTATTCCATTCGGTCTTACAAATGCTCTAGCTATCTTCCAACATATGATGAATGATATCTTTTGGGAATATTTAGATGATTTTGTTGTAATATACCTTGACCATACCTTGATATTCTCCAAAAATCTAGAGGATCATAAATGTCATGTAAAGATAGTCCTAGAAAACGTAAGAGAAAAAGGATTATATGCAAAATTGGAGAAGTGCTCTTTCCATAAGACAGAAGTGGAATTTTTAGGGTACATTGTATCAGATAAAGGAACTTTTATTGACCCTAAGAAAATTGAGATAATCCTTGACTGGCAACCACCTTCATGTGTTCGACATGTACAATGTTTTCTGGGGTTTTCCAACTTCTACAGGATATTCATCAGATATTACTTCAAGATAGTGACACCTCTTACAAAGCTTACAGGGAACTCCAAATTCTCATGGACCGAAGAAGCAGAAAAAGCCTTTCGAACCTTGAAATCAGCATTCACTACTGATCCAATTCTAGCTCATCCTGATTCTAGTAAGCCCTTCTTCCTAGAGACAGATGCATCAGACTTTGCCCTAGGAGCCACTCTTTCCAAATATGGAGATGATGGGCATCTACATCTAGTTGCATATCATTCAAGGAAATTTTCCCCTCCAGAAATGAATTATGAAATTCATGATAAAGAACTTCTTGCCGTAGTGGATGCGTTTGATACCTGACGTCACCATCTAAAAGGAGAAATGTATAAAGTTAGTGTATATACGGATCACAAGAACCTAGAGTATTTTATGACCACCCGCATCCTCAATAGAGGGAAATCTCTATGGAGTAAATTTCTATCGAAATTTGATTTTGTCATCACATACCATCTAGGACGCCAACAATGACAGTCAGATGCCTTGTCCAGAAGTTCTTACCTTGCACCAAAGAAGGGTGAAGAGGCCTTTGATCAACAAGAGAGTATATTACTCAAGCCTAGGCATCTCGAGTTAGCAGCTATCTCTTCAACCCATCGTGAAGATTCAGCCTTGAATCATTTGATCCATGAGAATCTACCACAAGATGAATTATTTTGTAATGTTAAGTAGAAAGCTCAAGAAGGAAAAGTCCAAGAAGTAAATGAATTTCAGGAAAAGGATGGATTACTATTCTATAGGAACCTATTGTATGTCCCTCCACGAAAGCCCAAGATTCAAGTACTTCAACAATGTCATGAAAACATTGCAGCATGACATTTTGGAGTAAATAAAACAATAGAACTCATATCAATGGATTTTTGGTGGCTTCAAATATGGAAGTAAGTCAAAGATT
Organism: Ceratopteris richardii; assembly: GCA_020310875.1. Lineage (NCBI taxonomy): Eukaryota > Viridiplantae > Streptophyta > Polypodiopsida > Polypodiales > Pteridaceae > Ceratopteris > Ceratopteris richardii. Next base: position 135,812,303 of record CM035421.1, on the reverse strand, counting down.
ATATTCGAACCTGTGACACTTGCAATAGATATAAGGTACCATGACATAAACCTCATGGCCTCTTGCAACCTTTACCTATTCTAGAAAGGACATGGGCTTCATTGTCTATAGATTTCATCACAGATCTACCAAAGTTAGATAAGTATGATGCCATTCTTGTTATTGTGGATAGATTTTCAAAGATGGCACACTTCATTCGAACTACAAAGGCAATCACAGGTACAACCAATACTAGACTTTTTCACAGATACATCTTTAGGATCCATGGATTTCCTAATGATATTGGGAGTGATCGAGGTCCACAATTCATATCCAGCTTTTGGAATGGTCTTTGCAAGCTCCTTAGTGTTCAAGTTAAACTATCTACAACAAATCATCCACAAACAGATGGACAAACAGAACGGGTGAATCAAGTCCTAGAGCAATACCTCCGTTGCACTAGCAACTCTCACCAAAATGATTGGTTTGAGTTGTTACCCTTTGCAGAGTTTGCCTATAACAATAGTGTTCATGCATCTACTAAGCAAACTCCCTTCTTTGCAAACTAGGAACAACATCCAAGAATGGATATAGAACTCCCAAATCATGTCAAGAACCCAGCTGCCATAGACAAGGCCCAGTACCTGATGGACGTTCATAAAGAAATCAAGAAAGAGATCCATAAAGCTCAAGAACAATACAAGTACTATGCAGACCTTTATCGTGTCCAGAATCCATCGTGTCAAATTGGGGATAAAGTATGGTTACTTAGAAATAATTTGCAAACTTGAAGGCCATATGCAAAGTTAGATCATCAAAGATTTGGTCCATTCACCATCTTGGCCAAGATCAATCCAGTCACCTTGAAGCTATAGCTACCAAGCACCATGAGAATACATCAAGTTTTCAATGTATCCATGTTGGAACCATATCAAATTTTGACATTGAGGGGGGAGAGATCTAGTCCTACACCACCTATCGAGATTGATGATCATGAACAATTTGAAGTCGAGCATGTCCTAGATTCTAGAATATCCTGAGGAAGATTGCAATACCTTATTCATTGGAAAGGGTATAACATCAGTGATCGTACTTGGGAACCTGCAGAAAACCTTTAGAGAGCACCAATCAAGGTTCGAGAATTCCATAAGAGAAATCCAATGATAATGAGACCAGATAACATGACTGCTCCTCGTGGAACTCGTCGCTTGAGGGGAAGGCCATGTCATGGACAAAGGAAACCATCCTAAACCTTAGATTCCATGTGAATCCTATATATCATGATTGGCTCAGAATTAGGAGAAACTAGTGCTTCCATTTTGTTCGGAATGTGCCAAAACCCTATAATCGACTGTCTATATGCTAAATTCTCACATTCTGAGGTGTTGCTCAATTTGCTGACATCACTGATGACATCATCCACTTGTAACCGCCCTTGAAAACCTATATAAAGAAGGGTTGGCCACATTCATAATCAGTCTTGCCAATACGATTCTTGGGAGCTCAAGGAGTCATGACCGCCAAGTAAGTACTCTTTTATAAGTTCTAGTTCTAGTTCTTGTCTTGTTCCTTATTCTAGTCTAGTTCGTGGACATCCTATCCACTCCCCTTGTAATCTCGTAGTACGAGATCCTGTTGAGTTCTTTCTTGTATCTACTTCATCTCCTAGAAGGGAGTTCTTGTAATCCAGATATCTTATCTAATACTTACGATCCCGGGTTGTGGGATCTCCTATATCATCTCTAGTCCAGTTTTCCATACCTATTGTTCCCGGCTTGTGGGAGATCTTGTATCGACTACATCTTCTTGTATTATTTTCCCTATGTGGGTGTTCTTGTAATCATAAGTGTATTTCCAAAATCCTGTCTACTATAGCCAAAGAGCACAATCTAGTGCTCCCCTAACAACATATGCATTATGTATGCATGTATGTGTATGTGTGTGTGTCTCTCTCTCTATGTGTGTGTATGCATATATGTGTGTGTATGTGTATATGTGTGTATGTGTGTGTGTATGTGTGTATGTGTATGTGTGTATGCATGTGTATGCATGTAAGCATGTATGTATGCATATGCATGTGCATTATGTATGCATATGTATGCATGCATGTGTATGTGTGTGTATACATATAAGTATGTATGTATGCATATGCGTTATGTATGCATGTATGTGTATGTCTCTCTACGTGTGTGTGTGTGTATATGCATATATATATGTGTGTATGTGTATGTGTATGCATGTAAGCATGTATGTTGCAACGCTTGCACCACGGCGGCACACCACAGATTTTGTTAGCCCTTGCATTGGACCAGATACCTTTGTGCAAGATCTGCCACATGAGAACGGACTTTTTGATCTCAATTAGGGGGTGCCAAATGGACATGAACTTTAGTTCCCATCAAAGTTTGGTCCAAGAAAGGCACCATCTCTTGTTAAGAGTTTGATGAACATCAAAGTTCTCTTTGAAGTTGGGGATTCTGGATAGTTTCTTTCCATTGCTCCATTTGAGGCCCTCCAAGCAAGGAAGATCCTGACCAGAGAGAAGGCGGGTAGTTGAGCGGTCCCAAGCTAAACACCTGCCTTGAAGAAGAGTCCATTCCTCAAGGGTAACTCTAAGTCTCGGGTCCAAGTGCTCGAACCTAAAAATCCACTGGTTGGTCTCTTGTTTCCAGAGTTGTTTCCACTGTTTGAACCCCTTATTCCATAACCGCTTTGCAGTTTGGAGGTTCCAAGTCTCCACCCCCCTGATGCTGCCGATCGGGAACCAAATAGAGTCATTTTGTCTTATCCCAGCCGCCCACTTCCACTCCTCACTTATTCTGATGAATTGTTTGGCCTTGTTCCAACTCTTCCATAAAGAACACACGAGGCTAGAGCCTTTCGGGGACACCGAGTGGGGAGAGAACAGAAGCGTGAGAATCCCTATGTCCTTCCAACCAGGGTGGCCAACTAAGGTAAGGTCATCCGTGTTTCTGAAGATCAATTTAGCCCAAGAGGACTCACTATTGCTCCAAGCCTTGATAAGCCGCCTTGCCGCTAGTTTGTCAGCGAGCCCAGTGATATCCAAAATTCTCAAGCCCCCTGAGTCTTTCGGGCTAATGCAAGTTTCCCATTTGATTTTGGGAATCCCCCTCCTGTTGGGGTCTCCAGTCCAAATGAAGTTTCTGCAGATTCTTTCCACTTTGGCCAAGTCTTTCTCCTTAGGTCTCTAGCACGAGATAAAATAAATAGTTATAGAAAGCATAAATGTGTTAACAACCATAGCACACCTTGCCAAGTTGACTTGCATACCTTTCCAATGATTTAGTTTGCTATCCAGCTTGGATAGCACCCAGTTCCAATGTTGGTCCATTGAGATGTCGAATCCCATCAAAATGCCGAGGAGCCGGAAGACTTGACCTCTACTAGGGATAACTTGAAACCCCTGATCTAACAACAATTGGGGTGTAGGTCCGTTGATTGCTCTAAAAGCAATTTTAGCATGGTTGATTTTTGAACCTGACGCCACACAAAAGGTGTGGAGGCATTGCCAAAACACCTCAATGCTGTTTAAATCGTTATGCACAAAGGCATTCATGTCATCGGCAAAGAGTCTCGCAATCATTTGGTTGTCATTCAGAGGTAGGGAAAGACCCTTAAGATTGCCAACATCCATGTGATGCTTTAATAGGCAACTAAGCCCATTCGAGGCGATAGCGAATAGTAATGGAGCCAGAGGGCAACCTTGCGTGATTGATCTTTTTAAACGGATGGGCTGAGAGAGCTTACCGTTGATATTTATTCTGGTTGACGCATTTCCAAGAAGAGTGGAAACCATCTTCGTGAACTTTTGGCTGCATCCAAGGTCTTTCAATGATTGAAGAATAAATTCCCATTCCAATCTGTCATAAGCTTTGTCGAAGTCAATCTTAATGAATACCAGATCTTGTGAAGACTCCTCAGCAAACGCAAGGCCTTCTCAAATGTCGACAATTGCTTCAAGTATAGATCTTCCTTTGATAAAACCTTTTTGGTCCTCACAAAGCCATGACTTTAAATGACAAGAGATTCTGTTGGCGATAACTTTTGCAATTATCTTGTATCTTGTTTGGAGCATGGTAATCGGTCGCCAATTTTCAATTTTGTTCTTGTCTCCCCTTTTGTGGATTAACTTGATGACTCCATTATTAAGGCACTCAAGGAGGGCACCAAAGGAGAAAGCCTCTTGCCACACCAGACAGAGTGGGGTGGCCACCACATTTTTGAAGGACTTGAAAAACTCATTGGTGAGGCCATCAGGACCCGGGCTTGAGGCTATTAATTGTGTATTTGCAGAGGTTGCAGAGGCTCGCAAATCTTTCGGACTTTCCACGATGGCAGTGCTCTGCATAGGTGCCATCTTCGCAAGAAACTTCAAGGACGCTGAGGAGATCAGAGGTAGGTACTCACCGAAAGGGGAAAACTTGGCAGACTAAAAATGCGCAGTGCAGCATGGTAGCGGTCACGGCAGATCGTCCACCCCGTTGGTAACATGAAGGAAATTGAGAGGCGTACATAACGCAAACATCACAAGAACTCGTACGCAACTGATTCATTGATAGGCTACTCATGCGGTACTTACATAGAGAGAGCGTGTCGGTACATATCACCGGACACGTCTGTTAATCCTTCATATGGAAGACGGGCACGCAACATTTAAATTGATCCAACACTAAGCTCGCATGGCAGTGTAATGTCTTGCCAGGTCAAGAAAATGCATCTGCATCAGTGAAGCCGAAACAATATAACACCACAAACAAACATAAGATTTCCAGCCTCGTAAGAATGGAAAAGCTGAGGAAGGATAGGGCCCGAAATACTCTCTCTCTCTCTCTCTCTCTCTCTCTCTCTCTCTCTCTCTGTCTCTGTGTCTCTCGTCCTTCGAATCCATTTGATACGTTGCGCAGCTCTCTGCATTTGTTAGTCGGAAGGATGCAGCTTACTTTTTGTAACAGCGGCCTTAGGGAGACCGGCAGAAACAGACTACACCATACGAGGATGAGCGCAGGTAGAATAGAGGCAAAGAGCATACATATATATATACAAGAGCGCTGCGCTCTCAGGGTATGCTCTTTCCTGCGTGACATAGCTTCGTCCCCTTTTGTAAGGTGATGCTGATGCATCGCCGCTATGTGAGGCTCGGAATCCATTACCTTTGTCTTGCGAACAGAGCGGCTTTGTGATCGCAGTCTTGCGCGGAGAGCGCCGAGCGGCCTTGTAATCGCACATGGCAGAGAAGGAACTTGTAAGTTTTCAGCAGCCCATCAAGGACATGTGATCTTGAGCTTGGCATGTAACAAACCAACAAACCGCTCCGGCCTCACCTCAGTGCATCACGTTCATCTTTCTGTGGGATGAGTTGAAGTGTTATGTTTAGAACGTAAGATTTCTCATCAAACTTTGATTATATTAAAAAAAATGACCCAAAAGCGATTACATCCAAAAACTAATCACGTTCATCTTTCTGTGGGATGAGTAGAGGAGTTATGTTTAGAAGGTAAGATTTCTCATCAAACTTTGATTATATTAAAAGAAAAATGACTCAAAATCGATTACATCCAAAAACTACTCAAAGGCGATTATAATGGTATGTAATTCAAAAACGACTCGAAGGTGATTATAATGGCCCAAGTCAGTCCGTGTTAGACATTGCGGGCAAACATTGAAGATAGCCGGGCTATGTTAAACATTGAGGGCAAACGAAGGGGAATTATTGATTGAAAGACTTTCCGATGGCACAGAGTGCACTTTCAAGAAGGGGTGTGCTCGAGGGCCTAAGAAGGGGGCAAGATTTGGATAACATTCCAAAAAAAATGGTCAATTGAGAAATCTCTTGCCCTGCTTAGGAGAAGAATATGTAATTGTAAAAATACTCTCCCATCAGACACCATAGGATTTTCATCATGGAAAATTAAAAGATCAAAAGTATATGGGCCGCACATAAGGGCAACTGAAAACTCATTAACCTTCTCTATAGATTTCTCTAAAACTTAGATTTTACTTCGAACCTTGGCTGTTTCAGATCCTACCCTAACTTTGTGGCATATAGGGGATCATAAGGGTAGTATGCCCCTTCATTGTATTAGTGTGTTTCTTTATTAATTCAAGCAAGGGAGATTAGGACTCGAACAAACTTCCTCTTTTTAAAAAGTATGACCATCTCTTTCCCTGTACGGGAGAAGAATATCTAATTGTAAAAATACTCTCCCATCAGACACCATAGGATCTTCATCATGGAAAATAAAAAGATCAAAAGTAAATGGGATGCCCATAAGGGAACAAAAAACTCATTAACCTTCTCTATAGATCTCTCTAAACTTAGATTTTTCTTCGATTCTTGGTCATTTCATGCCATACCCTTGCTTTGTGGCATATAGAGGATCATACGGGCACTATGCACCTTCATTGTGTTAGTGTGTTTTTTTATTAACTCAAGCAAGGGAGATTAGGACTCGAACAAACTTCTTCTTTCTAAAAAGTATGACCATCTCTTGCCCGCCTTGGGAGAGGAATATGTCATTGTAAAAGTACTCTCCCATCAGACACCATAAGATCTTCATCGTGGAAAATAAAAAGATCAAAAGTAAATGGGTCACCCATAAGGGCAATGAAAAACTCATTAACCTTCTCTATAGATCCCTCTAAAACTTAGATTTGTCTTTCGAACCTTGGCTGTTTTAGGTCAACCCTTGCTTTGTGGCATATAAGGGATCATGAGGGCATTATGGTTGTTCATTGTAGTAGTGTGTTTTTTTATTAATTAAAGCAAGGGAGATTAGAACTCGAACGAACTTCCACTTTCTAAGAAGTATGACCATCTCTTACTGTGCTTGGGAGAAGAATATGTAATTGTAAAAATACTCTCCCATCAGACACCATAGGAACTTCATCATGGAAAATAAAAAGATCAAAAGTAAATGGGCTGTCCTAAGGGCAACGAAAAAATCATTAAGCTTCTATATAGATCTCTCTAAAACTTAGATTTTTCTTTCGAACCTTGGTCATCTCAGGTCCCACCCTTGCTTTGTGGCATATAGGGGATCATAAGGCACTATGTCCCTTCATTGTATTAGTGTTTTTTTTTTCATTAACTCAAGCAAGGGAGATTAGGAATCGAACGAACTTCCTCTTTCCAGAAAATATGACCATCTTTCATATTCTGTGTTGAAAAATGTGTTTCATGTGACAAGGGGAAGGTTATCGGGCCATAAATTTAGAGCTATTTAGCGCTTGAAAGGTCATTGCCCCATGGAATTTAGTTCTTCCAAAGGAACAAATTGCTCATCACAGCCTGTTCATGATGATCATCCTCAGTCAAGGGTCATCTTTCTGAACTTTAATACCTCAAATGACTTGGCGTTAATGAGTTTCTTTGTGAAATGTAGAATGTTCAAATGATCAGACTCATACAAACTTCAAACCAATGAGTTTCGAATCTACAAAGTGATTGGCCTTCAAATTGTTCCTTCTTTGAATACTTTGAATACGCCGCTTCTTCGTGACATGTAAACAATTTCCAACCAATGCATTTCAATGTGACAATTGTGCCTTCAAGCATTGTATCTCTCCTTCACTACATACAACATCTCTGTTGTATGTTGTGCCTACTTTGAATGGTCCCTTTGAGCGTTGTATTCCCTTTCGTTTTGTGAGAGTGAAGAGAACTTATGTGATGCCTCTTCTTTGTTGGATGAAAAAAATCTAAAAAGTGTTACGCCCATTTTCTGTTTGTTCCATTGATTCACTGATTCAATTCAAGCTCCAAAAGAACATGCGGAAGTTCAAGTTTAATGCGACAAAGTGTGGAAAGAACAATAAGATAATCCATTAAATAACAGAGAGATACGCAAAGCGTTCTAACGATAGACTTGTATTTACATATGCATGCTGCTACCATTATTTTTATATTTCCTTGGGCAATTATTTTATTTTGACATTTTTTTGGAGGGAATATAAATTGGAATTGTACGAGAAATGAATATAGTACATTTAAACCCCTTCCACTTCTCACAAGTATATATTTATCTGTGTGCTTTGTTTTTTGTAAACGTATTTTTATAAAAGTACATATTTATCGACTGATATTTTATTCATCGATTGTGCTATTCATTTAATAACTCAAACCAATTTGAAGATGCCTCTTTTAAAAAATAATTAAAAAAGAATGTAAGTTTTAGAAATAAGAATTAAGAAAGAATGCAAAGCAAGAATTTAAAGAAAATGTGATGTCTAAAAATAAAAGAACAATGTCTTTAATGTGCCAAATAAAAATGCCCTCAAAGATCATAAAGGTCTTAAAATGTTTATATAGCACTTGACAAAAGAAAGAAAATGGTCCATGTAGTGCAAACATTTTCCAGTACATAAGAATATCCATTACCAGTTAATGGAGGTGATGAAAGATGATGTTACACTATTAAGAAAGGTTTAAGGTTTTCAAGAGTTACTTCGTTTTTAACATTATAAATGTGTTTCAATCTCAATCATGCTTTCATTTTCATTTTAAGTGAATGTGCTAAAAGAATAAGATATCAATTTTAAATGTTGCAAGTGAATAATTAGCCACCTCTCTTTTCTTAATCCTTTTCTATTTTCTTTCGTTTTTTATCCTCAAAAGAAGTAAGAAGCTTCTACTGATATATTTCTGTATTGATGTGTGCAAACACATTTCGCAATGATAGGGAACGTTTTTCCCTATGAAGAAGGTGTTTTTTCCTTGATTTGTATATATGTCTATAACCCTAATGGGTTACTTATCTTTGTGCATTAACTTGGTAATACGTTCATTATTGTATTATGCTCCAAGCTTCTTCTTCTTCTTCTTCTTCTTCTGTTTGTTGTTTGTGTGCTTTCACATACCTCAAACTACAATCCTCAGTATAAGACAAGGTCTTTGTTTCATCTAGGGCATCATTGACACACCTTCCTTTGTAGTTTCAAAATCACTCAAAAATTGATGAGCATACCAAAGAAATTATGGCTTCAAATCATATTCCCATGTTGCTTCAAAATTTTGATTTGCGCTATTTTGGCCTCCAAACGCACTATCACAATGACTATGCATACAATTTTTTCCTTTTGAGCCAAACATGTATGCACATTTTGATTTGCCAGTACAAGCACCTCAAAGTTTGGTACAATTCTAGGAAAGCTTGATAGGGTATTTGTCTTCAACTTTTTGAGATACATTCAAATATTTGCATTAGTGTATTTATTCATGGGCCATGGTTGAAAGCAATGATGTATTTTGCATGTTGGATACCATTGTCAATATATATGATGCAGCATGTATGGATATCAAAAGGGTTGTGGAATATTATGCAAGATATTGAAAAACTTCCTACTACACCTACAAATATAGCTATTGAAGGTCATGCACATGTATTGAAGATGATGATCTTCAATTTCCTTCTCATCTTGTGATCCCTATGGCACCTATTATAGAGAAACTTTGTTGGAATGGTAGATACACATAGGCACATGCATTGATAGCTTTGTCTATCAAACATGCAGCCATTATCCCTCATATTTGGTCCTATAAAATAGAAAAAGATGCTTGGGACACTCTTACAACACTACATCAAGCAAGGGTTGAGGTTTGTGTTGTTCACGTGCAATGATAGTTGGAGACTGAGCATATGAATGAAGGTGACTCAGAGGATAATTTTTCGACAAAGATCAAGATTTGAAGAAGCAATTGATTTCTCGTGATGAAACCTTAGTAGATAGTTCACTTGTACAGATACTTCTTAATGGTCTTCTTGATTCATATTAGGGTTTTTCTTCTACTCTTCTTTTTTATGATCAAAGGCAATCCAAATGCCTTAACATCTCAAGAGTTGGTGTCTATTTTGTCACACAAAGATGGGCTTAGGTAGAATAGGTCAATTATAAATGTTCCAAATCGAGTTTTCTTAGCTAATCAGAAGGGAAAAGGCAAATGGATCCCATCTACTAGTAATTAGGAATCTACTAATGCAATACAATCGAAGAAGGAAGATAAAAAAGAATAAGAAAACATAAAAGTGCAAATAATTTTGCAAGTAGTATAAGCGAAATGATCATGTTATAAAGAGTTTTCCTAAATAGGTTGCAAAGGAGGAAAAGAAGAGAGAGGCTTGAATGGTTGTCATAGAGGCCTCTACATGTAAAATAGAGTTTGCTAAACTTGTTGAGAATGAAGAATGGGTAGGTACTATTGTTTGTATCTATGACCCATCTTTTCATGAGGAGTTTTCTTTTTTGTAATAGAGTTGGATGTTTGGTACTTTGATAGTGAAGCAACCAAATATATTACCTCATAGAGTACCTTCTTCACTTCACTTGAGCTATCTCTATAGGGAATACTATCACATGTGCTAAAAAATCCTCTTGTCCTAGAATGGGAGTTGGAAAGATCATTCTAGCTACAATTGTTGGAAGCCCTTTTACTTGTTAGATGCTTTATATGTGCCAAGGATCAAGAAAAATATGTTGCCATTTTTAATGTTAGCTAAGATTGACTTCGTTATCAAAACTACTAGTGAGAGATGTATGGTTCATGAACTCTCAAACAATGATATTATTATTGATTTTGGCATTTTATGTCATGGGTTGTATAAGCACATAGGCTAAAAAAACTATAAATGATTCAACACATGTAGCTCAAGATTTTGAGGTTATCTCATATGTAAACCTTTTGCATGCACACTTTGTTCATCTGGATTTTGCTACTTTGCTTCATCTTAGAAATCTAAAATTGTGTCCTATCTACCCAAACTTGAGGAACCTTTTGAACATGTCAATGAAACTATATTTTGGGAAAAATGAAACATTCCTTCTTTCCAAAAGATGGTTCAATTACACTTGCTTATAAATTGCAGTTAATTTGTTCATAGTGATATCTATGGTCCTATGCACACATCTTCATTTGGCAACTACCTTCATGTGGAAACTGCCTTCACTTTGCGACTTTTACTGATTATGCTTTTAGCTATGAATAGGTGTGTTCTTTGAAACCAAAAGTACAAAGTATTTATTTTCTTTAAGTTCTTGGTCATGGCCGCAAATCTGTCAACATCTAAATTGGGCACCCTCCCTTTTCATCAAGGGCATAATACATGTCTTCTCATTTTAATGCATTTTTGGCTAAGCATTGTCACAAGGATTTCTCCACTCTAACTTAGATTCAGAACAATCAAAATCTTCTTCAAAAGTGGTAAACTGTAAAAATCTCAAAATATATTTTATCTAACTTTTTGATTTGAATGATCTCTTTCTTTAGCATGTGGAGGCAAAAAAAGATGAAGACATGCTCAGAACAGAATATGAAGGGATATATGAACCCTCCACACATAACCGTGGATATAAATATATGCTTTATGTGTGTGTATGTGTATACCATATGAATGTGGATGTATTTATAAGTGTGTGTAGTGCTTGTATATGTGCATGAATACCCTTAGTGATCTACGCTTGTGATTGATTCCCTAAAGTATTTATGTGTAAGTGTGTGTATGTGCTAAACATAATTAAAAAACCTTAACTAATCATAAAACCCTAAGTATATGTGTTTCATCCTAAGTGTTTTGTGTGACTCAAAGATGTTCAATCCTATGTGTGTGCCTAATGTTTGGACATATATTTGTGTGTACAACTCTATGTGGTATACCAAAAATGCTAACTAATTATGAAAACCTATGTTTATTACCCTTCTATGTTTGTATCCTTGGAATAAAACCCTAAATGTATGCTTTATTCTATAGTGATTGTGAATGGGCATGTGAATGCATGTAACTAAGCATGTTTATGTGAATGTATTTATGTAAGTATGTCCATAAGTATGTGCGTGCATGGATAAGTATGTGTGTACATGGATGGAAATTTATGTTTGTGTGTGTACTTATATATATGTTATATTAGTTTTAACTATTAATGTCTGTGAGCTAATATATGTTAATTAAAACTTAATGTTTATACTAAGTGTAATGTATTTAAATGAAATTAAAGAACAAAACAAAACGAATAAACACAAAACATCAACATAAATAAGAAAAAGGCATATCTATGAGGGAGTTTCACTAACTGTGTGCGTGTGAGTTGAATTGTGAGTCGTATCGGTGTGCATGGAGTGCGTGTATGTGTGTGAGTAAGAGAGAGTTGAACTTCACTAAAAGAACTCAATTACATGTGCGTGTATATCCTAGACTATAAATAGGAAGGCTGTAAATGAATGCATTTTCTAATGTCTTCCTTTCGACAGGTACGTCAGAGAGAGAGAGAGGCAGATATATACGATCTTCATAGCTATGAGGAGTTTTGAATTTTTCTATCAGCTTTTAATCTTTTATTGAGAGAGTTTCATTGAAGGCACGCGATAGATGACCTGCGACCCACTCTAGACTCCTATCTTGGATGGCCTGGTGTGTAGATAAACGCTTATACAGATTAGGGTGCTTCTTTTCACATAGCATGGACTGATTATTGGATGGCCTGGTGTGTAGATAAACGCTTATACAGATTAGGGTGCTTCTTTTCACATAGCATGGACTGATTACTGCTATAAAATTTCTGTAAGGGTTCATGATGCATTTCAAATGTTCTGTGTGCGTGAAGGGGGTATAGTTCTCACACGCTTTGCCACTACTACTGTATAAAGATTATGACGATTCAACATGTAAGGAGAAGTGGGCTTTTGAATGGAAGGATAAAATGCTCAGCTTCCAACTTGAGCAAGTGAAAGTTTCAGAAAAATTTCAAAGTGTGATATCCGTTTCGAATATTTTTCATATTTTAATGCATGTGGTAAGTACGTTTACATCAGGTGTTTTGATGTTTTGATGCATGTCGTAAGTCTATCTTTTGATGCTGATGTTTTTCGTGAGTGAGAATCTCTATATCTGCGCAGTATCCAGGGCCTTCGTGGAGTTTTGAAGAGAGAATTCGCACTTTACAGTATCGTAGCCCATCTTCTCCATGTTTGTGTGTGTGCCAAGTATCGTAGCCCATCTTCTCCATGTTTGTGTGTGTGCCAGAGAGAGAGAGGGAATATGGAGATGATGGGCACCTACATCTAGTTGCATATCATTCAAGGAAATTTCCCCTCCAGAAATTAATTATGAGATTCATGATAAAGAACTTCTTGTCATAGTGGATGTGTTTGATACTTGGCGTCACCATCTAAAAGGACAAATGTATAAAATTAGTGTATATATGGATCACAAGAACCTAGAGTATTTTATGACCACCCGCATCCTCAATAGAAGGAAATCTCTATGGAGTAACAATCTATCGAAATTTGATTTTGTCATCACATACCATCCAGGACGCCAGCAATGACAGTCAGATGCCTTGTCCAGAAGATCTTACCTTGCACCAAAGAAGGGTGAAGAGGCCTTTGATCAACAAGAGAGTATATTACTCAAGCCTGTGCATCTCGAGTTAGCAGCTATCTCTTCAACCCATCATGAAGATTCAGCCTTGAATCATTTGATCCATGAGAATCTACCACAAGATGAATTATTTTGTAAGAAGAGTAGAAAGCTCAAGAAGGAAAAGTCCAAGAAGTAAATGAATTTCAGGAAAAGGATGGATTACTATTCTATAGGAACCTATTGTATGTCCCTCCACGAAAGCCCAAGATTCAAGAACTTCAACAATGTCATGACAACATTGCAGCATGAAATTTTGGAGTAAATAAAACAATAGAACTCATATCAAGGGATTTTTGGTGGCTTCAAATGTGGAAGTAAGTCAAACACTACAAGGAATACGGGCGTGTAGCGACGGTTAACGCGATAGAATTTCGTCGCTATAAAATTGCAACTTGCATCGGAATTACCGTCGAGCGCGGACCGTCGATTATACGACGCAAAAAACGACGGTATTTGCGACGTTTCCGCCTAACGTCGCTTAAACGACGCTTGTCAAAGGCGTCGCTTAAGCGACGCTTTTTTGCCTCGCATAAGCGACGGTTTACACCGTCGTATAAGCGACGATCCACACCATCGTATAAGCGACGATGCAGACCGTCGTATACGCGACGCTAAACAAATGTCGCTTATACGACGACGCGTTGCATCGCTTATACGACGATCTGTTGACGGACAAAAATTAAAACATTGGAGGCTCTGCAATCGGCATTTTCACGCATCCGATCGAAAGAGCTCTCCAACGTTCGCAATTGCGCTGCGCTTACGAGCTGAAACAAGTATATGCAAAATTGTTGTTTTGCTTAAGCTCTCTGTTATTGTCTCCCTCTGTCTTTGTTTCTCTCTTTCTACATCTTTCTCTCTTTGAATTTTCTCTCTCTCTCTAGATCTCTCTCTCTCTAGATCTCTCTCTCTCTAGATCTCTCTCTCTCTAGATCTCTCTCTCTCTCTCTAGATCTCTCTCTCTCTCTCTCTCTCTCTCTCCTCTCTCTTTATTGCAGGTTATTCAAGAAGCTAACCAAGCAAAAACTATGGATCACAATTGTAAGTATAATTTCTATTATTTGTAGATCATTTGAATTGTGTTATTTTCATTACATACTATACTCACACTTATTGATATGCACTCATACACTTCTACATGATGAAGAAGCACACACACATGCATATACCTACATATACACATATACATGCACATACACACACATACACATAGAGTTATACATATACACACACATACACAAGAACATGCACATATTGATACATACATATACACTTATACATGCACATGCATATACATACATATACGCACACATACACATGCACATATACACATATACATGCACATACACACACATACACATAGAGTTATACATATACATGCATATACATATACACACATACACATGCACATGCACATACTCATACACACATATACACTTATACATGCACATGCACATACATACATATACACACACATACACATGCACATACATACATATACACACACATACATATACACTTAGGTACACACATATGAATGAATTATATAATTAAAGTATTAAAACACATGCTTAATATAAACAATAATAACAATCAATAGAACAAAACTCTTCATTACTTAATACCATACACACAATTCAAAACATGACTGAAATGAAAAATATATAGATAAATATATATATATATATATCAATGTAAATACATATAATCCAATGTCATAATCAACTAAAATCCTAATCATCATCATCATGATCATCATCATCATCAGCAATATCATGATCATCCTGATCTTCCTCATCCTCATCCTCATGATCACCCTGTGACGATCGAGATCATCCCTCCTGTGTCTGTCTCTCCACCTCATCCATATTTGTCTCCCCATAATACTCTTGTATTACATATAACAAACATAAATCAATAAAATAATTAAAACATTCATAACAACAAAATAATTATATAAAATTTAAAAATACTCACAAAGGCATCAGGATGATCTTGTATATACTCACTCAAACGCCGATATCCAAAATGTGTAGCATACTCGATCTCGTGTTTTGTAGGATATCGGCCATAATCCTTTCACTGCAATGAAACAAATAAAAAACATTAGTTGCTTGCATTTTAACTAAAATAAAAAATATACTCACAATAACACATATACTTACAAACGTAGCTACAAAACCATTATGGCCCATTTGGCCTAAGTGCGATGTGTGGCCCGACTCCACTCTCTTCTTTGCAGCAGCCTGTTTATTCAAGGAAAAGAATACATAAATTAAATTAAAAAATTACTAAAATATCTAAAAATTATAAATATAAACTATTAATTTGTGTACCTTCTGCTGAGAAAATGACTCCTGAAGACGTAGCTGTCTACGAAAAAACTGCCACGACTCAGGTGGTATGTTAGCTTGCCTCTTATTTTTTTCGACCATACAATATCTCCTGTTAATTTAATCTCAAACAGAAAAAAAAGTCAGAATACATACACATATATACACACATATACACATACACATACACATACACATACCCACATACACATATACATGCAAACATATATGCATGCATATATGTATATATATACACATATACATACATATAACATAAACACACATATACATATCCACATATATACGTACACACACATGCATGCATATACACTCATTCATACAAAATACATGCATTTATCCCACAATAATATGTGTTGTGTATATGTGAATATGTGTGTATGTATAAATGTGTATATGTGAATATGTGTGTATGTGTAAATATGTATATGTGAATTTTTTATTTATGTAGATAATCAAATTATTAATATCAAATACCATTATTTGTAGATTCTGATCAATCAGATGGAACTCCACCACCGTCTCCTCATCGTGCAACGACTTTATACTGTAAGTATATGAAATATTTAATTTTAACTATATTTGATGGATACATAACTTATATATTTGTTTTATGTTTCTTATGATGTGCAGATTTTGATCAATCAGAGGGTACTCCACCACCTCCTACCCATGCAACGACTTCACATGTGTCCTCCGATAGGAATTATGATGAATTTTACTATCAAGAGCATATTATATGTTGGTGTAACTCTTGTTATGGCACGTATCGAAGACCACGATTGGAATGTATTCAACATGAGGCAGCGTATGGTACTTTTGAGCACGCACCATCACCTAGTCAACGTGATAATGCTTGGGTATGTATTTTCTATATATATTAATGTCATTTTTTAATTTAAAAACCATGTATAAAATCAAATTATTATTGATATACAGGAATACTTGCTCGATGATGATGATGATGATGATGATTTTTCTCATAATGTTAATATACCTCGTACACGTCATGGACTTGTTGTTCATCAATTACAAGCAGAGGTTTCTAGAAATCCTCTACCTCCTGGTTGAGAATGAAACGACTGGAGATTATCCATTGCCAGCGCGTGATCGTTCTTTAGTACAAACATATGATAGAAGAAGATATGGAGGATGGAATAGAGGACCACTTCCTTTAGATGGAGAGGTTTTCAACTTTTGGGGTAATCGCTATATGATTGCTCCATCCACTATTACTAATGTTGGTCGTGGTCTCTTTATTGTAGAGGATTTGTATGTGCCTCCGAACTCTGAAGTCACTCTTATGTCATTTTGTGGTCCTATATATGGATGGGGAGATTGGCATCGACTTTCACGTTATGTTCAAAGCATGAGTACTTATGGAATATGCTTGAACGCAGCATCTCTTACTAGTAGAAGGATTTTACATGCAGAAAATGAAAGATTATATATTGATGGAAGACCTTACACACATGGAAATATAGCAGGTTTAATAAATAGTAGTCGAGGGTTACATAATAGTTCAAGGACTAATTGCACATTTGAGGAGCGTGAAAATAGTCATGAATCACCATACATGAGTAGAGATGTATCAAGATACATAGTTGTCAATGCTATTACTACATTACATGCTGGTGATGAACTATTAGTGAATTATGGATGGCGTAGACCTCCAAGAGCACCTTTTAGCATCAGAGAATAAAAATTTTCTATCCATATTTAATAAGTTATATACTTAATTTTATATTTGAAGTTTAATTTTTATTCATTTATGGAATACTAATGAGTTTTATTTATATGTGTAGATTCCAACGTATGATGTTGATGATATTCGTCCACAACATTCACAATTACCAATAAGACCTCATTTATCAGAAGCTTCCATGAGGAGGCTACGCAAAACTAAGCCTGTGCAATATGCAAAGTTGAAAGATCTATATTCAAAAGATGATAAAGTACAATATTTGTGTGACAATGATGAAGATGATGGCATGGCAGATCTTATTGAGGATTGGTATCAAAATGACAGTGAGAGCATGGATATTTCTAAAAATGAGAAATATCTTCGAGAGGAATGTCTAAAGCATGTATATGAAGGAAGTCATTTGACACGACTAAATGCGAGCTTACTTATTCTCAACCTTCAAAATCGTTTTGGATGGAGTAATGTATCTGTTTCGACACTATTAAGGTATAAATTTCAATTTTCTTTCTATTTATTTATATATATATGCATAAATATATATACATATATAAATACATGTAGGTTTTTATTCTTACTTTAGATAAGGTTATAAGAACAAGAACTTGATTGAATGGAAACTTTTTGTCCGCGCATCTTTTAAAACTATTAATGCATCTTTCCAAATATTCGCAATGCTGACCTGGATGAGTCGCATGCACAGAGGTTACTCAAGAGACAACAATCTAATTATAATGGAGTAGTCCACTTTGTATCCTAAAGTTCAGATGCTCATCATTGACATGCACGAGGTTTACTGCATACCCGAGAAATCCTGCTCTATCTTGACTAACCTCTGTGCATGCGATTCATCCAGGTCACCATTATATGAACATATGTGTGAATTGACAGGATACGATTGTTTTGCGTAAATATTTTGAAAGATGCATTAATAGTTTTAAAAGATGCGCGGACAAAAAGTATCTATTCAATTCAAGTTCTTGTTCTTACCTTATCTAAAGTAAGAATAAAAACTTGCATGTATATATGTATATATATTTATTTACCTTTTTTAATATATCTTTTTTTGATAAACTTACAGGTTATTATCTGAAAAGTTTTTACCAAGTCAAAATATTCTTCCTACCTCACATGATGAAATGAAGAAGATAATCAACAATCTTGGTATAGATTATCAATGTATACATGCATGTACTAACGATTGTATTTTATATAGAGGTGAATATGCAGACTCTTTGACATGTCCCAAATGTCAATCTCCTCGATATAAGGGTGAAGAAGGTAAAATCCCGAATAAGGTATTGAGACATTTTCCATTGGCTCCACGGATTAGACATATGTTTCAAAGCCCCGAATTATCAAAGCTTTTGACTTGGGGACATGATCACAAAAGTACTGATGGAATAATCAGAATTCCTCATGATAGTGTTGCTTTTCAGCATATTGATTCTACATGGCCTGAATTTGCACAAAATCCACAGAATCTAAAGTTAGGAGTTTCATTAGATGGGGTTAATCCATTCTCCATGAAATTTAGTAAATGGTCAACATGGCCAGTGGTAGTCATAAACTACAATCTTCCGCCATATCTTAGCATTAAAAAGGAACATTTAATGCTTTCACTTTTAATCCCAGGCAAAAGACAAGTTAAAGATATGAATGTATATCTTGCTCCTCTCATTGACGATCTTCAAGAGTTATGGAGAGGTATTAATGTCATTGATATATCGAAAAGCATCAATGAAAGACATATTACGATTCGTGGTATTGTGGCTTGGACTATTCACGATTTTCCTGGATATGGCGTTTGTTCAGGTATTGATGTAATTTTTTTATTCAATATGCATGTAAATAAATATGATTTAATCTAATTATATTTTTATCCTTTTCCATGATGCAGGAATATCTACTAAGGGTTATAAAGCTTGTCCATATTGTGGTGATTGGTTGAGATCAATCTATAGTAAGAATCTCAACAAAAATATTTATCTTCGACATCGACGATTCTTGCCTGATGATCATCCATTAAGATCTAAAAGAGAAGCGATACATTTTAATGGAAAGCTTGAAACAGGCCAGTATCCAAAACCTATGACGCCTATGGATTGGTATAAAAAATGGACAGATGGACCTCTGATAGATCCAGAAGCAGAAATCTTCAGTGATGATTCAGATAATCAGTATGTGAATAGAGGTAAAGGGAAATTGGCACTCGCAGAGAACATATCAATATGGTATTCTTTGGAGTATTGGAAAGAGTTAAAAGTATGTCATCTTCTTGATCCTATGCATATATTCAAAAATATTGGTTATTCACTATGGCAGCATCTTCTTGGACTAAAAGATACCACAGCATCAAGGAATGATTTGAAAGATCAAAAATCCAAACCAAAGTTATGGCTAGTTTTTGATAGACATCGACAAGAAACGACTTATGCATCTGCTCCTTGGGTACTTACAACAAAAGAGATACAGACTATCAACAATAGAATTCAATTGATCAAGACTCCTACAGGATATGGAGCATCGTTTCAAAACATGTTTACTATGGATGATAAGAGCTTATCTGGATTAAAGACCCATGACTGGCATAACTTTTTGAAACATATTTTACCTTTGGTTATCGATGGATGTACAACGAAAGGAGTACGAGATGTGATCTATCGTCTTGGATCACTTATAAAGTAATTATGATACTTTTATATTTAATATGTATGAATATTGGATATCTTTTATTTTTTAATTAACTTCTTTACAATTGTTTTTATGATTTGTATAGGTGGATTACATCCAAAGAGATCGATAAAAATTCGATCCCACAAAAAAAAACGTGAATGCAAAGAGCTACTATGTTTGATGGAAAAAGAACTTCCTACTTCATTTTTTGATATTCAAGTTCATTTACTAGTCCATCTTGTAGATGAGATAGAGATTGCCGGTGTTGTCAACACTCGATGGATGTTTTGGGTCGAGCAATTTATGGGAATACTAAAAGGTTATGTGCGACAAAGAGCAAAACCAGAAGGATCCATGGCAAAGGGTTGGATGCTTGAAGAGTGCATGTATTACGTTAGTGAGTACCTTGAAAGAGTTCATGAAGAAGCTCCACGTGCATGGACCAACGAGTCTTCTTCAAAAATAACAGATGAGGTATTATCAGGTAAGGGGGTTCCATTATTATTTACATTTCAAGAAAAAAATGATGTTTCTACTTTTGTAGCATATAATAGCGAATGCATGCAAGCATTCGTTAGCGAGTACGAGGAACTTCAAAGTCTCCAAAGTAAAAGGCGAAAAAACAAAAGATCTAGTCGTAATCTCGATAATAATGAGATTACAGATATACCTTCTTTCACGGATTGGCTATATAGTCGTTTGCAACGCGCCAAC
Source organism: Ceratopteris richardii (assembly GCA_020310875.1). NCBI lineage: Eukaryota > Viridiplantae > Streptophyta > Polypodiopsida > Polypodiales > Pteridaceae > Ceratopteris > Ceratopteris richardii. The sequence goes on along the minus strand of CM035421.1, from coordinate 135,791,451 downwards.
GCAAATAATGAAGAAATCTCAGATGACCAAAGAGAGTTAATGATAGGTTGTGAACAAAAGGTAATTTTATTAAAATATATATTTTATTTTTTTCATATATGTATGTTAGTTTCTATTTACTAATTGAATTTATTTTGCAGGCTCGAATGTTCACTAATATGTGGGCTTTTGGACAGCATATTAGAATCAAAGCCATTGATTCTTTACGTAAAACAGAGGATTCTAGTATTGTTGCTTGTTTCAAGCAACTATCACGTGCTAGCTCAAAAGACACGAACCTTATAGATAGCGAACTTGGTTACGTAGGAACTATTGTTGGTATCTACGAAATTTCATTTCGTACATTCAAACAGGTAGAAAAAAGTTTATATATTTTTTTTAGAGTTGGTTATTTTTTTAAGCACCTAATAATGGGACGTTTTTGTTGTTATATATTTTGATAGGTCATTTTGAAGGTTGACTGGTATCGAGCGGAGTATAAAGGTAGTAATTCTACAATAAGAAAGGAATTATCTGGGTTTTGGGCAATTGATTCTTCCAAGGTAATGTGATCTACTAAAGAACCATATATTCTTCCTAGGCATATTGAACAAGCATTTTTTTATAAAATCCCAGATGCTCATCCTTGGTGGCAAGTCATTCATGTGCAACCTAGAGGTAGGTCATTGTTTGAACAGTTTATTGTTAGAGAGATTGAAGAAAGTCCTCTTGATGATTCAGCATCAGATACTGATACATCAACATCTGGAATAGAAATTAGACTCATTATACGTGATAATGATACTAATCTTTTTGATGAAGAGGATACTTCTCTACATGCTGATTCTACTGATGAGGAAGAGGAATTACCAGAAATAGATATTAATCCACCAATAGATGATGTGATTCATGAGAACATAGATTTAACAATAGAAGAAATAAATGAAATCAATAAGGATAATGAAGATGAGACTATATTGATGTCTTACCAAAATGATGGCAATAATGAAAACATATGAGCAGATTAGATAGTAACTTGAAGCTTCTGAATGGATATCAGATAATAGGTTTTTTTTATTAACTTGAATAACGATGAATCCTACTACAGAGATGAAATCATGTTCTTCTAAGTTAGAACATGAAACTCGGGGGTATGCCTAATTATTTTATATATAGCTTTATCTTCGAGGAGTAAATTTTTATCATGTATGTATGCATATGTGTGTGTATTCATGTGTATTATATGTATATATATATTAGTATGCATATATATGTATTTCATGTATATGTATGTGTTTGCATGTGTGTGATATATGTATAAATGTGTTAAATATGCATGTGTATATATGCATATGCATTTATGTAAAATATTCATGTATTCATGTACGTAATATATGCAAGTGTTTATAATTGTGTACATGTATATATGTATATGTGTCTATGTGTAAATATGTACATGTAAATATGTATGCATGTATATATATGTTTATGTGTGCATGTAGGCATGTACATGTATGTGTAAATATGTACATGTAAATATGTTAGTATGTATATATATATTTATGTGTGCATTTAGGCATGTATGTGTGATGCATAATATATCTACTCCATTTTATATTTATGTATCCTATCTACATGATGTGTATATATCTTTACATATATTATGAATCATGATCCTTGTTGATTCGAGTAGCTATATATAGAGGCATAAGGTTGGGAGGAGAGACATCTCTCTAGTAGGACGTCAGAGGTGTACATATACTTCAAACATATGGCTAAAAGGTTGAATTAGAGTTTTTAAATTAGGGATTTCAAAACCCTAATATCGAGATTAGTGTTCTCTCTCTCTCTCTCTCTCTCTCTCTCTCTCTCTCTCTCTCTCTCTCTCTCTCTCTCTCTCTCTCTCTCTCTCTCTCTCTCTCTCTCTCTCTCTCTCTCTCTCTCTCTCATATATACATACCGTGCATTGTCACGACGATGCGCCATAAGTGTCCGCATCTCTTTTAAACACCATTTAAGAGACCACCCTGTCCCAAACTCCGTCTCAAGTGAACTGAGCACGTACTTTTTATCCCTCTCATCATGCTCACTACAAAAATAAAAAACATAATATAAATAAAACATAAGATATATATTTCAATTTATATGTAAAACTTTTACTTACTTCCACGGTAAGTGGATAAAGCGCAGGTAAGAGTCGCATAGTGCACGCATTCTCCTCTTGAACTCCAATCCATTTCCTATGTATACAATATTCCCCTCTGGCTCTATGTCGCACTCTAGTCCTAACGTGCCTATGCATGTCCTCATAGGCAACGTCTCTGCTCTCCTATCACGTGCTGGAGGTGGTATAGGTGTCCTGAAAATAGATAGATAGAAATAAATAAAAATATGTGCTATAATATCATTAAAAAAGTTTATGAAAAAAAACATACCTATGAGCAGATAGCTCTCTTCCTGCGTGTGGATCTGCAGAAGAGCCCTCGTCTGATCGCATAAGCATCTGGATCGTATAATCCAGCTCCTCATCGGACATCTCTGCGTAGTCCCGCATTATGGCCCCTAGAGTATCTGACGGAACTCTTGCTGTCATAAGACTTTTTATGAGAGTGAGTTTCGCCTTTCTCTCTTTACTGGGATCCATACTACCTAACATATAAAACAAAATGGTTAGAAATCAATATATATACGTGTATGTGTGTGTGTATGCATGTGTATGTGTGTGTATGCATGTGTATGTATGTGTATGCATGTGTATGTGTGTGTATGCATCATTATGTGTGTATGTGTGTAGGTATATGTGTGTCTTGTCTATGTGTATGTGTGTATGTGTGTATGCATGATTATGTATGTATGCATATGTGTGCATTATGCATGTGTATGTGTGTGTGCATGTATGTGTGTGCATGTGTATATGTGTGTGCATGTGTATGCATTATGTGTGTGTGTGTCTATGCGTGTATATGTGTGTGTACATATGTATGTGTGTGTGTGCATGTATATGTGTGTGCATGTGTATATGTGTGTGCAGGTGTTTGCATTATGTGTGCATGTGTGTATGTGTATGCATTATGCATTGTGTATGTGTGTCTATGTGTGTGTATTTGTGTGTATGTGTGTGTGTGCCTATGTGTATGTGTGTGTGTGTCTATGCGTGTATATGTGTGTGTACATATGTATGTGTGTGTACATATGTATGTGTGTGTGCATGTGTATGTGTGTGTGTGCATGTATATGTGCGTGCATGTGTATATGTGTGTGCATGTGTATGCATTATGTGTGCATGTGTGTATGTGTATGCATTATGCATTGTGTATGTGTGTCTATGTGTGTGTATTTGTGTGTATGTGTGTGTGTGTCTATGCGTATGTGTGTGTGTGTGTCTATGCGTGTATATGTGTGTACATATGTATGTGTGTGTGCATGTGTATGTGTGTGTGCATGTATATGTGTGTGCATGTGTATATGTGTGTGCATGTGTATGCATTATGTGTGCATGTGTGTATGTGTATGCATTATGCATTGTGTATGTGTGTCTATGTGTGTGTATTTGTGTGTATGTGTGTGTGTGTCTATGTGTATGTGTGTGTGTGTGTCTATGCGTGTATATGTGTGTGTACATATGTATGTGTGTGTACATATGTATGTGTGTGTGCATGTGTATGTGTGTGTGTGCATGTATATGTGCGTGCATGTGTATATGTGTGTGCATGTGTATGCATTATGTGTGCATGTGTGTATGTGTATGCATTATGCATTGTGTATGTGTGTCTATGTGTGTGTATTTGTGTGTATGTGTGTGTGTGTCTATGCGTATGTGTGTGTGTGTCTATGCGTGTATATGTGTGTGTACATATGTATGTGTGTGTGCATGTGTATGTGTGTGTGCATGTATATATGTGTGTGCATGTGTATGCATTATGTGTGCATGTGTGTATGTGTATGCATTATGCATTGTGTATGTATGTCTATGTGTGTGTATTCGTGTGTATGTGTGTGTGTGTCTATGTGTATGTGTGTGTGTGTCTATGCGTGTATATGTGTGTGTACATATGTATGTGTGTGTGCATGTGTATGTGTGTGTGCATGTATATGTGTGTGCATGTGTATATGTGTGTGCATGTGTATGCATTATGTGTGCATGTGTGTATGTGTATGCATTATGCATGTGTATGTGTGTGTGCATGTATGTGTGTGCATGTGTATGCATTATGTGTGTGTGTGTCTATGCATGTATATGTGTGTGTACATATGTATGTGTGTGTGCATGTATATGTGTGTGCATGTGTATATGTGTGTGCATGTGTATGCATTATGTGTGCATGTGTGTATGTGTATGCATTATGCATTGTGTATGTGTGTCTATGTGTGTGTATTTGTGTGTATGTGTGTGTGTGTCTATGTGTATGTGTGTGTGTGTCTATGCGTGTATATGTGTGTGTACATATGTATGTGTGTGTGCATGTGTATGTGTGTGTGCATGTATATGTGTGTGCATGTGTATATGTGTGTGCATGTGTATGCATTATGTGTGCATGTGTGTATGTGTGTGTGCAAGTATGTGTGTGCATGTGTATATGTGTGTGCATGTGTATGCATTATGTGTGTGTGTGTCTATGCGTATGTGTGTGTGTCTATGCGTGTATATGTGTGTGTATATATGTATGTGTGTGTGCATGTATATGTGTGTGCATGTGTATATGTGTGTGCATGTGTATGCATTATGTGTGCATGTGTGTATATATGTGTATGCATTATGCATTGTGTATGTGTGTCTGTGTTTGTATTTGTGAGTATGTGTGTGTGTGTGTCTATGCGTATGTGTGTGTGTGTCTATGCGTGTATATGTGTGTGTACATATGTGTGTGTGTAAGTGTGTGTGTGCGCATACCTCTCAATGGACTCGCTTCTCTCTCTCCCTCTCGCGCGCTCTTTCTCTCTCCCTCTCGTGCGCTCTTTCTCTCTCTCTCTCTCTCTCAGTCTAAGTGTTCTTCCTCGCGTCCAAGCCCCGGCACAAATGTGCCGGGATATTTGAATTTTTTTTTACATTGCAGAGCGTCGCATATGCGATGCTCTGCAGTTTGCAAACGTCGCTAAGTGCGTCGCTAACCAGCGACGGTGCTAGCGACGCTTCTTGAGTAGCGTCACTTATGCGATGTTATCATCGCTTATGCGACGATGGTCGGCCAAAAAAAAAATCCGAAATTTTTACCGTCGGGTATGCGACGACTTCGTCGCATAAGCGACGATTTTCGTTTTTTTTTCCGATTCGGGGGCGTCGCTACGCCTCCCTTTTTCTTGTAGTGAAAGAATATATTCGAACATGTGACACTTGCAATAGATCTAAGGTACCGTGACATAAACCTCATGGCCTCTTGCAACCTTTACCTATTCCAGAAAGGACATGGGCTTCATTGTCTATGGATTTCATCAGAGTTCTACCAAAGTCAGATAAGTATGATGCCATTCTTGTTATTGTAGATAGATTTTCAAAGATGTCACACTTCATTCAAACTACAAAGGCAATCACAGGTGCAACCACTACTAGAATTTTTCGCAGATACATCTTTAGGCTCCATGGATTGCCTGATGATATTATGAGTGATCGAGGTCCACAATTCATATCCAGCTTTTGGAACGGTCTTTGCAAGCTCCTCAGTGTTCAAGTTAAACTATCTACAACAAATCATCCACAAACTGATGGACAAACAGAATAGGTGAATCAAGTCCTAGAGCAATACCTCTGTTGCACTAGCAACTCTCACCAAAATGATTGGTTTGAGTTGTTACCCTTTGCAGAGTTTGCCTATAACAATAGTGTTCATGCATCTACTAAGCAAACTCCCTACTTTGCAAACTAGGACCAACATCCAAGAATGGATATACAACTCTTAAATCATGTCAAGAACCCATATGCCAGAGACAAGGCCCAGTACCTCATGGGCGTTCATAAAGAACTCAAGAAAGAGATCCATAAAGCTCAAGAACAATACAAGTACTATGCAGATCATTATCGTGTCCAGAATCCATCGTGTCAAATTAGGGATAAAGTATGGTTACTCAAAAATAATTTGCAAACTTGAAGGCCATATGCAAATTTAGATCATCAAAGATTTGGTCCATTCACCATCTTGGCCAAGATCAGTCCAGTCACCTTGAAGCTCTAGCTACCAAGCACCATGAGAATACATCAAGTTTTCAATGTATCCATGTTGGAACCATATCAGATTTCGACATTGAGGGGGGAGAGACCTAGTCCTTCACCACCTATCGAGATTGATGATCATGAAGAATTTGAAGTCGAGCATGTCCTAGATTCTAGAATATCCTGAGGAAGATTGCAATACCTTATTCATTGGAAAGGGTATAACATCAGTGATCGTACTTGGGAACCTGTAGAAAACCTTCAGAGGGCACCAATCAAGGTTCGAGAATTCCATAAGAGAAATCCAATGATACTGAGACCAGATAACATGACCGCTCCTCGTGGAACTCGTCGCTTGAGGGGAAGGCGATGTCATGGACAAAGGAAACCATTCTTTGCCTGCAACAGGCATATGGTTGGTAGAGGCATGATTCACATTAGGCGATACAGAGATTTTCGTAAAATTCATCGCGCTCCATGTTGAGGCTATTAATTGTGTATTTGCAGAGGCTCGCAAATCTTTCGGACTTTCCACGATGGCAGTGCTCTGTATAGGTGTCATCTTCGCAAGAAACTTGAAGGACGCTGAGGAGATCAGAGGTAGGTACTCACCGAAAGGGGAAAACTTGGCAGACTGAAAATGCGCAGTGCAGCATGGTAGCGGTCACGGCAGATCGTCCACCCCGTTGGTAACATGAAGGAAATTGAGAGGCGTACATAACGCAAACATCACAAGAACTCGTACGCAACTGATTCATTGATAGGCTACTCATGCGGTACTTACATAGAGAGAGCGTGTCGGTACATATCACCGGACACGTCTGTTAATCCTTCATATGGAAGACGGGCACGCAACATTTAAATTGATCCAGATACCAACACTAAGCTCGCGGATACACGCCCTTCGCGCCCATTGGGCATCGGACATGAAAACATTTCGAATGTGAAGTATGTAACACAATTTCAATTTCGTGCTAATTCTTTTGACTCTTGAGTGAAGTTGAGTCTCGACTCTCGATTCGAGACTCGGGAGTCCAGAAGCAGCAGCATACTACACAGGTGTAGGTGGAGATGTGGTGAACGAGAACAAAGGAAGTAAGTCATTTGTGCATGCATGGCGAGAGTCCTTTGTAATGCCTTTGAAGTGCTTGGGTCACTGAACCGGTCCTCCTCCCTCACAAGTCTCGACTCTTGAGTCTCCATGCATACTCTGTAGCACACTGTATAGGAGTGAACTCCGGCATGAGCTCACGACTAATAGCACCTCATGCAAGAGATGGAAAGTCGCGCAAGTTTGAAACAGGTAAGCGTGAAACACTAACCATGGTAAATCTTTTGGGAGAAGAAAACTCCGGATGTACAGGCATCCGACTTGCAGAAGATAATCTTTTGAAAGAAGAAAATTCCGGATGTACAAGCATCCGACTTGTAGGAGATAAGAAGCAAGGATACGTGAACACAAACATGTACTGTTGGGAAAACTAGGAAACATGACGATGACGTATGGAAATAATTGACATAAATTTACCTACGAGATATAGTAGCAAATTGCGTTCAAATATGAATCTGCAAGTCAGAGAGTATGTTTCCGTGTTATCTTTGGCTAATAAACTATGGATATGTTGGGATTTAAGTCCTATTGTTCTCTTGCGGTTGTAGAAAAAATTATCACAGAAATTGATGATTTTTTGCAAAGTACTTATAATGTTGTTATAATGCTTGATTCCTTAAGTATGGAAGTTAAATGATTTTTATGTAGTTATGCGGGGTATTGTAATGAAAGTGCATGCGTGTGGAAAAGCTCTTTTCAAATACTTCTCCACAGTACTCTGAATGCTCTGATTCCATTGAGGAATCATGCTTTGAATTGCGTAGGAACGACATGAGATAGAGTAGGGATTGTTCAACATATGAAATGATATGTGATATGGTGTTGGGATGTATTAACAAATTCATTTCCATGGAATCAGAGAAGACACGAAACATAACTGATGGACATTTATGGACTTCATTTCCATGGAATCGGAGAAGACAGGAAACATAACTGATGGACATTTATAGACTACTAGGATTGCCCAGCAAGAAGAGCAAATTGATCAGGAACTCTCTGGTGCAGATATTGAAGACAATTTCTAATCTTGCATACTTTATGCTTTAAATGGACAAAGAAGAATATGCATATCAAGCAATATTTCTGCTTTTTATGATGTCTCTTATGGTAATAATCCATGGAAAAGTTGGGATTTAAGTCCCATTGTTTGTAGAAAATGATTACCTTGCGATTGTAGTGTTTTGTAGTTTGCAGGCTACCTCACGCACAAAAATTGGTGATTTTTCACAAAGTACAGGTGATGCTGTTATTATCCTTGAAATAGAAACTGGTGATGTTTCACATTGTAAGTATGGAATCCCAGTGCTATTTATGTAATTTTTTGGGAATTAAGAATAGAACATGCATGTTTGAAAATAGTAAAAGAATGTAATATTTCAATCTTACTACATATAAGAATATTATGTAATGAAAATGCCATAAAAGGTTTTTGGAAAACATGGTGATGTAACTGAGAATTACCCTTTCCTGTGAATGTTTTTCTTTTACTTAAGTTTGTTCGGAATGAAGTAAACAAACACTCAAAGAACTTTGTTTGCTTGTAAAACTTTGTACGGATACAATGTACGAAGTGGAAGGATAGAGCTTGATTCTCCATTCAATGGTGACACTACACTATAAGTTGCTTCAGCTCCTCTCCTGTGTAGTTCAATCATCTCTTTATGTCTAAGGAGCTTGTCCTGCTGCCTTTTCCATCGAGAAGTTCTCTTTGCTTTTAGGTTCTAATTCTACAAATCATGAGCTTATCACTCCCTAAATTCTCTCCTACCATCATAGAACATGTAAAACCATCTCTCCTGAAAATTGTCTGTCATTTGAAAGGGAGTGTTTGAAAAATTGTCTGTCATATGACAGGTATAAATATTTTTTTCCTGTCTATGCAAGGTTGTGCTGCTTGTGAATTTTAGGCCCTGCCCCCCAGTGTGTCGCGATAGACGCCTCAATTTGTGGACTCGTCAGCTCTTGTGCCCATTGAAAGTTATTTGTGCACCTCCCTCAGCGGTGAAGTCCGGTCGATCGAGAAATCCTTGTTTCTCCTAGGTAAAAGAATCTCTTGAGATAAGAGATCTCCACCGGTTAGACATCACTGTATTTATCTCCTCGAAAACAACAAGTTGAAACCCAAATGGGTCCCACATGAGGGTGATGATGAATTTATCCGCCTCATTTGTAATGCCCTCTAGCTTGCCATACTCCTCCCCTGCATTGTGGGATTTGGGGGGTCCCATGGGCACTAGTCCCATCCACTTGTAACTTTTTTTCTTTATTTTAATTAAAGTCCGAGAGATTATACTAAGTTCGAACTTCCTTTTATTAAAGAAAAAAAAAGTCTGGTAGCAGAATCTTCACTTTCAACGGACAGAATGAGAGCCCATCAGGATTCAGAATACTGAACTGGCGCGCTAGTTTATTGAGTACAATCTTTCTTCCAACAGAGCGTAAGGGAGTTCGGTGAAGTGGAAGAACGTGAATTCAAAACTCAAAAGCATAGTGGCGTGCAAAAAAGGGAAAATGGAAACGAGCAAGTTTGCAGCTCTCAGAGACTGGGCGGAAGACATACACTGTTGATTGCAGGAAACAACGTGGAAGCTGACGGAGTATTTTCAGCAACAACATTAATTGTTGTTGGTCCTGTCGTCGCCCCTAATTGAGATCAAAAAGTCTGTTCTCATGTGGCAGATCCTGCATAAGGGTATCTCGTCCAATGCTAAGGCCAACAAAATTTGTGGCGTACCCCCATGGTGCAAGTGTTGCCATCGATGCGTCGAAGATTTAGTCCACCTTTTCTTCGATTGCCCCAAGTCCCTTGTTATCTGGCGTCACGTGACACAGGTATTGAGAATTACGAACCAAATCAACTGGCAACAGGCACTGTTGGGTGAGGCAGTTGGCTGCTCAGCAAGACTGTGGAATGCCATCAGAGGCGAGACTCTTTGGAAGATTTGGAGGGAGCGATGTGCTGTCAATTTTTGCCAAACACCAAAGGAAGGGTCGATTGAGAAATCCTTGTTTTCTCTAGGAAAAAGAATCTCCCGAGATAAGAGATCTCCACCGTTCAGACATCGCTGTATTTATCTCCTTGAAAATAACAAGTTGAAACCCAAATGGGTCCTAGATGAGGGAGATGATAGATTTGTCTGCCTCATTTGTAATGCCCTCTAGCTTACCGTACTCTTCCCCTGCATTGTGGGATTTGGGGATCCCATGGGCACTAGTCCCAATCACTTGTAAATTTTCTTATTTTTTTTAATTAAAGTCCGGGAGAATAGGCCATGACCGAACATCCTTTAGGAAAAAAAAAACAGTGTTGATTTTTGACAGCTGTATTGCCCGTTTTGGCCAGTTTTCACCATAAAATAAGGTTAAAATTTTTATTTGACCTTCAAAAAATGCGTTAAAAACATGAAATACAGCTATGGTCCATAGATGGCCTTCAAAATTGAAGGGCAGGGTCGACCGTCAAAATACAACACTGGTCGCCGGTAGACTTCAACGAGGACATCAACTTATGGCAGTTGGTGAATATGTAACGACGGGTTGATTGGAGCGACAGGAAGTACTCAGCACTACTGTTGGTCCATCGCCTTCCCTTCTGTCCATCGCCATCCAAAGTGTCTCGCATGATTGACGGCTTTTCTCCGCGACTGACGGGTTTCACGATCGATGGTTTTGCTCTCGTGATCAACGGTTTTGTTTTGACGATGGATGGTTTCGCGCTCACGATCGTCAGGGCCAGTAGCGTGCCTTGGAAGAGGTGGGGGATCCTTCATTCTCAGTAGTCAGTGACTCAGTGTCCGTCGCGCGTTGCCTGGCCACTGGCCAGGCGTCCTTCATCGAGTGGGTCGCGTTTCTTGCTATCGTCCTTGTTGTTATTGCCTGAGCTTGAGCTTAAGTGAATTTAAGTTTTTTTTATAAATAACAATAATCTGTCGCTCTTCCTTTTGTTAAAAAGAGGGAAATCATTAGCAGTAATCTCTTACAGAATCATCAAAGACGCCTGCTGTTGTAGCTTGGTTAACAGGATGTTGTTCAACTTTTTCCACTGCACTTAAATATCTAAAAAATTTCTCTTGGTGCCCGTCGCGTCGGTGTCTTTTGAAGGCTTTTTTCGCTCGCATTCACGCTTCAAAGTGGTTATGGGGGGGGGGGATTTTTTTCATTAAAATCACTACAACAGATCGATGGTATACCGAGGTTTTTACCGAAGAAAATGAACGCGGCTTTAGGGTGTGTGTATGTATGTATGCATATGCATGTGTATGCACATCTGTGTGTGTATACATATGTGAGTGTGTATTTATATGTGTGTGTGTATGTAATATGCATGTGTGTATGCATGTATGTATGTGTGTGTACATGCAAATATGTGTGTATGTATCTCTCTCTTTCTTTCATCTCTCTCTCTCTCTATCTCACTCTATATCAATCGAAAACAAAACAATCACTTACATTGATGTAATTGTTTGGAGCATTGTCCTCAAAGTCCACTTAGTGTTTTCCTTCGTCTATGCATATGTGTGTATGTGTGTATGTATATGTGATGTGTGTGTATGTGTATGTGCATGTATGCATGTGTGTGTATACATATGTGAGTGTGTATATATGTGTGTGTGTGTATGTAATATGCATGTGTGTATGTATGTATGTGTGTGTACATGCATATGTGTGTATGTATGTATGCATATGCATGTGTATGCACATATGTGTGTGTATACATATGTGAGTGTGTATTTATATGTGTGTGTGTATGTAATATGCATGTGTGTATGCATGTATGTATGTGTGTGTACATGCAAATATGTGTGTATGTATCTCTCTCTTTCTTTCATCTCTCTCTCTCTCTATCTCACTCTATATCAACCGAAAACAAAACAATCACTTACATTGATGTAATTGTTTGGAGCATTGTCGTCAAAGTCCACTTTGTGTTTTCCTTCGTCGAATTCCAAAAAACTGATGCCAAAATCTCCCGCAAAACAAAAGAAAAGAGAAATTCATAAACCCTAAGCCTAAAACCCTAACCCTAAAACATGTATATGTGTGTATGTGTGTATGTATATGTGATGTGTGTGTATGTGTATGTGCATGTATGCATGTGTGTGTATACATATGTGAGTGTGTATATATATGTGTGTGTGTATGTAATATGCATGTGTGTATGTATGTATGTGTGTGTACATGCATATGTGTGTGTATGTATGTATGCATATGCATGTGTATGCACATATGTGTGTGTATACATATGTGAGTGTGTATTTATATGTGTGTGTGTATGTAATATGCATGTGTGTATGCATGTATGTATGTGTGTATGTATCTCTCTCTTTCTTTCATCTCTGTCTCTCTCTCTCTCTCTATCTCACTCTATATCAATCGAAAACAAAACAATCACTTACATTGATGTAATTGTTTGGAGCATTGTTGTCAAAGTCCACTTAGTGTTTTCCTTTGTCAAATTCCAAAGAACTGATGCCAAAAATCTCCTTCAAAAACCCTAACCCTAAAACATGTATATGTGTGTATGTGTGTATGTATATGTGATGTGTGTGTATGTGTATGTGCATGTATGCATGTGTGTATACATATGTGCGTGTGTATATATATGTGTGTGTGTATGTAATATGCATGTGTGTATGTATGTATGTGTGTGTACATGCATATGTGTGTGTATGTATGTATGCATATGCATGTGTGTATGCACATATGTGTGTGTATACATATGTGAGTGTGTATGTAATATGCATGTGTGTATGTATGTATGTATGTATGTGTGTACATGCAAATATGTGTGTATGTATGTATGCATATGCATGTGTGAATGTATACATGTGTGTGTGTACATGAGTGTATGTATATGTGTGTATACATGTATGTATGTATGTGAGTATGAGAATGAATATGTGTGTGTATGTATATGCATGTGTGTATCTAATATGCATGTGTGTATGTAATATGCATGTTTGTATGTAATATGCATGTATGTATGTATATGTGTGTATGCATGTGAGTATGTAATATGTATGTGTGCGTATATGCATGTGTGTATGTAATATGTATGTGAGTGTGTATGTAATATGCATGTGTGTATGTAATATGTATGTGAGTATGTCTATGCATATGTGTGTGTATGTATGTATGAATCTCTCTCTCTATCTCATTCTCTTTCTATTTCATCTCTCTCTCTCTTTCACATTCTCTCTATCTTTCTCTTTCATCTCTCTCTCTTTCTTTCTCCTTCTCTCTCTCTCTCTCTCTCTTTATGTTTCTCTAGATCTCTCTCTTTCTTTCATCTCTCTCTCTATCTCACTCTATATCAATCGAAAACAAAACAATCACTTACATCGATGTAATTGTTTGGAGCATTGTCATCAAGGTCGAGTTAATGTTGCCCTTCATCGAATTCCAAAGATTTGATGCCAAAAAGCTCCTGTAAAAGGAAAGAGAAGAGAAATTAGAAAAGGGAAAACACAAAGAAAGAGAAAGGGTGCTACAGTATGTGCAATTCTTACCAAAATTTCAGATCTAGAGAAACAGAGATGTAGAGAAAAGAGAGAGAGAGAGAGAGAGAGAGAGAAAGAGAGAGAAAGAGAGAGAAAGAGAGAGATGTGTGTACACAATAGGTTCGGAATGTAGTTCGCGTGCGCAAACTCGACAGTAGCAAACTTTGGTTCAAAATGCAAGCAGATGTCAAATTTTTGCTCTCGGGCCCGGTTAAAAGTTGCCTCGGTGTGAGCGTCGATATAAGCGTCGGTAACTTTCAGTAAAGTACCGACGCCTATACCGGTGCTCATACCGACGCCGTCTATACCGACGATTAAATGACCGTCGGTATTGCATCCGTGGTTTTTCAAGCATTGTCAACGGTCATACCGACGCCGAGGGGTGACCGTCGGTATGGGTAACGTCGGTATGCCCCTAATATGTTGTAGTGAATGCCGACCCTTCTTCCCTCGTTTGTCATGAACAATGTGGCTCCCCCACAGTCCATGTGCCCCCTTGAGATGGATTCCGTCCCAGCGGACGTCGCACCCCCAATGGTCTCTTTATGCAAAGAGTCTATGGCCGCAAAGCAAGAAGAACTAATGAAAACCTGCCTGTTCGGTCAAATGTTTGGCCTTAGGCCCCCTCTTGAAAGTGTGAGAACTTGGCTTCACAAGGAGTGGTTCCCGCGCGGCCTAATTGTGTGCAAATGTCAATTCCTACCGGTGAATCACCTGCTTCTAGTATTTGAGAACGTAGAGATGGCTTTCCAAGCCCTACAAGCCGGCTCCTGGCAAGTGGGCCGAACGACCCTTTGCCTTTTTAAGGGGACCCCAGACTTTTTTCCGAACAGATCAAAGCCTCTTCGTTACCCGCTTTGGGTGGAGCTTCCCAATCTGCCTTTCTTTCTGTATGGATTTCTTCGTGAAATCGTCTCACCGATCGGTCGCCCGATGGCTTCAAGAGAGGATGTTGGGGGGTTAATCTACGATGGTGCTCAACATTCTTTCAATGCAAGATGGCACCCACAGATCTGCGTTGAAACAGACCAGAATGAGGTCCTTCCCTCAAAAATCTCCATAGACTGTGGAGATGGTAAGACCTGGACACAAGAGGTTACAAGTATTTGCCAAATGCATGCTTCCAGTGTGGGCATCAAGGTCATAGGATCAAAGATTGCCCCCTGAAGAAAAGTACCAATAAAAACAAGCTTAAACCAGATGGGACCCTGGATCCTTTTCCCCAAGATGAAACTCGGGGTCATCCCCCTCTGATGGAGGAAGAAGAGGGAACTCGCGTTGCTGAGACGGATTCAGAAGGATTCATTGAAGTAAGACGCAGGAGGAAAGTTAGCCCCTGAAGATCAACAGCAAGGAATGCTACCACAATTACCCCCTCGAATAACATATACTGTAACCTAGAAAAAGAGATTAATGAGGTCGACTTCCCAGGGGACAACCTCTTTGAAGAAGACCCCACTGATAATACCCTTCGATGCTCTACCAGCAAAGAAGACAACCAAGAAGGTTACGCCACGAGTAAAGAGGAAGGCTTCACTACTAGCAATGAAGATAACCCAGACAACGAAAGCTCCTCTCTTGGTCCTACCCTTCCGGTATGGTTTCCAAGATTACCGTAACAAAAGTCAAAGCTTAAAGGAAAACAACCTTCCGGCATGCCTTGGAAGAGCCCCCTCAAGAGTAGGATCCTAAGTCAAGAAGTTGGGAGGAAAACAGAAGACCACAAGAAGAAAAAAGATCGGGTCCCTCCCCTCAAAGAGGGCAACCATCATTAATGAAATTCACATCACTAAACATCACGGGTTTGTCTGACCCATCAAGAGCTGCGATTCTTGGCCAGTGGTTCAAAGACAAGTGCTTCAGCCCTGACTTTATTTGCTTACAAGAGATTAAAATCGACGGAGAGGATCTCTAGAAATGGCTTTAAATGCATTTCTCGGAACCACCTTTGGTTCTCCACTTCTCACCCTAGGGGGACAGGGGGTGCTTCTGTCGGTATAAGTCACTCCTTGTCTGGCAATGTGACCTCGACTTTTGAAGGTCGAAATCATCGTTGGATTGCTGCCTCTATCGAGTTCCCTTTCCAATTCACTGTGGTCTCAATTTATGCCCCTAATGGAGAAGCAGATAGAATGGATACTTGGGCTTCCCTCGACTCCCTTTCACATAATGTTCTGATTTGTGGGGACTTCAACATGGTTGAGTTTCCTAAGGACCGATGGAATAACAAAGGAAAAATTATTGACGGTCAGGAGAAAGAGATATGGGATAAAATTAAGCTCCATCTTGACCTGGTCAAGGTGAAAGACATGAAGTGGTTCTCCTGGTCAAATCTCCAATCGGGGGACTCTTTGAGGAAAGCAAGACTTGATAGATGTTACATCGATCAGAACACCATCCTTCAATGGGGTATTCCTTCGATTTCCCAACACATGGACCTGACTATCTCGGTCTACTACCTGATTACTCTGTCTTTCAAACTGATTCCCATGTTCCAGAAAGCCCCTTGGTTTCATGCTTGTCAGACATCGTTTTCCCTCCCCTCTATCCACCAAGAAATTTATGAGGTGTGGGCGGAAGCCTTTGCTTACTGTAATGAACCGGCTAAGTGTTGGAGAAGCGCGGTGGAAAGGACTTGAAAAATTCTAATGAGGACTCAAAAGGCTATAAGAGATATTCGAAAAAAAGAAGAGAAACGGTGTATCGGAGGCTCTTATGGCTTGAAGAAGAGGTGAACAAAGGTAAGTTACATTGCCATCAAGGTCTTTTCAAAATCAGGGGAAGACTAAGATTAGAGGAGGAGGTTCAAAGGAAAAATCTTCAAATTTTCTTCAAAGACTGGTGGGTGGGGAAGGCCGACAAACCATCGAAAGAGATGTGTAACATCCTCAAAAGGAAACAAGCTAGGGAATCCATCCCCCTATTGGTCGATAACAATGGAATCGAATGCTGCATGGAAGTGGAGAATAGATCTATCATACTCGAGCACTTTACCAATCTTCTCGGGGTGTCGACTCCTCCTTCCCCCCACAGGCGCAACTCCATGGCAACCATCTCAAGGGTTGCTCAAACTAGAATCCCAGAGAACTTGATTTCTCTGTTGGATGCTAACATCTCCGAGAATGAAATTATCGAGGTTATTGATGCCCTTCCCAATGGGAAAAGTCCGGGTCCGGATGGCCTCACCAATGAGTTTTTCAAGTCCTTCAAACATGAGGTGGCCACCCCACTACGTCTCGTGTGGCAAGAGGCTCTCTCATTCGGTGCCCTCCCTAAGTGCCTTAATTATGGCGTCATCAAGTTAATCTACAAAAGGGGAGATAAGAACAAAATTGAAAACTGGGGTCCGATTACCATTCTCCAAATAGGATACAAGATAATTGCAACAGTTATCGCCATCAAAATCTCTTGTCATTTAAAGTCATGGTTGTGTGAGGACCAGAAAGGTTTTATCAAAGGTAGATCTATACTTGAAGCAATTGTCGATATTTGGGAAGGCCTTGCTTTTGCTGAGGAGTCTGCGCAAGATCTGGTATTCATTAAGATCGACTTTGACAAAGCGTATGACAGATTGGAATGGGACTTTATTCTTCAATCATTGAAAGACCTTGGATGCAGCCAAAAGTTCACAAAGATGGTTTCCACTCTTCTTGGAAATGCTTCAACTAGAATAAATATCAATGGCAAGCTCTCTGAGCCCATTCGTTTAAAAAAGATCAATTAGGCAAGGCTGCCCTCTGGCTCCATTTCTATTCGCTATCGCCTCGAATGGAATCAGTTGCCTATTAAAGCATCACATGGACGCTGGCAATCTCAAGGGTCTTTCCTTACCTCTAAATCATAGCCAAATGATTGCGAGACTTTTTGCTGATGACATGAATGCCTTTGTGCATAATGATATAAATAGCATTGAGGTGTTTTGGTGGTGCCTCGACACCTTTTGTGCGGCATCAGGCTCAAAAATCAACCATGCTAAAATTGCTTTTAGAGTAATCAGTGGACCTACTCCCGAATTGTTGGTGGATCAGGGGTCACTACAAGAAAAAGGGGGGCGTAGCGACGCCCCCGAATCGGGAAAAAAAACGAAAACCGTCGCTTATGCGACGAAACCGTCGCATAAGCGACGGTAAAAATTTCGGATTTTTTTTTTTGGCCGAGCATCGTCGCATAAGCGACGATAGCGTCGCATAAGCGACGCTAAACCAGAAGCGTCGCTAGTAGCGTCGCAGGTTAGCGACGCACTTAACGACGATGGCAAACTGTAGAGCGTCGCATATGCGACGCTCTGGAATGTAAAAAAAAAATTCAATTTTCCCGGCACATTTGTGCCGGGCCTTGAACGCGAGGAAGAATACAGACCGAGAGAGAGAGAGAGAGAGACATACAGCGCGCGAGAGGGAGAGAGAGAAGCGAGACATACACAAGGTATGCGCACACACACACTCACACACACACATATACACGCATAGACACACACACACATACGCAGACACACACACACATACACACAAATACACACATAGACACACATACACAAGACGCGCACACACATACACACACATAGACGCTCACACACATACACACACATATACACTCACAGACACATACACACATAATGATGCATCCACACACATACACATGCATACACACATAGACACACATATACACACACACACACATATGCATACACACACACATAGAGAGACATACACACACATACACATACATGCATACACATACACACATAAACACATACACACACATAGACACATACACACATAAACACATACACACTCATAGGTACACACACATACACATAGACACACACACATATAGTATATACACACACATGCACACATAGACACATACACACATACACATGCATACACACACATACACATGCATACACACATACAGACACATATACACACACATACACACACATATATGCATACACACGTGACACACATAGAGAGACATACACACATAAACACATACATGCATACATAATGCATATGCATATGCATATAATGTACATACATACTTACATGCATACATAATGCACATGCATAGATACATACACACACAGATACATACACACATAGACACATACACACACATGAACACATACATACTCATAGATACACACACATACACACACAGACACACATACACATAGATGCGCACACACATACACACACATAGACGCTCACACACATACACACACATATACACTCACAGACACATACACACATAATGATGCATCCACACACATACACATGCATACACACATAGACACACATATACACACACACATATGCATACACACACACATAGAGAGACATACACACACATACACATACATGCATACACATACACACATAAACACATACACACACATAGACACATACACACATAAACACATACACACTCATAGGTACACACACATACACATAGACACACACACACATATAGTATATACACACACATGCACACATAGACACATACACACATACACATGCATACACACATACACATAGACACACACACATACACACACATACACACATAATGATGCATACAAACACATACACATGCATACACACATACAGACATGTACACACACATACACACATAATGATGCATACACACACATACACATGCATACACACATACAGACACATGTACACACACATTCACACACACATTCACACACATTCACACACATTCACACACATATACATACATGCATACATATTGCATATGCATATGCATACATACATACTTACATGCATATGCATACACACACATATGCATACATACATACTTACATGCATATGCATACACATGCATATGCATACACATGCATATGCATACACATGCATATGCATATGCATACATAATGCATATGCATATGCATACATAATGCATATGCATATGCATACATAATGCATATGCATATGCATACATAATGCATATGCATATGCATACATATGCATATGCATACATAATGCATATGCATATGCATACATAAATACTTATATGCATACATAATGCACATGCTTACATACACTGTCATAATGTATACACACACACATACACACATAATTATGCATACACACACATACATATGCATACACACACATATGCATACATACATGCATACACATACACACACATAGATACATACATACACACTCATAGACACACACACATACACATAGACACACACACATATACACACACATACACACATAGACACATGCACACGTAATGATGCATACACACATACACATGCATACATAGACACACATAATAATGCATACACACACATACATATGCATACACACACATGCATACAAACATATACACACATATACACACACACATGCATACACACATATACACACACATATACACATATACACATATACACATACACATGCATACACACACACATGCATACACACATACAAACACATATACACACACACATACACACATAGATACATACACACGTAATGATGCATACACACATACACATGCATACATAGACACACATAATAATGCATACACACACATACATATGCATACACATACATATGCATACATACATGCATACACATACACACTTAGACACATAGACACACATAGATACATACATACATATAAACACATACACACTCATAAACACACACACATACACATAGACACACACACATATACACACACATACACACATAGACACATGCACATGCAATGATGCATACACACGTACAAATGCATACATAGACACACATAATGATGCATACACACACATACATATGCATACACACACATGCATACATACATGCATACACATACACACATAGATACATACACACACGTAGATACATACATATACATAAACACATACACACTCATAGACACACACACATACACATAGACAACACACACATATACCTACACACATACACACAGATGCATACACACACATACACATGCATGCACACACATACACATGCATACACACACATACACGTATATATATATTGATTTCTAACCATTTTGTTTTATATGTTAGGTATTATGGATCCTAGTAAAGAGAGAAAGGCGAAACTCACTCTCATAAAAAGTCTTATGAGAGCAAGAGTTCCGTCAGATACTCTAGGGGCCATAATGCGGGACTACGCAGACATGTCCGATGAGGAGCTGGATTATACGATCCAGATGCTTACGCGATCAGACGAGGGCTCTTCTGCGGATCCACATGCAGGAAGAGAGCTATCTGCTCATAGGTATGTTTTTTTTCATAATTTTTTTTAATGATATTATAGCACATATTTTTATTTATTTCTATCTATTTATTTTTAGGACACCTATACCACCTCCAGCACGTGATAGCAGAGCAGAGTTGCCTATGAGGACATGCATAGGCACCTTAGGACTAGAGTGCGACATAGAGCCGGAGGGGAACATTGTGTACATAGGGAATGGATTGGAGTTCAAGAGAAGAATGCGGGCACTATGCGACTCTTACCTGCGCTTTATCCACTTACCATGGAAGTAAGTAAAAGTTTTACATATAAATTGAAATGTATATCTTATGTTTTATTTACATTATGTTTTTTATTTTTGTAGTGAGCATGATGAGAGGGATAAAAAGTACGTGCTTAGTTCACTTGAGACAGAGTTTGGGACAGGATGGTCCCTTAAGTGGTGTTTAAAAGAGATGCGGACACTTATGGCTCATCGTCGCGACAATGCACGGTATGTATGTATATGAGAGAGAGAGAGAGAGAGAGCTATGTATGTATGTACGTATGTATGTATCTATATATGCATCTATGTATGTATGATGTCATTCCTAAAATCTATTACTCTATGTTTACTGAAAGGCATGTATATTAACTTATATATGTATCTAATATACATGTTTCTATTTTTGTAGTATGTATGTATGCATGTGTATCATGTATGTATACATCTATGTATCTCGACAAAATTGAAGCTGCATATTTACAAATCATGATTATCTAGAGATTAGAATCTGAATTCTGAAGTGTGTGATAACTGAAATCTGAAATCTGAATGTTCAGCTCCATATTTATATATTTTATGAATCTGAATTTTGAAGTGTGTGAACTGAAATCTGAAATCTGAATGTTCAGCTGCATATTTATATATTTTATGAATCTGAATTCTGAAGTGTGTGAACTGAAATCTGAAATCTGAATGTTCAGCTGCATATTTATATATTTTATGGCTGTTTTCTGTTATATTATATTATTTATTATTATTATTATATATATATATATTATTTTCAGATTTTTTTAATACTTTTTTTCTCACACGTATGATATCACGTATGGTATTTTTTTTGAAATTCCATACTTTTTTCATACTTCCATACCCGTATGCGTTGGAAGTATGTTTCACGTATGGAAAAACTATGTATGTATGTATGTATGTATCTATATATATATATATATATATATATATATATATATATATATATATATATATATATATATATATATATATATATATATATATATATATATATATATATATACATATAAAAAAATCTAAAATAAAAATGTATATACATATACATATAAAACCTTTTAGCCATATGTTTGAAGTATATATACACCTCCGACGTCCTACTAGAGAGATGTCTCTCCTCCCAACCTTATGCCTCTATATATAGCTACTCGAATCAACGAGGATCATGATTCATAATATATGTAAAGATATATACACATCATGTAGATAGGATACATAAATATAAAATGGAGTAGATATATTATGCTTCACACATACATGCCTAAATGCACACATAAATATATATATACATACTAACATATTTACATGTACATATTTACACATACATGTACATGCCTACATGCACACATAAACATATATATACATGCATACATATTTACATGTACATATTTACACATAGACACATATACATATATACATGTACACAATTATAAACACTTGCATATATTACGTACATGAATACATGTATACATATATCACACACATGCAAACACATACATATACATGAAATACATATATATGCATACTAATATATGTATACATATAATACACATGAATACACACACATATGCATACATACATGATAAAAATTTACTCCTCGAAGATAAAGCTATATATAAAATAATTAGGCATACCCCCGAGCTTCATGTTCTAACTTAGAAGAACATGATTTCATCTCTCTAGTAGGATTCATCGTTATTCAAGTTAATAAAAAAAACCTATTATATATATCCATTCAGAAGCTTCAAGTTACTATCTAATCTGCTCATATGTTTTCATTATTGCCATCATTTTGGTAAGACATCAATATAGTCTCATCTTC
Organism: Ceratopteris richardii; assembly: GCA_020310875.1. Lineage (NCBI taxonomy): Eukaryota > Viridiplantae > Streptophyta > Polypodiopsida > Polypodiales > Pteridaceae > Ceratopteris > Ceratopteris richardii. The sequence continues at coordinate 135,768,325 of CM035421.1, read as the reverse complement.
ATTATCCTTATTGATTTCATTTATTTCTTCTATTGTTAAATCTATGTTCTCATGAATCACATCATCTATTGGTGGATTAATATCTATTTCTGGTAATTCCTCTTCCTCATCAGTAGAATCAGCATGTAGAGAATTATCCTCTTCATCAAAAAGATTAGTATCATTATCACGTATAATGAGTCTAATTTCTATTCCAGATGTTGATGTATCAGTATCTGATGCTGAATCATCAAGAGGACTTTCTTCAATCTCTCTAACAATAAACTGTTCAAACAATGACCTACCTCTAGGTTGCACATGAATGACTTGCCACCAAGGATGAGCATCTGGGTTTTTATAAAAAAATGCTTGTTCAATATGCCTAGGAAGAATATATGGTTCTTTAGTAGATCGCATTACCTTGGAAGAATCAATTGCCCAAAACCCAGATAATTCCTTTCTTATTGTAGAATTACTACCTTTATACTCCGCTCGATACCAGTCAACCTTCAAAATGACCTATCACAATATATAACAACAAAAACGTCCCATTATTAGGTGCTTAAAAAAAAACTAACTCTAAAAAAAATATATAAACTTTTTTCTACCTGTTTGAATGTACGAAATGAAATTTCGTAGATACCAACAATAGTTCCTACGTACCAAGTTCGCCATCTATAAGGTTCGTGTCTTTTGAGCTAGCACGTGATAGTTGCTTGAAACAAGCAACAATACTAGAATCCTCTGTTTTACGTAAAGAATCAATGGATTTGATTCTAATATGCTGTCCAAAAGCCCACATATTAGTGAACATTCGAGCCTGCAAAATAAATTGAATTAGTAAATAGAAACTAACATACATATATGAAAAAAATAAAATATATATTTTAATAAAATTACCTTTTGTTCACAACCCATCATTAACTCTCTTTGCTCATCTGAGATTTCTTCATTATTTGCGTTGGCGCGTTGCAAACGACTATATAGCCAATCCGTGAAAGAAGGTATATCTGTAATCTCATTATTATCGAGATTACGTCTAGATCTTTTGTTTTTTCGCCTTTTACTTTGGAGACTTTGAAGTTCCTCGTACTCGCTAACGAATGCTTGCATGCATTCGCTATATATGCTACAAAAGTGGAAACATCATTTTTTTCTTGAAATGTAAATAAGAATGGAACCCCCTTACCTGATAATACCTCATCGGTTATTTTTGAAGAAGACTCGTTGGTCCATGCACGTGGAGCTTCTTCATGAACTCTTTCAAGGTACTCACTAACGTAATACATGCACTCTTCAAGCATCCAACCCTTTGCCATGGATCCTTCTGGTTTTGCTCTTTGTCGCACATAACCTTTTAGTATTCCCATAAATCGCTCGACCCAAAACATCCATCGAGTGTTGACAACACCGGCAATCTCTATCTCATCTACAAGATGGACTAGTAAATGAACTTGAATATCAAAAAATGAAGTAGGAAGTTCTTTTTCCATCAAACATAGTAGCTCTTTGCATTCACGTTTTTTTTGTGGGATCGAATTTTTATCGATCTCTTTGGATGTAATCCACCTATACAAATCATAAAAACAATTGTAAAGAAGTTAATTAAAAAATAAAAGATATCCAATATTCAAACATATTAAATATAAAGTATCATAATTACCTTATAAGTGATCCAAGACGATAGATGACATCTCGTACTCCTTTCGTTGTACATCCATCGATAACCAAAGGTAAAATATGTTTCAAAAAGTTATGCCAGTCATGGGTCTTTAATCCAGATAAGCTCTTATCATTCGGGATTTTACCTTATTCGGGATTTTACCTTCTTCACCCTTATATCGAGGAGATTGACATTTGGGACATGTCAAAGAGTCTGCATATTCACCTCTATATAAAATACAATCGTTAGGACATGCATGTATACATTGATAATCCATACCAAGATTGTTGATTATCTTCTTCATTTCATCATGTGAGGTAGGAAGAATATTTTGACTTGGTAAAAACTTTTCAGATAATAACCTGTAAGTTTATCAAAAAAATGATATATTAAAGAAAGTAAATAAATAAATATACATATATATATGCATATAATTTATATATGTGTATGCTTATGTGCATCTTTCAAAATATTCGTAAAAAATTTGATTGTTTGGATGACAGGATACGATTGTTTGTTTTGGAGGATATGAAGTATGTATCTTCATTGAATGATTTGTCGATTCACGCATATGTTCAGTTTGAAAGTGTACTGAGAAGCGGATTTATAATTTGTATTCAAAGAATTTGGCACTGTTTATAGGCCATACGATGGTGACCTGGATGAATCGCATGCACAGAGGTTACTCAAGATAGAGCAACCTGATTATAAGGGACTAGTACTAGCAGGATTCCTGGGGTATGCAGTAAACCTCTTGCATGTATATGTGTGATCCTCTCAAGCCACCATGATTTCCACTTTGTATCCTAAACTTCAAATGCGCCTCATCATTGACATGCAAGAGGTTTACTGCATACCCTAGGAATCTTGCTGGCACTAGTCCATTATAATCAGATTGCTCTATCTTGAGTAACCTCTGTGCATGCGATGCATCCAGGTCACCATTGTATGGCCTATAAACAGTGCCAAATTCTTTGAATACAAATTATAAATCCGCTTCTCACACTTTCAAACTGAACATATGCGTGAATCGACAAATCATTCAATGAAGATACATATGTCATATCCTCCAAAACAAACAATCGTATCCTGCCATCCAAACAATCAAATTTTTGTGAATATTTTGAAAGATGCATTAATAGTTTTAAAAGATGCGCATATATATAAGTAGATAGAAAATTGAAAATTATACCTTAATAGTGTCGAAACAGATACATTACTCCATCCAAAACGATTTTGAAGGTTGAGAATAAGTAAGCTTGCACTTAGTCGTGTCAAACGACTTCCTTCATATACATGCTTTAGACATTCCTCTCGAAGATATTCTCATTTTTAGAAATCCATGCTCTCACTGTCATTTTGATACCAATCCTCAATAAATCTGCCATGCCATCATCTTCATCATTGTCACACAAATCTTGTACTTTATCATCTTTTGAATATAGATCTTTCAACTTTGCATATTGCACAGGATTAGTTTTGCGTAGCCTCCTCATGGAAGCTTCTGATAAATGAGGTCTTATTGGTAATTGTGAATGTTGTGGACGAATATCATCAACATCATACGTTGGAATCTACACATATAAACAAAACTCATTAGTATTCCATAAATGAATAAAATTAAACTTCAAATATAAAATTAAGTATATAACTTATTAAATATGGATAGAAAATTTTATTCTCTCTAGCTAAAAGGTGCTCTTGGAGGTCTACGCCATCCATAATTCACTAATAGTTCATCACCAGCATGTAATGTAGTAATAGCATTGACAACTATGTATCTTGATACATCTCTACTCATGTATGGTGGTTCATGACTATTTTTCACGCTCCTCAAATGTGCAATTAGTCCTTGAACTATTATGTAACCCTCGACTACTATTTATTAAACCTGCTATATTTCCATGTTGTGTAA
>CM035421.1:135572046-135737046 GCA_020310875.1 Ceratopteris richardii | reverse complement strand
CTTATATGATGCATCATGTATTGGTTGAAAAAGGACTATGGAATATTGTGCAGGGTGTTGAAAGACATCCTGTTACACCTACGAATATAGGTACTAAAAATACAGGTGCTGGAGCTAATGGAGATGGTGTCGAAGATGATGATATTCTACAGATTCCTGTTCGTGCTATTGTTTTTGTTGCACCTACTGTAGAGCAAATTCATTGGGATGGCAGAGATGCTCAGGCACATGCATTGATAGCTTTGTCTATCAAATGTGCCATTATTCCTCACATTCACTCCTTTAGAATAGCTAAGGATGCTTGGGATACACTTACCACATTGTACTAGGCTAGGAATGAGGCTCATGTTGCTTACCTCCGAAAACAATTGGAGAGTGAGCACATGAATGAAGGTGATTCTATGGAGAGTTTTCTCACAAAGATCAAGGATTTGAAAGAACAGGTGATTTTTGCTAATGAAGTTATACCAGATAGCTCACTTGTGCAGATCATTCTAAATGGTCTTCCTGACTCTTATCAAAGTTTTGCTTCTACTCTTTGTTTGATGATGAAAGGCAATCCAAATGCCTTGTCATTCGAGGAGCTAGTCTCTGTTCTGTTGCAAGAAGACCACTCTAGGCAGAACATGTCTATTATGCATGTTGCACATCAAGCTTTCCTGGCTAGTGAGAAGGGCAAATGTAAATGGAGTTCTTCTACTAGTAAGCAGAAACCTGCAAATGCTGCACATTTAAAGAAGGAAGACAAAGATGAGAAGAAATAAAAAAAGCAGAAATTGTTTTGCAAATACTGTAAAGCAAATGATCATGTCATCAAGAGCTGTCCAAAACTGGCTACTAAAGAGGCAAAGAAGAAACAGGCCAGAATGGTTGTTACAGAGGCCTCTACACTGAAAACAGAGTCTGCTAATCTTGTGTAGGAAGAAGAATGGGTGTTTACTACTATTTGTAGTTTTGACCCATCTTCTCATGAGTAGTGCACGTCTGTAGTAGACTCAGATATTTGGTACTTTGATAGTGGGGTGACCAAACATATTACCTCGCAGCACAATTTCTTCTCTTCACTCAAGCTTGCCCCTATAGGGAATATTGTTACATGTGCCAACAACTCCTCCTATCCTGTTGTGGGAGTTAGTAAGATCATTTTGACTACTGCTGATGGTAGTTCTTTCACTTTGCCAAATGCTTTGTTTGTGCCAGGGATCAAGAAGAATCTCTTATCAGTTTCTACATTAGCCAAGGTTGGCTTGGTTGTGAACTTTTTTGATGACAGATGTACAATTCATGATCTGTCAAATGGCAACGTCATTATTGCTTCTGACATTTTATGTCATGGGCTGTATAAGCTCATAGACTATGAAAGATCTGTAAATGATTTGGCATGTGCAAGACATGATTCTCAGGCTATGTCAGATGCAAAGCTTTGGCATGCATGCTTTGGTCATCTGAATTTTGCTAGTTTGCTATGCCTGCAGAAATCTGAAATGGTGTCCTCTTTACCCAAACTTGAGGCACTCGGTAAACATGTATGTGAAGGCTGTATTTTGGGCAAAATGCCGCGTTCTTCCTTTCCAAAAGATGGTTCAATTTGGGCTTCTCAGAAATTGCAGTTTGTACATAGTGATGTCTGTGGTCCTATGCGGACACCTTCTTTTGGGAACCATCTTTACTTTATGACTTTCATCGATGATTTTTCTAGGCATGCATGGGCATATCCATTGAAGGGAAAGTCCGAAGTGTTTATGTGCTTCAAGCAGTTTCTGCTTTTGGTTGAAATCCTGTTAGCATGTAAAATTAGCACCCTCCATTCTGATTGAGGGGGGGAATATATGTCTTCTAACTTTAATGCATTTCTAGTTGAACGTGGGATAAAACATCAGAGTACAGTGTCATATACACCTCAACAAAATGGAGTTGCTGAATGAAAGAACATGTCATTCATGGAGACGGCGAGGTGCATGATCAAGAGTGAGGCTTTATCACATAGTTTCTGGCTTGAGGATGTCCTACTTCTTCCTTTTGGGTTCTAAAATTTGATGCTACAACTCACCTTTCCATGAACCCTCCATATTTAGTGTTGGGAATGATGGATGGACACTTCAAGAGAATGACTAGGTACTGCCAAATCCTACTTTGTACCAGCCCTTTGATGCTTCACAGTTGATAAGTAGACCTTCTTAGCTTTCCAATGACACCATAAAATGGCCTATGTGCTTTGGAAATGATGTATGAAAAGATAGAATCAAAACAAACAACTTTGAACTTCAAGTCTTCAAAAAACCTTCTATTTTTGACAATACACATGTTGCTTCTTTTCCTTAGTATGACGAGCACAATAGGAATTGGAAAACTTCCTTTTAGGGGTACCTAATTATCTTAGCAAGCTAACTATTCCAATTGGAATGACTTAAAAAGATTAACTATGCTGAGAGAAATCAATTCAGCAAGTAAACCTTTATCCCCGATATTTTAGGACTATTACAGACTTCGACCAGTGATCTCTTCGATGCACTTTTCTCTGAAATGGCTGAATATAAATCTTTCAACTTTTTACAGTATGTAGAGCACTTTGACCTGGTTCCAACAAGCTGTAAATCTTTGAATTTGGTGAAGAAATGAGTGAGATATGCTCTCCACAAGTTGATAGAATTTCAGTGACTATGATAGAGAACTCAGAAATAGACAATGTAGATATATGTATTAATGAACAATGTTGTACAATACCATTGGCATGATGATCATTGCCCAATGGTGTAGATAGGTGTGGGCTAGAGTGTAGGCCTCACACACACTCAGAAACGATAATGAGAAGCTCGAAAAGTGACTCTTCTACCCACGACTTTTTGATGATCACTTTTATAGTAGTTGAGTTCAAAGTTTGAATTTGAATTTAAACTTTTGCTCTCTTTAATCATGTTCCTACATCCTAGGAGATATTCCATCAATCAAAGCTAACTTTTCACGAGTTCCTTTTTGGTAGGTTTTTACGAAGATTCCAAGTCAAATATGACTTTTACAAAAGATAAAGTGGTAATTAGCCACTAGCATTGGTTCCTATGCATCTACATATGTGTATGTGTTACAAGCCAAATGTGTAGGCTTGTGAATTGCACCAACAGCTCCCCCTCAAGCCAAACATTTTGGCTTGGTCTTCATCTTCAGTCTTCATGTATATCCTGCAATCCAATCATTGATTTGAACCTGCAAATTTTAGTTCCATCCAATGCTTTGGTTAACAAATCTGCACACTGCATGTTGGTTGATACATGTGTTAGTTGAATGTCCTTGCTTAATAACTTCTCTCTCACATAATGGTAATGGACCTCTATATGCTTGGTCCTGGCATGATAAATAGGATTAGCTGCAAGGTGAAGTGAGCTTGTATTATCTCCAAAGATCAATGGTGAGGTAGTATACAAACCCAATTCTGTATACAATAACTTGATCCATATGGCTTATTGAGTGGCATTTGCCAATCCTCTATACTCTACCTCTGTAGAAGATAAAGCAATAGTAGGTTGCTTCTTTGAAGACCATGATATTGGTTTATCACCTGCAAATGAAATGTATCCTGAAGTGCTCCTCCTATCATCCTTGCATCCTGCCTAATCTGCATCTGAATAAATCTTGATATCCAATTCTGAAGTGTAAGGGAAATACAAACCATGTTGTTGAGTACCCTTGAGATACTTAAGAATTCTTTTGGCAGCTTCTAAGTGAGGTACCCTTGGCTTGTGCATAAACTAACTTAGCACACTGACTCCATAAGCAATATCTATCCTTGTTAAGGTAGCATAGTTCAAGCTTCCTACTATGCTTTGGTAACCTGTAATATCATCAAGTTCATCACCTTCATGGGCACTTAGTTTTAGGTTTACCTCCATTGGAGTACTTGCAACTTTGGCATCCTGCAAGTGAAACTTCTTCAACATATCTTGTATGTATTTTTTCTGAGTAATATAGATTCGAGAGTTAGTATAGACTAACTCAAGTCCAAGAAAATACTTTAGTAGACCAAGATCATTGATCTTGAACTCCTTCATCATCTGATTCTTGATTTGTTTGATTCCATTGACATCATTATCTGTAAGTATGATATCATCAACATATACACATGGGTATATTACCTCTGAATTACTTCTCTTGATGAATAGAGAAGTGTCTACCTTGCTCATGACAAAACCTTGGTCTTGAGGGTATGTGGTCAACCTGTGATTCCATGCCCTAGGTGCCTGCTTTAATACATAAAGAGCTCTATTCAATTTTCACACATATGTTACCTTGTTTGGATCCTCATAGCCAGGAGGTTGTGACATATATACCTCCTCTGAAATCCATCCATTCAAAAAAGCATTTTTTACATCCAATTGATACATGTTCCAATTTTTAGATGCAGCCACACTCACCAACACCGTGATGGTTGGCATCTTGGCTACAGGTGAGAATGTTTCTTCATAGTCAATGCCTTGGGTTTGTGCAAAACCCTTGCCCACCAATCTGGCTTTATACCTGTTTATTGACCCATCAGAATTCCTTTTGAGCTTATAGATCCATTTGGATCTAATTACCTTCATGGAATCTTTCTTTGGTACTATTTCCCACGTGTCACTTTCTTTGAGTGCTTCAATCTCCTCATCCATAGCTTCTTTCCATTCTGTCTTGGTCTTTGCTTCTTCATATGATCCTAGTTCTTCAATTGACAAGTCTTTGGCAAGATAAACAGAATGTTTAGTAACAAGGGAGGTATCATACCCATATCTGATAGGTTTTTTGCTCTCCCTTTGTGATCTTCTGATTGATTGATTTGAAGACTCAGGTATATCTTCAAGTTTCTTCATCTTGAGTTTGCCTTTGGACTTCCATGCCTTGAATTCTTCAAGATTGATAATGTCTTCATCATCTGAAGTGGTGTCTTCATTCTGAGTAGGTTCCTCCTTAGCAAGACTTGGAAACTCCTCCTCCGAGTCATAGGGTAGTTTAAACTTCCTGCATTCATTCTCATACCAAGAATCATTTTCATCAAAGACAACATCTCTACTAACCATGAATCCTTTATTTGAAGGGTTGTAGAACCTGTACCCTTTCTAATTTAGATCATATCCAATAAAGATACACTTCTTAGCCTTAGGGTCTAGTTTACCTCTTATCTAAGAAGGAATGTGTACATATGCTACACATCCAAATATCTTGCAATGATCAAGTGAGGGTCTCTTACCATGCCATGCTTCATAAGGGGTCATCCCATTAAGTGATTTGGATGGCAACCTGTTTATAAGGTAAGTGGCAGTAGATACACTCTCTGCCCATAGGTAGTTAGGTAATTTCTTTTCATTTAACATTGACCTAGCTGTTTCAACAATCAACCTATTTCATCTCTCAGCTACTCCATTCTGTTCAGGAGTATACCTTGTGGTTATTTCTCTCTTGATTCCTCTGTCTTGCAAGAAAGCTTCAAAATCAATGGAGAAGTACTCACCTCCTCCATCTGACCTTAGCCTCTTTAGATTTCTTCCTGTCTGATTCTCAACAAGTGCAAGATATTTTTAAAACAATTGAACACTTCATCTTTGTGCTTCATAAAGTACAATACAGTCCACCTGCTATAATCATCAATAAAAGATACATAGTACCTTGATCTTGAAATTGAGGGGTCTTTGCTTGATCCCCATACATCTGTATGGACAAGTTCTAGGTAGTCCTCATGCATGTAGCCTTTCCTTGAGAAGGGTAACCTGTGTGACTTCCCAAACTGACAAGCACCACATTTATATATCATGTGTTGTTTGGAAACATTGGGTATTCCAATTACACATTGATCCCTGCATATTTGCTTCAAGGTTCTTTCTCCTACATGCCCTAATCTTTTATGCCAAATCTCAAGCTCTGAAAGTGTTTGATCTTTATAATTGTATAGTGCAATATTCTTTGTATCTTCTAGCTCAAATGTAAAAAGTCTACCTGCTTTTTCTCCTTTAGCAATTCTCTTGAACCCATGCTTGGGATCCTCCACAAATGCTCCAAATTGGTTGAATCTGACCTGCAAACCTTTTTCCACAATTTGTCCAACACTTATCAAGTTTTTTGTAATGGTTGGTACATATAGTACCCTACTCAAAAAGTTCTAATTTCCATCACAAGTCTTAACATTTCCAACTTTAACTACTGAGTGCTTGGTGTCATCACCTGTTTGTACTTGATGCTTACCGTTTGGTTCTTCAAGGTCAGAGAGTAGAGCTACATTGCCAACCACATGATTTGAGCATCCTGAGTCAATGTAGAAGAGATGGTCATCATTTGTACCTGGTTTTGAGGTCATGTTCATGATCAAGAGTGAATCATCTTGCTCTTCTGTGTAGTTGTTGTAATCCTTTCTGGATTTGAATCCTCCTTGGTAGTTGCCATTGTAATTGTTGTTGTAGTTATTGTTGTAGTTGTTGTTGTACCCTCGATGATGGTTGAATCTTCCTCTTGACTGTGAGTATCCACCTCTTTGATATCCTGTTCCTATCTGATTCTTGTAATTCCTGAAACACTCACCTGTAGTATGATTTGATAAACCACAAATGTTGCATGGTGAGGAGTTATAAGATCTCCCCCTACCTTGCTTACCTCCTCTACCCCTTCCTCTTGATGATCTACCTCTCCCTGCATAGTTGGCTTGGGAGGTAGTGCCTTCTTCTTCTATCTTCTTGTTCTTGCCTTTGTCTTTAGACTTACTTTTATCAGTGTATAGGGCAGAAGAGCTATTACCTTTGGATGTGTCTCCATTCTTGTTGAGCTTGGCTTCATGAGTGAAAAATTGGCCCATGAGAGTTGTAAGATCTGGAATTTGCATGTCCATGTATAGGTCCATTGCAGTGGTGAAGATTTCCCATTTGTCATCAGCTTTGATCCCATTGATCACTTGCCTTACTATTTGCTCTTCTTCAATCTCTTCTCCTATGCTTGCTAACTGATCTGCTACATCTTTAATCTTAGTCACAAACTCTGAAATAGCCTGCTTAGGTTGCTTCCTTAATGTGGTAAATTCAATCCACAATTGGTTTTTTCTAGCCCTTGTGTTGGAAGAGAAATAGGATGACAAGGTTTCCCAAGTCTCTTGGGATGTCTTACAGTTTCTAATATGTGCCAAAAGAAAATCAGAGATGGAGTTGAGTAAGTAAGACCTTGCTAATGCATCCTTGGCACACCATGTGTTGAGCTTTTCATGTTCTTCCTTTGTTGGTAGTCCTCTAGTTTTGAATGAGGGAAATTCCTCATCTCCTGAGATGTATCCATAAAGACTCCTTCCTTGTAGGTATGTCTTCATCCTTAGAGACCATGCCTGATAGTTGTTCCTGTCCAATTTATCAATAAATGAAGGAAAACCATCTCCCATTTTACCTTGACTTTGCTCTGATACCACTGTTGGGAATGATGGATGAACACTTCAAGAGAATGAGTAGGTACTACCAAATCCTACTTTGTACCAGCCCTTTGATGCTTCAGAGTTGATAAGTAGACCTTCTTAGCTTTCCAATGACACCATAAAATGGCCTATTTACTTTGGAAATGATGTATGAAAAGATAGAATCAAAACAGACAACTTTGAACTTCAAGTCTTCAAAAAACCTTCTATTTTTGACAATACACCTGTTGCTTCTTTTGCTCAGTATGACCAGCACAGTAGGAATTGGAAAACTTCCTTTTAGGGGTATCTAATTAGCTTAGCAAGCTAACTATTCCAAGTGGAATGACTTAAAAAGATTAACTATGCTCAGAGAAATCAATTTAGCAAGTAAACTTTTATCCCCGATATTTTAGGACTGTTGCAGACTTCGACCAGTGATCACTTTGATGCACTTTTCTCTAAAATGGCTAAATAGAAATCCTTCAAATTTTGGTAGTATGTAGAGCACTTTGATTTGGTTCCAATAAGCTGTAGACCATTGAATTTGGTGAAGAACTGAGTGAGATATGCTCTCCACAAGTTGACATACTTTCAGGGACTATGACATATGTGTATGTATTACAAGCCAAATGTGTAGGCTTGTGAATTGCACCAACACCTAGTACAACAATATCCCCTTGTGGAAGTGGATCATTACTCTAGATGAATTTTGGTTCAACTCAAATCATTGAATGTGCAGGGATTGATTATTTTTGTTGATTTTCTTTAAGAACTATGATGATTTGCCACAAGTTTTTGCAATTGTTCTACTAGCATGCATTTGCGTAGAACAATGTCAGAAAACTTTTCTAGCAATTTTGTGCTATTTCTAATATCTCCTTGTACATTTTTAGTTGTTCCTCTTACAAATCCCGTGATGGGTAACATTTATCATGATGTTATATCGTTGGACCAGTTTTCAATCTATCATGGTAGGCTTTCAACAATCCAAGTCAGAAGTTAGAGGGTGAGCAAGGAACAATCAATCCTGAGGCCATGGATTTGGGTAAGGGTAAGGACAAGGTAGTGGGTAAGGGTGTGAGCATGGATGTGATAGTGCCAATGCACTATGATCCTATTTTCTCAAAGTTTGATATTCAATTTGCTCCTGAATGAGCTTTTTTGAGGAGCGCTTCTTGCTTCTTGGACAAATCATCTTGCTTGGCCTTTAAGGAATCTTTAACTTCAACCACTCTCTTTTCATATTTCTTGGCTTGCCTACCTCTTTGATTCTCTCAAGTTCCCTTTGTAGGTGGGGAGTTCTCGGGAGGCTCCTGTATGCTTTAAGAAATAGATGGGATCAAGTAGTTGTTTGCCTTTATCTTTCTTTTGAGCCATGGCTTTGCCTTAGTGAGTACCTATTTTGGTGCTATCTTTGCTTTCTCCTCTTCCTTCCTAGAGCTAGAGGGAAGCATCATGGTGCTCATTTTTTCCTATTGGAGTTTTGAGGATGGTCTTTATAAAGATGTATTTCAATACAATGGATATTGAAAGATTTTTTGGGTGGTATGGGTGGCAATTGGGGAATTTGTGCAAGTGAAAAGTTTTTTATGATGTGGTCCACATGGCAGGTATAACATAGACGTCTCAATTCAATAGGTTTGAACTAAGATCTTTCCATGTTTTGTTGTGTTAAATTTTTGTAGTACACTTAGCTTACTTTGCTTATCTATATCCATAACTCTGATCATAGTGTTATACATATCCACTTGAATACTCTATCTTGATGATTTAAATAATTATTGTATTGGTCATAATATTGTGCAAAAGCATCTTCTTGAATACTTTTAGGAGAGTTTTCTTGCTTAGCAGCTTTTTTAATAATCAAAATTGATGGCATCATAGCTAGATGGTTTGATTGCTCATGTGTTTGTCCATATTTTATAGCCATAATGTGTGGAGGAGTAGATGGCTGCTCACTCAACATAGGTCTTGTTGGGTACATGAACTCCAACATGGTCTAGATTGGTGCAACATTTGTTTTCTAACCGAGTACAAATATCTTGGAGGGTAATGGTAACATTGAGAAAAAGACCTTGGGACTCGATACTTTACCATAGCCAATATATTATGGTATTACCCTTGTTGTGTGAGATATTACTTGACAACTTAACAATTATAGAAACACTCAACAATGTAGTGGTTCATCATATTTTTCTCAATTTCATAGTATTGAAAATATCATTGTGTAGGAGGAAGTGGTATTCATGGATAGGCATTAGATAGGTGATCCCTTTTGCACTATGAGCACTTTCTAGAAAAAACCATGGAAACTTGTAAGTTCAAATTTTTGGCAACAACCTATGCCATTTCCTTGATTGATGAGAAGATTTCATGCTTGGATTTGGCTCAGTACTACGTGAAGAGAAAACTTGAATAGAGTTACCAGATTCCTGTGCTATGAAAATGCAGTTATATATGCATTTTTCCAAAGTGGTAGGACACAACAAGTATGCTAAAATATGTGATTGAAAACTTCATAAGTCATCCAAAAAGTCTGCAATGAATTTGGCTATGAAAGCTCTTAGGATTTGATCTATATTTTGAAATTTATGTATGTAAGTGGTTGGAAACATGCTAGGGTAGTCCCTTTTAAGATGGTTCCAAATGCTTCATATTGTGTAAAAAAAGTCATTCTCTACATGTAAAATTTGTCTATATGTTGGGATTAGAGTTTCGCCAGTCCCTTCACTCCATGCTCATCTCCTTGGCTCCCCTTGCAACCAACTATTGTTTCATATGTCAAGTATGTTACATCTCCTTGGGGCTTTCCATGTGGTCATGTTTATCTCTACTCTCATTGTCTTTGAAGTTCGTTAGGGCCAACACCACCGCATGGCATGAAATGGGGGGTCAAAAAAAACTTGACACCCCATGCCTCTTTTTGTGTCATGTGGTCATGTTCTGTTTGAAGGGCTTCCAAAAAGATGAGAGTAGATGTAATCTTTCACTATATATACTAGAATCTTTGAGTATATTTGTGCAAAGAAAAGTTCTTTTTATAGGAAAGTGGATTATCACTACTCTTCTCTTCTATTAAGCCCCTCATGGAAGACACAACCACATGGCACATAAATGAGGGTGAAAAAAGATCCAAATCCCATTTTTGTGTTGTGCAATGATGCTGGCTTGAGGGACTAAAAGGAACTAAAGACATGAGATAAGCCATACTTGTACGTTTTGAGGTCTCCCAAGAACCTTTATTACAAACACACATATTTTTTGCTTGTTCTGAATTCTCTATCATAGGTGCACCATTTGAAAAATCTGATGGCACAATTAAATCATCCAAAAATCCTAGAATGACTGTTTAAATACTCACTTATAGCACTTGAAGACCCTATTTTAGCCTAGAATTGAAAGAGAGGGGACATGACCATATGGTGTAAGAATGGGTTTTCCCCATGTTTGTATCATATTTTCATGTCCCCAGTCTTCGAGTTAAAGGTCAAAACTCGGTGTCTCGGTGTCATAAACATTGAGCACTTAGAGAGTCGTTTATAGGGTTTTTGGATGCTTTGGATTCGATCATTCCATAAGATTCCTCAAATTGTGCACTTACGATAGAGAATTTGGAACAATACATGGATTCTATATATTCAATGTGCCAATAAGATATATATCATTTGCTTTTTGAATCCATAATATTGTTTTTAGATTTAGAAAAGATTTTTTGGATAGGTATCTTCATTTCTCCACCTCATTATAGCCTCTAAGGGCCAAGATGACCACATCGCATGAAAACTGGTAGTCAAATAAAATTCGACCCCCCATTTTTGCACCATGTGGTTGTGTTGGCCTTGGGATACTTAAACAAAGATGAGAGATTTAAATGTCAAATGGCAGATGTGGGAGATGCTTTGTTTACAAGAAGAAGATGAAAAGTTTTCTAGGGATTTCATGGATAGTTCTTATATTTATGCATCACATTTCCATAGAGTGACTCATATGGTAAAGGACTTTGTTACTATATCTAGGTTGGGATTGGAAAATTTGACAAAGCAAATAAAGCTACAAGAACCGTTAGCTAGAGATTGTTTTATACACTTAATATTCCTCCAAAAAGACATGAAAAAATCATTTTTACTTGAAGATTTTATGTGCATATACTCTACAAGGCATTCAAAGGAA
Organism: Ceratopteris richardii; assembly: GCA_020310875.1. Taxonomy (NCBI): domain Eukaryota; kingdom Viridiplantae; phylum Streptophyta; class Polypodiopsida; order Polypodiales; family Pteridaceae; genus Ceratopteris; species Ceratopteris richardii. The sequence continues at coordinate 135,725,486 of CM035421.1, read as the reverse complement.
GTTGATCAAAACAAAAACAAGGATGAAAATTTGATAAACAACTATTATTTTCTTCAAGGTCTTATATTATAACAAATTTATCCAATTGGACTTAAGAAAGCAATTGGAAGAATAATAGTGAATGTCTCAATGACATTGGAAAAATGAATATTTCTTGGACATCCAACCAGAGGACAATAAGCTATTGAAAGAATTCAACCATGAGTATTCTGACACTATTATGAATTATAATCTAATATTTTATATATGCATATCACATGAACTAATTTTTATCTTTATGTCTCACCTATCCAAACCACATTAACTAACTCTTTCTAAAGAGAAAAGGCCCACAATCACATGATGCAAAAATGGAGGGTCGAAAAAGTGTGACCCCCAATTGTCCCCTTGTGTGGTTGTGGGCCTCTTTTTAGTCCTAGAATGCTTTGAACATTGAAAAACACATCTTTCAAATATGCTCATTATCTAGTTGATTTTCACATGCTTGTGTCAAACATCTCTAAAGGAAATTGGAAGAAGATAGTTTATATTGGATCCTTTGGTCACATATCCAATGTCCAAGAAATTTAAGTGTAAAGGATTTAATCCATGCAAGAAGAAGATATAGAAAATGAAAGATCCATTACTGCACTCCCCTCTCAAGCATGGGACCAAAAGATGCATAAATCAATTGAAACCTTGAAAGAAGAATACTTCAAAGAACATGGGAGATGCAAAGAAAAAATACACTTTCCAAGGAATTATTTTTTGGTGCACCATGCATCCTTCATATATAATTCCAAATATGTATCATATACAAATTTGTGTAGATGTAATATTCATTGTGCCCTTACTATGTTGGGGAAGCATTGTAAAACAATGGAGTATAAAATTTCTATGATGTAAATGCTATCTTCATATGATGGTTCCATCTTAGAATAATTTTGTTAGAGATTTGAAATGCAGTGCCAATAATCATCCGTGTCTCAATTTCTATGATTTTTATGAGTCATAACTGTTGGAGTTAGATGTCTGCGGAAGCATTTGAATAGCACAAGGAAGAAGAAGAAGCTTGGAGCACAACACACAATACTGAATGTATTACTAGAGAATGCACAAAGATAAGTAGCCCATTAGGGCAATATGCATATATAAAAGCTAGGGGAAAACGCCTCCTAAAGAGGGAAAAAAGTGTCCCAACGGTCCTAGTGTGTTCACACACATCACTACCTAAATATATCAACAAATCCCCCTTGGGAGTGATGTGGTGAACAAGGAGCTGGCACTCATGTATAAGGAAGTGTCAAGCTATGTGGAAATCACTCCACAAAAGGAAGTAAGCCCAAAGCTTTGCGGAAAGCTTCAAACTTCTCCCTGGGCAGAGCCTTCGTGAAAAGGTCTGCAATGTTCTCCTGCATGGGCAGATATGCCAAGTTGATCTCCCCAGCAGAGAACCTCTCCTTGACATAATGATAATGCACCTCAATGTGCTTAGTGCAAGCATGGAACACATGGTTCCTCACAACTACCAATGCGCTCTGACTGTCAGTGAAGATGGTGGTGGTAGAAGAATGACCAACACCCAAATCAGCCATAAGGCGTCTAAGCCACACACACTCAAGAATCACTGTGAAAGCTGCCCTATACTCAGCCTCACAACTGGAAGTGGCCACAGTAGGTTGATTCTTGCTCAACCAAGATATCTATGAGCTACCAAACATGAAGCAAAACCCACTAGTGGACACACGAGTGTCATAGCAACTAGCCTAATCAGAGTAAAAAAAGCATGCAAATATGGTGGTAGTGATCCCCCTTGGGATAAAACAACCCAAGTAGCCGAGTACCACTCAAGTAGCGAAAGATGTGCTTAACCACTTGCCAATGCTTGACTCCTGAGCAATGCATAAACCTGCTCATATGTGAGACAACAAACTGAATATCTGGCCGAGTAATGCATAAGTAAATCAAGCATCCAACAGCCTACTGATAGAGAACAACATCAAATGCATCTCGAACATCATGAAGACTCAATCATAAACTTGTCTCCATAGGAGTGGCAATAGGCTTATAGTCTTCAAGGCCAAAACTCTGCAATAATGTGTCAATATATTTTGTTTGACACAAAGCCATTCCACCATCAACTTGCATAAACTGAATTCCCAAATAGTGATGCAAATGCCCCAAATCAGACATCTCAAATGAGGCATGTAAATCAACCTTAAAATCAGCAATATGCTTCTCAATAGGACCAGTGAGCAACATGTCATCAACATAGTGTTAACAGAGAGGTAGCGCCTCTCTGCAACAGTGAAAGAGAGAGAGAAGAGAAACGTCATCGCCATAGCTATCCGATCAAGAACAAGAACTACAAAAGAGGCGCACATTCCAAGAACCTAAAGAAAACCTAGAAATAACTAACAAAGAAGAAACATGTCAAAAGCCATGAATGGTGACGAAAACAAGAGAGAGTGTATTCATTAATGGAAAGCCATATTTATACAAAGGTGTGGCCTTAAAGGCTCTTCCCACTCATTCTCTAACTCGCCCTCCAAATGAACCTTAGTACAATAAATGAAAATGTGCCCTTAACACTGGCACACACGGTGGACTTGAACTACCACATCCCTTGATAAGTGATACCCTCCTCAACAAGATGAAAATTACATGGAAACCATTTATAGGCTGGGAACCTTGATACAACATGTCATTCAACCAAAGGAATACACCTAATCTTGAAGAGTGTTTCAATCCGCGAGCCTCCACATCACTCATGCCCGAGGACACCGGTTCCATCACACCCACCAAGATCAAATACATCAAGTCAAGCCCTCACATCAAGGCCAAAACATATCCAAACAAAGTCTAAAGATAAGAACCCAACCCATATACAATCTCCATGTACATTTTCTAATGCCAAAGTGGTAGCACCGTTCTTGGAATAGAATAGTCCAACGCCATGTACATAACCAATGTAAGAGCAACTAATCAATCCAAAGTTATATGTGCACACATAATTATGCACTACCCTTATGAACAATACTTACAAACCAAAGTGCATGGTTAGACCATGGTATGGAATGCAAGAAAGGTTCATAACATATCCAAGACCAAGAGCAATGTAAGAGGCAAAGTGAAGTGCCTAGAACTTAATCCAAGGTTCACGAATACTACTCACATAACCCATGATCTTGCCCTCCTATATGCATACATGAAGTACAAGGGTAGTTCAATTACATCATTTCATCCAGCACCGGGTATACAACATTGGCTCATATACAAAATGAAAGGTAAATGTGTAAGGTCTCCCAATGTCTCCAAAATGCTTTATCTTTAGCGTGCTTGTGTTTTTTCTTCAATCCGTGGTGGTTGTCATTTGCATATTCCAAGTTGTGCCAATAGACACACTTATAGGGAAGGAAATTGGTTGACAAAATGGACATAGGTTCATTCCAAAAAACATTCATAAGCAATCCATATTACCGTCATAGATATTTCAACACCATAACATAAAGCGATTGAATAGAAAAACTGAATATATATAGAATGCATAGGAGCACACAAGGTAAGATCGTTGCATAACATCAGTAAGTGAAGGATTACATGATAGTGCTAGCGGCCGTGACAAAAGAAATCAATAATGAGGTGCCATAATCAAAGAATGGCAATTGCAATCCAACATAAGTTGTATTCATTTTAAAACAAAACGGCACTGGCATCATCAATTCAGCATGGCAATCAAGTTGAAGTATTGCAGACAGATAATCACAGAGATGGATGCACAATTGAGGTAAAGGTGCAGGCAATATGAACCAAGTGAGCGCATGGCTCTCAGGCATAAAACACCCCTGACCATTGTGGATACTGCAGGAGAAGACTTACAATGATAAAAATGAAGAGACATAACTATTCATGCACTCGGACAACAATCAATCTGCCGCCTTATTGTACACTCCTGTTTCCGTGCTATTGCGTGAAGTTTGTGTCATGCAATCACTCATCCATGAGGAAAATATGCTCAGAAATTCTTCTGAATCATGGCAGGTCTCGATTGGAAATATGGCATGAGGTCGCAAGCTGTCTGTAAATACAGTAACCAAATTCGACCCAAGATCAATAATCTGAAATTGGTCAAAACACAATGAGCATAGTAACCCAGTAACAGAACAATAGTACAGCAAAATTGCACGGCAATAGACAACAATGATCAGAAGCACATCATTAGCACGCTTATAATATAAGGTGCTTTCAGTTGGACTATTCTCAAAACCATGTGCAATCAGATAGGCATGTATCTTCTCATACGAAGCACATGGTGCTTGCTTTAAACCATATAATGCCTTCTTTAACCTGTGTTGATATATTTAGGTAGTGGTGTGTGTGAACACTCTAGGACCGCCGGGGCACTTTTTTCCCTCTTTAGGAGGTTTTTTTCCCCCGGCTTGTATATACGCCTATTGCCCTAATGGGCTACTTATCTTTGTACATTCTCTAGTAATACATTCAGTCTTGTGTGTTGTGCTCCAAGCTTCTTCTTCTTCCTTGTGCTGTTCGCGTGCTTCCGTAGACGTCTAACTCCAACAATTGGTATCAGAGCAGGTCGTTGCTTCTTCTAGGGCGCCGTCGACACTCCTCCATTTGCAGTCCAGATTCGCACAAAATTTGGTGAGCATACTCAGGGTGTTTCTGAGATCAAAACAGCTTTGCTGTGTGGTGCCGAAATCGCGATCTGATCTCGTTTCGGCCTCCGAACGCACTATCGCAGTGCTTGTGCAGGCTATTTTGTCCTTTTGTGCCAAAGGTATATACCAGTTTCTGTTCGCCAGTTTAAGCATCTCGAAGTCTGCTACAGGTCTAGCAGAACTCGTGTGGGCAGTTCTGTTCAACTTTTTGAGATACAGTCAATTTTCTGCATCAAGGTATTTTAGTCACCGGCCATGGCTGAAAGCAGTGATGTATTCCGTATGTTGGCTGTTGAGGATAAGTTGGATGGTACCAACTACCCATTATGGGCTTATATGATGCGACATGTACTGGTTGCAAAAGGATTGTGGAACATTGTGCAGGGTGTTGAAAGACGTCCTGTTACACCTGTAACGACAGGTACTGCAAATATAGGTGTTGGAGCTGATGAAGATGGTGTCGAAGATGATATTCCGCAGATTCCTGTTCGTGCTGCTGTTTTTGTTGCACCTACTGCAGAGCAGATTCGTTGGGATGGCAGAGATGCCCAGGCACATGCATTGATAGCTTTGTCTGTCAAACGTGCCATTATTCCTCACATTCGCTCTTGCAGAACAGCAAAGGATGCTTGGGATACACTTACCACTTTGTACCAGGCTAGGAATGAGGCTCGTGTTGCTTACCTCCGAAAACAGTTGGAGAGTGAGCACATGAATGAAGGTGATTCGATGGACAGTTTTCTTACAAAGATCAAAGACCTGAAGGAACAATTGATTTCTGCTGATGAGGTTATACCAGATAGCTCACTTGTGCAGACCGTTCTGAATGGCCTTCCTGATTCATATCAGAGTTTTGCCTCTACTCTTCGATTGATGATGAAAGGCAATCCGAATGCCTTGTCATTTGAGGAATTAGTCTCTGTTTTGTTGCAGGAAGATCAGTCCAGGCAGAACAGGTCCATTATGCGTGTTGCAGATCAAGCTTTCCTGGCTAGTTAGAAGGGCAAAGGAAAATGGAGCTCTTCTACTAGTAAGCAGAAATCTGCAAATGCTGCACAATCGAAGAACCAGGATAAAGATGAGAAGAAATCAGAAAAGCAGAAATTGTTCTGCAAGTACTGTAAAGGAAATGATCATATTATAAAGAACTGTCCAAAACTGGCTGCTAAAGAGGCAAAGAAGAAAGAGGCTGGAATGGTTGTTGCAGAGGCCTCTACACCAAAAACAGAGTCTGCAAATCTTGTGCAGGAAGAAGAATGGGCGTTAACTACTGTCTGCAGTTTTGACCCATCTTCTCATGATCAGTGCATGTCTGCAGTAGACTCAGATGTTTGGTACTTTGACAGTGGGGCGACCAAACATATTACCTCGCAGCGCAGTTTCTTCTCTTCACTCGAGCCTGCCCCTACAGGGAATACTGTCACATGCGCCAATAACTCCTCTTATCCTGTTATGGGAGTTGGTAAGATCATTCTGACTACTGCTGATGGTATTTCTTTCACTTTGTCAGATGCTTTATTTGTGCCAAGGATCAAAAAGAACCTGTTATCAGTTTCTGCATTAGCCAAGATTGGCTTGGTTGTGAAATTCGTTGATGACAGGTGTACAGTCCATGATCTCTCAAATGGCGATGTGATTATTGCTTCTGGCATTTTATGTCGTGGGCTGTATAAGCTCATAGACTATGAAAGATCTGTGAATGATTCGGCATGTGCAGTTCATGATTCTCAGGCTATGTCAGATGCAAAGCTTTGGCATGCACGCTTTGGTCATCTGAATTTTGCTAGTTTGTTACGCCTGCAGAAATCTGAAATGGTGTCCTCTTTGCCCAAACTTGAGGCACCTGGAAAACATGTTTGTGAAGGCTGTATTTTGGGCAAAATGCAGCGTTCTTCCTTTCCAAAAGATGGTTCAGTTCGGGCTATGCAGAAATTGCAGCTTGTACATAGTGATGTCTGTGGTCCTATGCAGACACCCTCTTTTGGAAATTACCTTTACTTCGTGACTTTCATTGATGATTTTTCCAGGCATGCATGGGTATATCCACTCAAAGCAAAGTCCGAAGTGTTCATGTGCTTCAAACAGTTTTTGGTTTTGGCTGAAAATCTGTCAGCATGTAAAATGGGCACCCTCCGTTCTGATCGAGGGGGGGAATATATGTCTTCAGATTTTAATGCATTTCTGGCTGAACGTGGGATAAAACACCAGTGTACAGTGCCGTATACACCTCAACAGAATGGAGTTGCTGAATGAAAGAACAGGTCACTCATGGAGATGGCGAGGTGCATGGTCAAAAGTCAAGCTTTACCACAGTTTCTGGCTTGAGGCTGTCATGTGTGCAGCATATGTACTGAACAGGTGTCCCACCAAAGCGTTGCAGTCTATCACTCCATATGAGGCTTGGCATGACCGCAAGCCATCTGTTGCTCATCTGCGTGTTTTTGGTTGTTTGGTATATGCATTAGTGCCTGAACAACATCGCAGAAAATTGGATGATAAGGCAGTAAAATGTATTTTTTTTGGGTACAGTTCTGAAAGTAAAGGCTATCGTCTGTATCATCTACAGACTAAACGCATTCTGGTTAGCCGTGATGTTGTCTTTGTGGAAGATGCTATTCAGCCAGTGCTTTCATGTACTAAGGAGACATCTGTTAGCTCCAAAGACATGTATGATACTTTGATGCCTCTTTTTACAGGTGGACAGGCTAGCGCTGGTCCTAATGAGGCAACTTCTCAGCCTTTGCAGGTTTCATATGATGATGCAGATCATTCCATTTCTGATGCAGATTTACATGATGCACTTGTTGATGAGAGAGCTGATATTGAACAGGCAAAAACTATGCCAAAATGGCTGGTGCAGACTTTGCGTGACAACAAATTAGATGCACCTTTGTCATATCGTACTCGTTCAGGCTCTCATAGTACCTCCTTTGCATCAGATTGCTATGCTATGGCTGCATCTAGTCTCTGTGATGAGAATGAGCTTGTTTCTTTTGATGAAGCACAAAATTCAGAAAATTGGATGGCTGCTATGCAATCTGAATATGATGCTATAATGAAGAATGGTACATGGTCTTTATGTGACTTGCCTCCTGGCAAGAAGGCCATTGGCACTAAGTGGGTATACAAGCTGAAGCGTAAACCTGATGGTACAGTTGACAGGTATAAGGCTAGGCTTGTTGCAAAGGGTTATGCGCAGGAAAGAGGCATTGATTTTGATGAGACCTTTGCACCTACATGTCGTATGACTACTGTTCGGAGCATTTGTGCACTTGCAGCCCATCATGGTTGGAATGTACATCAGTTGGACATTAAAACAACATTTCTGAATGGTGACTTGCATGAAGAAGTGTATGTTTTTCAGCCCCGTGGCTTTGTGCAGAAAGGGCATGAAAACCAGGTGTGCAGGTTAAAGAAGGCGTTATATGGTTTAAAGCAAGCACCACGTGCTTGGTATGAGAAAATACATGCCTATCTGATTGCACATGGTTTTGAGAACAGTCCAACTGAAAGCACCTTATATGTTAAGCGTGCTAATGATGTGCTTCTGATCATTGTTGTCTATGTAGACGACATGCTGCTCACTGGTCCTCTTGAGAAGCATATTGCTGATTTCAAGGCTGATTTGCATGCCTCATTTGAGATGTCTGATTTGGGGCATTTGCATCACTATTTGGGCATTCCGTTTATGCAAGTTGATGGTGGAATGGCTTTGTGTCAAACGAAATATATTGACACATTATTGCAGCGTTTTGGCCTTGAAGACTGTAAGCCTATTGCCACTCCTATGGAGACAGGTTTACGATTGAGTCTTCATGATGCTGGAGATGCATTTGATGCTGTTCTCTATTAGCAGGCTGTTGGATGCTTGATTTACTTATGCATTACTCGGCCAGATATTCAGTTTGCTGTCTCACAGATGAGCAGGTTTATGCATTGCCCAGGAGTCACGCATTGGAAAGCGGTTAAGCGCATCTTTCGCTACTTGAGTGGTACTCGGCTACTTGGGTTGTTTTATCCCAAGGGGGGATCACTACCGCCAGATTTGCATGCTTTTTCTGACTCAGATTGGGCTGGTTGCTATGACACTCGTGTGTCCACCAGTGGTTTTTGCTTCATGCTTGGTAGCTCATGTATATCTTGGTTGAGCAAGAAGCAGCCTACTGTGGCCACTTCCAGTTGTGAGGCTGAGTATAGGGCAGCTTTCACAGCGACTGTTGAGTGTGTGTGGCTCAGACGCCTTATGGCTGATTTGGGTGTTGGCCAGTATTCTGCCACCACCATCTTCACTGACAGTCAGAGCGCATTGGCAGTTGCGAGGAACCCTGTGTTCCATGCTCGCACTAAGCACATTGAGGTGCATTATCACTATGTCAGGGAGAGGTTCTCTGCTGGGGAGATCAGCTTGGCATATGTGCCCACGCAGGAGAACATTGCAGACCTTTTCACGAAGGCTCTGCCTAGGGAGAAGTTTGAAGCTTTCCGCAAAGCTTTGGGCTTACTTCCTTTTGTGGAGTGATTTCCACATAGCTCGGCACTTCCTTATACATGAGTGCCAGCTCCTTGTTCACCGCATCACTCCCAGGGGGGATTTGTTGATATATTTAGGTAGTGATGTGTGTGAACACTCTAGGACCACCGGGGCACTTTTTTCCCTCTTTAGGAGGTTTTTTCCCCCCGGCTTGTATATACGCCTATTGCCCTAATGGGCTACTTATCTTTGTACATTCTCTAGTAATACATTCAGTCTTGTGTGTTGTGCTCCAAGCTTCTTCTTCTTCCTTGTGCTGTTCGCGTGCTTCCGCAGACGTCTAACTCCAACAACCTGCACACTTGGTTTTCATGCCCTTTTTGCACAAAGACACAGGGCTCAAAAACATACACTTCTTCATGCAAGTCGCCATTCAGAAATACAATTTTAATGTCCAACTGATGTACATTCCAACCATGATGGGCTGCAAATGCACAGATGCTCCGAACAGTAGTCATACGGCATGTAGCTGCAAAGGTCTTATCAAAATCAATGTCTCTTCTTGTGCATAACCCTTTGCAACAAGCCTATCCTTATACCTTTCAACTGTTCTATCAGGCTTATGCTTCAACTTGTAAACCCACTTATTGCCAATGGCCTTCTTGCCAGGAGGCAAGTCACATAAAGACCAAGTATCATTCTTCATTATGGCATCATATTTAGATTGCATAGCAGCCATCCAATTTTTTGAATTTTGTGCTTCGTCAAATGAAACATGCTCATTCTCATCATAGAGACTAGATGCAACCATAACATAGCAATCTGATGCAAAAGAGGCACTATGAGAGCCTCATTGAGTACAATATGATATAGGTGCATCTAATTTTTTGTTACGCAAAGTGTGCACCAGCCATTTTGGCATAGTTTTTACCTCCTCAATGTTAGGTCTCTCATCAACAAGTGCATCATGTAAATCTGCATAAAAAATGGGATGATCTGCATCATCACATGAAACCTGCAAAGGCTGAGAAGTTGCCTCATTAGGACCAGCACTACAGTGTCCACCTGTAAAAAGAGGCAGCAAAGTATCATACATGTCTTTGGAGCTAACAAATGTCTCCTTACTACATGAAAGCAATGGCTGAATAACATCTTGCACAAAAACATCACAACTAACCAAAATGCGTTTAGTCTGTGGATGATATAGATGATAGCCTTTATTTTTAGAACTATACCCAACAAAAATACATTTTACTACTTTATCATCCAATTTTCTACGATGTTGTTCAGGCACTAATGCATATGCCAAACAACCAAAAACACACAGATGTGCAACAGATGGTTTGCGATCATGCCAAGCCTCATATGGAGTGATAGACTGCACCGCTTTAGTGGGACACCTGTTAAGTACATATGCTGCACACATGAGAGCCTCAAGCCAGAAACTATGTGGTAAAGCTAGACTCTTGACCATACACCTCGCCATCTCCATGAACGACCTATTCTTTCATTTAGCAACTCCATTCTGTTGAGGTGTATATGGCACTGTACACTGATGTTTTATCCCACGTTCAACGAGAAATGCATTAAAATCAGAAGACATATATTCCCCCCTCGATTAGAACGGAGGGTGTTCAATGTACATGCTGACAAATTTCAGCCAAAACCAAAAACTATTTGAAGAACATGAACACCTCAGACTTTGTCTTCAATGGATATACCCATGGATGCCTCGAAAAATCATCGATGAAAGTCACGTCTGCATAGGACCACAAATATCACTATGTACAAGCTGCAATTTGTGAGTAGCCCGAACTGAACCATATTTTGGAAAGGAGGAATGCTGCATTTTGCCCAAAATACAACCTTCACAAACATGTTTTCCAGGTACCTCAAGTTTGGGCAAAGAGGACACCATTTCAAATTTCTACAGGCATAGCAAACTAGCAAAATTCAGATGATCAAAGCGTGCATGCAAAAGCTTTGCATCTGACATAGCCTGATAATCATGTACTACACATGCCAAATCATTTACACATCTTTCATAGTTTATGAGCTTATACAACCCACAACATAAAATGCCAGAAGCAATAATCACGTCACCATTTGAGAGATCATGAATTGTACATCTGTCATCATTAAATTTCACAACCAAGCCAATCTTGGCTAATGCAGAAACTGATAATAGATTTTTCTTGATCCTTGGCACAAACAAAGCATCTGACAAAGTGCAAGAACTACCATCAGCAGTAGTCAAAATGATCTTACCAACTCCCATAACAGGATAAGAGGAGTTGTTGGCACGTGTAAGAGTATTTCCTATAGGGGCAACCTCGAGTGAAGAGAAGAAACTGCACTCCGAGGTAATATGTTTGGTCACCCCACTGTCAAAGTAGTAAAGATCTGAGTCTACTGCAGACATGCACTACTCATGAGAAGATGCGTCAAAACTGCAAACAAAAGTAAATGCCCATTCTTCTTCCTACACAAGATTAGCAGACTCTATTTTTGGTGTAGAGGCTTTTGCAACAACCATTCCAGCCTCTTTCTTCTTGGTTCTTTAGCAGCCAGTTTTGGACAGTTCTTTATGATATGATCATTTCCTTTACAGTGCTTGCAAAATAATTTCTGCTTTTATGGTTTCTTTTCATCTTTGTCTTCCCTCTTCGATTGTGCAGAATTAGCAAACTTTTGCTTACTACTTGAAGAGCTCCATTTTCCTTTGCCCTTTTGACTAGCCAAGAAAGATTGATTTGCAACACGCATAATGGACCTGTTCTGCCTGGACTAATCTTCTTGCAATAGAACAAAGACTAACTCCTCAAATGACAAGGCATTTGGATTGCCTTTCATCATCAACCGAAGAGTAGAAGCAAAACTCTGATATGAATAAGGAAAACCATTCACAACGGTCTGCACAACTGAGCTATCAGGTATAACCCCATCAACAGAAATCAAATGTTCCTTCAAGTCTTTGATCTTTATTAGAAAACTGTCCATAGAATCTCCTTATTCATGTGCTCACTCTCCAAATGTTTTCGGAGGTAAGCAACACGAGCCTCATTCCTAGCTTGGTACAATGTGGTAAATGTATCCCAAGCATTCCTAGTTGTTCTGCAAGAGCGAATATGAGGAATAATGGCACGTTTGACAGACAAAGCTATCAATGCATGTGCCTGGGCATCTTTGCCATCCCAACAAATTTGCTCTACAGTAGGTGCAGCAGAAACCGTAGCATGAACAGGAATATGAAAAATATAATCATCTTTGACACCTTCTCCATTAGCTTCAGTACTTGGAATTGTAATAGTTGTAGGTGTGATAGGACATTTTTCAACACCTTGCACAATGTTCCACAATCCTTTTGCAACCAATACATGTCACATCATATAAGCCCACAACGGATAGTTGGTACCATCCAACTTATCCTCAATAGCCAACATACGAAATACATCACTACTTTTAGCCATGGTCGGTGACTAAAATACCTTGATGCAAAAAATTGACTATATCTCAAAAGGTTGAACAGAACTGCCCAGACGAGTTCTGCTAAACCTGTAGCAAACTTCAAGATGCTTATACTGGCAAACCAATATACCTTTGGCACAAAAAGATGAAATAACCTGCATAAGCACTATGATAGTGCATTCAGAGGCCGAAACAAGCTTAGATCGTGATTTTGTCACCATAGAACAAAGTTGTTTTGATCTTTGAAACACCTTGAGTATGCTCACCAAAATCCGTGCGATTCTGAGACTACAACCAGAGCAGTGTCAACGACGCCCTAGATGAAGTGACGACCTGCTCTGATACCAATTGTTGGAGTTAGATGTCTGTGGAAGCACGTGAACAACACAAGGAAGAAGAAGAAGCTTGGAGCACAACACACAATACTGAATGTATTACTAGAGAATGTACAAAGATAAGTAGCTTGTTAGGGAAATAGGCGTATATACAAGCTGGGGGAAAAAAAGCTCCTAAGGAGGGAAAAAAGTGCCCTGACAGTCCTAGTGTGTTCACACACATCACTACCTAAACATATCAACATTAACATGGTGCTACATTTAATCCTTCTTTGAGTATGAATATATGTTTTTTCATAGAGTTTCTAAGAATTTCATAGAATCTTTCTTTACTACTACACATATTAAGGAGCATAAAAGTATCGAATTTTTGGTGCATAGGGTTACATGACCATAGGGCACAAAAACAGAGGGGAAAATTTTCTTGAGCCCTATTTTTTCACCGTATGGTCTTGTAATGATAAACCTCACATCAACTTCTCAAATGCATTATTATCCACATAATGAAATTTAGAAATACATGGTGAAAATGAGAAACACTTTCTTATACTCATCCACAAAAAGGTGTCACTAACAATTTCTAGGTTCTATATCAATGCAAAGTCCAAATCTCTACTACTTTCTCTATTTCTTATTTCTTTCTAAAATAATTTTCTAGAGAAATGACCCGAACAATATTCTAATGTCTCTTAGATGCCAGTACTCATAATTCTTATGATTAAATCCATAAATGGTTTAAAATATCATAAACAGATGAGACTCAAACATGAAGAGCTTGCTTACTTGTGAAAACATTTTAACACATGCTTTGAAAATGAGTACCAAAACATAGGTTTCAAAATGAGAATTAAAAAAATGTATCAAAATGACTCTCAAAACATATTAGAAATCAATAGTATTTTCTTTATATAAGAATGATTGCTATGTTGGATTTTGAGGTCTTTAGAAGCACACAAAAAACACAAGGAAGAAGAAGAAGAAGAAGCTTGGAGCACACCACACAATACTGAATGTATTACCAAGTGAATTTACAAAGATAAGTCACATCTTAGCATTATAGGCATGTATTCAAGCTGAGGGGAAAAAACCTCCTAAAGAGGGAAAAAAGTGCCACAATGGTCCTAAGTGTGTTTACAAACATCACTACCAAAATATATCAACAAATACCCCCAAGGAGTGATGCGGTGTGAACAAGGAGCTCGCACTCATGTACAAGGTAGTTCCAAGCACTGTGGAAAGAGATCAATCCACAAAAGGAAGTAAGCCCAAATCTTTACATGAAAGCTTCAAACTTCTCCCAAGGCAAAGACTTTGTGAAAAGATCTCCAATGTTATCCTATGTGTGCACATGTGACGAATTAATCTCTCCAATAGAGAACCTCTCCCACACATAATGATAATGCACCTCAATGTTCTTTGTGTGGGCATGGAACAATGGATTCCTTGCAAATGCAAATGCACCTTGAGTATCAACGAAGATGGTGATGGTAGAAGACTCATCAACATCCAAGTAAGTCAAAAGCATCTGGGCCACTCACACTCAACAATCACTATGAAATTTTCCCTATACTCAGCCTCACAAATGGAAGTGGCCATAGTAGGCTACTTCTTGCTCAACCAAGATATGCACCGGCTACTAAGCATGAAGTAAAAACCACTAGTGGACACATGAGTGTCATAGGAACAAGCCCACTTAGAGTTAGAATAAGCATGTAAATATAGTGGTAGTGATCCACTCAAGTAGCGAAACATGTGCTTAACCGCTTGCCAATGCTTGACACCCAGACACTGCATAAACCTGCTCATCTGAGAGATAGACAACTGAATATCAGGCCCAGTTATGCATAAGTAAATCAAGCATCCAATATCCTACTGATAGAGAACAAAATCCAATGCATGTGCATCATCACAAAGACTTAACCATAAACCTATTTCCATAGGAGTGGCAATAGGCTTGCAATCTTCAAGGCCAAAATGTTGCAATATATTTTGTGTGATACAAAGCTATTCCACCATCAACTTGTATAAATTGAATGCCCAAATAAAGATGCAAATGCCCAAATCTGATATTTCAAAGAGGCATGCAAATCATCCTTAAAATCAACAATATGCTTCTCATTAGGACCACTAAGTAGCATGTCATCAACATAGAAAGAAATGATTAGAAGCACATCATTAGCATGCTTAAAATATAAGGTGCTCTTAGTTGGAATGGTCTCAAAACCATGTGCAATCAAGTAGGCATGTATCTTTTCATACCAAGCACATGATGCTTGCTTCAAACCACATAATGCATTTTCAACTTGGACACTTTGTTTTCATACCCTTCTTGCACAAATCCATGGGGCTAAAAAATATAGACTTCTTCATGTAAGTCACCATTCAATAATATAGTTTTAATGTCCAATTGATGTACATTCCAACCATGATGGGATGCAAGTGCAAAAATGCTATGAACGGTAGTTAATTGGCATGTGGATGCAAAGGTATCATCAAAATCAATGCCTCTTTCTTGAGCATAACCTTTTGCAAATGGCCTAGCTTTATACCTATCAACTGTTCCATCAGGCTTAGGCTTCAACTTATATACCCATTTAGTGCCAATGAACTTTTTTCTAGGAGGAAAATTACATAAGGACCACATACATTCTTCATAATGGCATCATATTTAGATTGCATAGTAGACACCCAATTTTTTGAATTTTGTGCTTCATCAAAAGAATCAGACTCATTCTCATCACAAAGACTAGAGGCAACCATATCATAGCAATCTGATACAAAAGAAGCACTATGAGATCCTGAATGAGTACAATATGATAAAGGTGCATATTTGCTAACTAACAACGTCTTCAACATCCATTTAGGCAAAGTTTTTTCCTCCTCTATATCAAGCCTCTCACCAACAAATGCATCATGTAAATCAACATAAAAAATGGAATGATCTCCATCATCATGTGAAACCTATAAAGGCTAAAAAATTTCCTCATTTGGACTAGCACTTGATTGTCACCAAAGTGTCATACACATCTTTGGAGCTAACTCATGCCTCCGAAGTAAGTGAAAGTAATGGCTGGATTGCATCTTCCACAAAAATAACATCATGAATAACCAAAATGTGTTTAGTATATGGATGATATAGATGATAGCCTTTGCATTCAAAACTATACCCAACAAAAAATACATTTTACTGCTTTATCCTCCAATTTTCTACGTTGTTGTTCAAATGATAATGCATATCCCAAACAACCAAAAACACATAGATGAGCAACAAATGGCTTGCAACCATGCCAAGCCTCATATGGAGTGATAGATTGTAGTGCTTTGGTGGGACACCTATTAAGTACATATGTTGCACACATAACAACGTTAGGCCAAAAGCTATGTGGTAAAGCTCGACTTTTGACAATAAACCTCGCCATATCCATGAGATACCTATTCTTCCTTTCAACAACTCCATTTTTTTAGGTGTATATGACACTGTACACTGATGTTTTATCCCATGTTCAGCCAGAAATGCATTAAAACTAGAAGATAGACAGAAATGCACTAAAATTAGAAGACATGTAACCCCCCCCCCCCCCCCCCCCCCCCCCCCCCCCCCCCCGATCAAAATGGAAGGTGCCCATTTTACATGTTGATAGATTTTTAGCAATTATCAACTTCAAAACTTCCTTAATAATCTCAACCATCATGGATATACTAACTACACGAGTAGAATCCCACTTGTGCACCTCTATTCTTTGTGATATTCTTGGTCCTTCTCCCTTCACTTCAATAGTTGTTGACATAGGATTACTGTGAGCATAGAGCTATTCCACCCGTTGTAGTGAAAAGAAATCTATTTGGGTGATTTTAGGTTTTTAGATTCTCTTCTCACCATCTGATGATGATGCTTCCTCCTCTTCATAGGTAGGGATGTTTTGTATAGCCATGTGGGTCTAAGGGGTAGAACCCTTGGGTTTCTAGGTGTGAAACCCTTGGGATTTGTGATTTATTTACCCATTTTAGATGGGTCTTGAACTTTAGGGTTAGTTCTCTAAGGTTGAGTACTTGAGACTTGATTGAAAGCTTCTCCTAGCCACTAAATTTGTACATGAGAGCTTGGAGGGTATTCTTTTAGAAGGCATGCAATTTCCTAAGTTTGGAAACCATGTGATCACCTTGGGAACCCATGTGATGGAAGGTACACATGTTGCTTTCAGAGGTTTTTACCCCCTTAGACTTGGAGCTATATATTGGAGGGGTTGGTTGGTTGGAAATGTGCATCCCTCTCCATAGTGTGGCCTAGCTAGTTAGCTTCCTTAGTATTTAGTTGATTTTCTTATGGAGGAATGGTCCTTCCACAATAGTGGTGAGATCTTGGAGGGTCTTCTTGTAGAAGGCATGTGATGTACTAAGCTTGGAAACCATGTGATCACCTTGGTAACCCATGTGATGGAAGGTATACATGTCACCTTGAGAGGGACTTACCCCCTTAGGATTGGAGCTTTATATTGGAGGGTTTGGTTGGTTGGAAAGGTGCATCTCTCTACATAGTGTGGCCTAGCTCATTAGCTTCCTTAGTAGCTAGTTGATTTGTTTGTGGAGGAATGGTCCTTCCACAAAAGTAACATCAAATCTAGGTTTTATATTTCTATGATAGATTCTATATTTTCTTGAATTTCTTGTGTGTAAGAGCTAGAGGCCTCCTTTATTAGTCACGTCTAATATTTCTCCATGAGGCTCATTTTTTGCCAAAAATGAGGACTATATAATGTGAGGCTCTCCTCAAAAGAAGACATGCGAATGATGTGTGTGCCACTCTCCTCCCATCCATTTATATCCTCTTGTATCAAAAATAGCAGTGATCTGGAATGATCTAGCATCGCCATGTGGCCAACATGCAACACTCATCCCCACTAACCATCAAATACCTTAGGATATACCCCCGAGCTTAGGACCTTGGCTAACTAGCCCTTGTCCCACACACACATGGAATGGTCTCTATAGACCAATGTCTGACACTCTCTCCCCCTTCTAAAGATCATTGTCCTCAATGATCAATGAGGGAAAGTACTTGCGAATCAGAGCTGCCGATTCCCAAGTGGAGTCAGTAAGTGGTAATCCTCTTCAGGCTACTAGATACTCTTGGATGACACGATTCCTTAACCGTTTCTGTCTGCTATCTAGTATTATGTCTGGAGAATGATCTGCTCTATTGGTTTCCTGCAAAGAAACAATACCCTCTATTAGATTATCCTCCCTAGAAATATACTTTCTTAGTTTACTGACATGAAACACTGGATGGACTCTGCAATCTGGAGGAAGCCCTAATCGGTATGCAACATCACTCAACTTCTTTACTATCTTCCAAGGTCCACAATACCTTGGTGATAGCTTACTGCACTTCCCTGTGAAGTAGATCTAGCTGGTACCTGAAGGAAGACTCGGTCTCCTTCCTCAAAGGATCTAGGAGATCTTTTCCTATCAACATACTCTTTTGCTCTATCAGTTGCTTGCTGCATCTTGGCTTTAGCTATTTCAAGGTTTGCTTGGAGATTCGCTAAGAATCCGGAAGCACTAGGACATTTCTTAGGCATTCCTATGGTACTGGGAGCAGTGGGATTCATGCCATAGCTCATCTCGAAAGGAGACATCCCAATCACCTTGTGAGGTCTATTGTTATAAGAAAACTCTACTAGTGGCAAATAACTATCCCAATCTGTTTGTCTCTCAGACACATATGCCCGCAACATATCCTCTAGAATTTGATTGACCCTCTCGCTCTGACCATCTGTCTGTGGATGATCACCACTACCCATTTTTAGTGACACTTTCAGTTTGTCAAATACAAACTTCCAAAAATGTCCTATAAATTTGACATCTCTATCTGAGACTATGGATGTCGGTAACCCATGCAATCTAGAGACATGATGGATAAACAACCCCGCTACCTATGGAGCTTCTATCGTCTCCTATGTGGGTATGAAATGAGCCATCTTGCTCAGTCTATCTACCACAACTAGGATTGTATCCTGCTTCCTTTGGGTCCGCGGTAACCCCACTATGAAGTCCATGGATATAGTATCCCAATTATGATCTGGAACTTGTAAAGGATGTAAAAGACCTGGTGTCTTTACCCTTTTTGCTTTGTTGACTTGGCACATAAAGCATTGTTGAACATAAGTATGGATATCTCTGGCTAATCGAGGCCACCAAAATGTTCTTCTAACAATCTGTATTGTCTTGTCAACACCAGGATGTCCTGCGCAGGGAACATCATGGTTATCATGCATGACTTTCTTTCGCAAATCTCGGGAATCTGGCACACAAACATTTCCTTTCCGCTTCACTATTCCATTTTCCTGTGAGAAAGTAGAATACGGAATGGACTTGTTTGCTTTATTATAAGAAGAAACAGCTGGAACTGCCCCGTCTCCTAAAAAAGATTCATCACTAATGGCTCTATCTATCTGTAACAAATGTGGATCTTCCACCTGCGCTTCCTTAATTTCTTGAAGCAATGAGCTTTCTAAAACTATAAAGCTCATTTGATACATTATACGAGATAACGCATCAACTACTATATTTTCTTTGCCTCTTCTATACAAGATTTCCATATGAAATTCTTGCATGAGCTCAACCCAACGAGCCTGTCGGCCTCAAAGATCTGGCTGACTACAAAAATACTTGAGTGTATGATGATCTGTGAATACCTTAAAGTCCGCACCATAAAGATAGTGTCTCCAAACTTTAAGTGCATGCACCACCGCATACAACTCTTGTTCATGCACCGGCCAATTGCGTTGTGCACTACTTAACTTCTTACTTTCAAAAGCTATTGGCCTGCCATCTTGACTCAAGACTGCGCCTACGGCTATGACGCTAGCATCCGTTTCTTACTCAAATGGTTTCTGAGGATCCACCACTTTGAGTATACGAGCCTCTGAAACAACTTGTTTCAGAGTATCAAAACTCTTTTGTTGCTCTTGCTTCCATGCAAATGGAATTTTGCCTTGAAGCAAGTTCGTCATAGGTGCTGCTATCGACGAATATGAAGAGATGAATTTCCGATAGAAATCGAAAAGTCCTAAGAATGAGCGTAACTGCTCCTCATCCTAAGGAGAAGGCCATGCTAAAATAACCGATACCTTCTTGGGATCCATCTGAACCCCATCGGCTGAAATCACATGCCCTAGATACTCTATCCTCGGAAGAAACAACTGTGTCTTCTCTCGATTTACATACAACTGATTTTCTTTTAAAATATTCAACATAAATCTTAAATGATTTTCATGCTCATGCATAGTCCCACTAAATGTAGCTGGAGCATTTTTCAAACCAAAGGGCATGACCAAATACTCATAATGACCAAAACGGGTCTTGAAAGCTGTCTTATGTACATCATGATCTTTCACTCTAATCTGATGATAGCCACTCTTTAAATCTATCTTACTAAATACAATGGCTCCACCTAGAGCATTCAAAAGAACATCAATCCGGGGTATGGGATATCTATGTTTAATAGTGATCTTATTGAGTGCTCGATAATCAACACACATCCTATAAGATCCATCCTTCTTCTTCACAAGAAGAACTGGTGCGGCAAAGGGTGAATAGCTGGGTCTAATCAACCCTTTTTGAAGATACTCGTCCATGACCTTGCGGACTTCATTTTCCTCCTGCAAACTCATTTGAAATAGTGGCCGAGCGGTCGGACTTGCTCTTGGTACCAATTCGATTCTATGCTCTATATTCCTGCAAGGAGGCAAACCTGATGGTAATTCCTTTAAAAACAACTCTTGGGATTCTGCTCTCACTTTGGCTAAAAGTGATGGAGCATTCCAACTTGAGTCTCCATGACTGCATGAATCCATCTCAACATACGACAAATACATGAAATAAAGAAAATAGATATACTTACAATAAATTTTGAACAACTTGGTAGTAGTTACCAATCGCGTCTCTTGGAGATCTGGTTCTCCACGGATCAATCTCATCAAAAATAACAAAGCACACACTGAGAATGAGTTTTAACAAGTGATGACATCATCCCGATTTTCACGGGCTGCTACAGAAATAGACCAGTGAGCAGAAAAATCACCATAACTCAAAATGTAGGAATCCAATGATTATGAAAATTTGTATGGTTATACTAGACAGTAAGCTGAATCCAACAAGCTTTAAATCATGGAATTCGGATAAGTAACCACTGAGAAATGGCTCTGAAAAGATGAGTGAAAAAGTCGGGTACCTGACAGAGAGGTGAAGATGAACAGACCCTGTTGACTTCAAATGAACATAACTGAAGATTGCAACATCCAAATGACATGAAAATTTATGAGCATATAGTAGACTTATAGAGCTAACTTTACCAAGTTAAATCACTGAAAATGATGCACCAAGCTTAGAGAAAAAATCTCTGCAAGTTGACTGAGAAAACTGAGAGTAATGGCAGTGAGTAGTACACTTCACAAGAACATGGAAAGATGAACTCAAATAATCATGAAAATGAAAGTATATTTCTTGTACAATACAATGACTTACTGATACATATGTGTGCCTTGTAATCACACCTTGATATGGCATAAAGCTCAGCTCTTGGAGGTCTTCACATACGTCTCTCTAACCACGACTAAAACTGCCATCTATTTATAGTTGAGTTTGGGAGGCTAACTTCCCTCAATCACTCTGCAATCAATCAATGATTGATTTGATTCTCTACCTACCACAAATCACGAATTCGTGGCTCCTCTTTCCATTCTTGATCAAGTGGACTCAACCACTTAAGATTCTCTTACTTTTACATTAAGTAAACTCTTCAAAAGTTACAAGAGGTAGTTCACAAGTGAACTTTACATAGTCTTCTTTTTAAAGCTTCTTCTAAGACTTTGTGAGACTCAAGCCAATACTTAGGCTTGTCATAGACTTACTCCAACAGCTCCCCCTCAAGCCAAGTATGCTTGAGGTCTTCAATCTTCCAAGATTACCTGCAAACCTATCATAGCCTTGAATTTGCAAAGCTTTGTACCATCCAATGCTTTGGTTAGAATATCTGCACATTGTTGATGAGTGGACACATATGATATTTGAATCTCTTTGCTTAGAACCTTCTCTCGTACATAGTGATAATGAACTTCAATATGTTTAGTCCTTGCATGAAAAATAGGATTAGCAGCCAAATGAATAGAACTCATATTGTCACCAAAAATAGTTGGAGTTCCAAACTCCAATCCAAGATCTTTGAACAATGTCTTCATCCACATAGCTTCTTGTGTAGCTATGGCAAGACCTCGATATTTAGCTTCAGTAGAAGAGAGAGCAACTGTGGGTTGCTTCTTGGATGACCATGAAATAAGCTTTGAACCTGCAAAGGTAAGATAACCTGAAGTGCTCCTTCTATCTTCCTTGGAGCCAGCCCAATCTGCATCAGAAAATAGCTTCAAACCTAAATCAGATACATAAGGATAATAAAGTCCTTCATTTATGGTTCCTTTGAGATACTTGAGAATCCTTTTGGCAGCATCCATATGTGGTTTCCTTGGTGTGTGCATAAATTGGCTTAGCACACTCACATTGCAACATATATCTACTCTTGTCAATGTGGCATAGTTGAGACTACCCACTAGACTTTGATATGATGTGATGTCCTCTATGAGTTCACCTTCATGTGAGCTCAATTTGTGATTGACCTCCATTGGAGTACCTGCAATCTTACAATCTTGCATCTTGAATTTTTCCAACATGTCCTTAATGTACTTTCTTTGAGTGAGAAACAAACCATGATCTTTGTAGACAACTTCCAAACCTAGGAAGTAGGTAAGTGAACCCAAATCACTTATCTTGAACTCTTCTCTCATCTGATCTTTGATCTTCTTCATACCATCTGCATCATTTCCTGTCAATATAATATCATCTACATATACACATAGATAGATGACCTCAGAATTACTCTTTTTAATAAAGAGTGAAGGATCTGCCTTGCTTGGTTGAAAGCCTTTGTCCTGCAAGAATGAAACAAGCCTAAAATTCCAAGCTCTTGGAGCTTGCTTGAGACCATACAATGCTTTGTTAAGTTTACACACATAATCAGGATAAACTTGATTCTCAAAACCAGGTGGTTGTGCCATATATACCTCTTCTGTTATCCAACCATTCAAGAATGCATTCTTTACATCTAGTTGAAGTATCTTCCAATTCTTGGAAGAGGCAATACTAAGCAAAACTCTAATAGTAGGCATCTTTGCCACAGGAGAGAAAGTCTCCTCATAATCAATTCCCTGAGTTTGTGCAAAGCCTTTTGCCACAAGCCTTGCCTTATACCTGTTAATTGAACCATCAGAATTCTTCTTGAGTTTATAGACCCATCTTGAGCCTATTACCTTCATGGATGAAGTCTTGGGCACCAAATCCCAAGTGTTGTTTTCCTCAAGTGCTTCAATCTCTTCCTTCATTGCATGCTTCCATTCTGTTTTTGCTTTGGCCTCTTCAAATGATGATGGCTCCTCTTGGTTTATGTCTTGTGCTATGTAGATAGAATGTTTAGTTACTAATGAGGTGTCAAACCCATACCTTTCTGGTTTTTTCTTTTCCCTCATAGATCTTCTTAGGCCATGATGTGATGATTCTACTTCATGTCCAAGTTCCTGCAATTTTGCTTTACCTTTAGACTTCCATGCTTTGATCTTTTCCATGTGAGATTCTTCATCATCCTCTGAGGTGTCTTGTTCTTCAATCTTTGATTGTTCTCTACCAAGCTTTGGAAAATCTTCTTCAAGATCATATGGTAAATTGATCTTCCTGCATGAATCTTCATACCATGAATTGTTCTCATAAAAAACTACATCTCTGCTTACCAAGAATCCTTTGTTGGTAGGGTTGTATAACCTGTAGCCCTTTTGATTGTTGTCATATCCAATAAATACACACCTTTCTGCCTTTGGATCCATCTTGCCTCTAACCTGTGAAGGAACATGAGCAAAAGCAATACATCCAAAAATTTTACAATGATCTAAGCTTGGTCTTCTTCCATTCCAAGCCTCATATGGAGTCATCCCATCAAGGGATTTTGAAGGCAACCTGTTAATCAAGTAAGTGGCTGTAGATACAGCCTCAGCCCATAAGTAATTAGGTAAATGCTTTTCATTTAACATAGACCTTGCAGCTTCAACAATTGTCCTATTCCTCCTTTCTGCCACTCCATTTTGCTCAGGAGTGTACCTTGTAGTTACCTCTCTTTTGATTCCTCTTTCTTGAAGAAAAGAATCAAACTCATGGGAGAAATATTCTCCCCCTCCATCTGACCTTAGCCTTTTTAGTGATTTACCTGTTTGATTCTCCACAAGAGCCAAATATCTTTTGAAACATGAAAAAACTTCATCTTTGTGTTTCATAAAGAATAGGATAGTCCATCTGCTGCAATCATCAATAAAGGAAACATAATACCTTGATCCAGATATTGAAGCTTCCTTGCTAGGTCCCCATACATCTGTATGAACCAACTCCAAGAGATCTCCATGCATATAACCTTTCTTCATGAATGGTAACCTGTGAGACTTTCCAAATTGACATGCACTGCACTTATAAATCATATGTTGTTTTGACAAATTAGGAAGTCCAAGTACACTTTGGTCCCTGCAGATTTGCTTTAATGACCTTTCACCAATATGTGCTAACCTTTTGTGCCATACTTCCAAATCTGTGAGTGTCTGACTACCATAATTAAAGAGAGCAATGTTTCTAGTGTCCTGTAATTCAAATGTGAACAATCTACCTGTCTTTTCACCTTTTGCAATTCTTCTGAATCCTTGACTTGGATCTTCAACAAATGCTCCTGCTTTTGTGAACCTGACTTGCAACCCTTTCTCTACTATCTGCCCAACACTTATCAAATTCTTTGTAATGGTAGGGACATAGAGTACCTTACTGAGTAGGTTGATGTTTCCATCAGGTGCTTTGACATTGCCTATTTTCTCCACAGGATGTTTTGTATCATGTCCTATTTGTACCTCATGCTTATTCCTTGGAACTTCTAAATCTGATAGGAGTGCCACATTTCCTGCCACATGATTTGAACAACCTGAATCTATGTAGAAAACATGCTCATCAGATTTACCTTGTGGCATAGCCATGTTCATGATCAATAATGAATCCTCTTTGTTTGAGTCTTCTGTGTAGTTATTGTAGTCTCTCCTTCCTTTGTAGCCTCCTTGATAGTTTGAATGATTGTAGTTGTTGTAGTTGCCATGGTAGTTGTTTAACCTTCCTCTTGAGTAGCCATAACTTCCTCTATTGTATCCTCTGCCTCTTTGATTCCTGGAATTCCTAAAGCAATTTTCAGTTGTATGATTAGTTAATCCACAAATAGAACATGAGTTGGAGTCTTGGGATCTCCCCCTGCCTTGTCTACCTCCTCTTCCTCTACCTCTGCCATGTCTTCCTCTACCTGCATAGTTAGCTTGATATGTACCTGCTTCATTATCCACTTTCTTTGCCTTTCCTTTGTTATCTTTAGACTTGCTTTTATCCGTGTATAAAGCTGAAGATTGATTACCTTTAGAGCTTTCTCCATTTTTGATAAGCTTTGCCTCTTGAGTAAGTAGTTGTCCAATGAGTGTGTTGAAATCAGGTACATGCATGTCCATGTACAAATCCATAGCTGTGGTGAATGCTTCCCACTTATCATCTGCCTTCAAGCCATTGATGACCTGCCTTACAATTTGCTCTTCATCTATTACCTCTCCAATGCTTCCCAACTGATCCGCTATGTCCTTGAGCTTTGTGACAAAATCAGTCACATTTTGTTTGGGAGCCTTCTTGAGAGTTGTGAACTCCAGCCATAGTTGATGCTTCCTAGCTTTGGTACTTGAAGAAAAGAAAGCTTCAAGTGCATCCCACACTTCCTGAGATGTCTTACAACTTCTAATGTGAGGCAACAAAAAATCTGAGATAGAGTTGAGGAGATAAGACCTTGCAAGTGCATCCTTGGAGCACCATGTGCTCAATCTTTCTTGCTCTTCTTGTGTTGGTTGACTTTTGTTCCTGAAACTTGGCATAACTTCATCTCTAGCCACATAACCATATAAACTTCTACCTTGGAGATAAGCTTCCATCCTTAATGACCAAGCTGAGTAGTTACCTCTGTCCAATTTGTCAATTGATGAAGGAAATCCATCTGCCATGTTGTCCAACCTTGCTCTGATACCACTGTGAAGAGATGGATAGGTATGTGCTTGAAGATGAAGAGGTGTTGCAAAATCCTTGATCTACACCAGCCAAATGAACTCCAGGAGTAGATGGTGGGCCCTTTTAGCTTGCCAATGGATGTACTAGACACCCTATGTACCTTGGAAGATCACTCTCAAAAAGATAGATCAAAACAGATAAGTTGGAGTTAGCTCAGAGGTGAAAACTTGCTATTCTTGGTTAATACACCTGTCCAGTGTTTTACATAATTCTCTGAGCACAGCAGCAATTAGCTTAATTCCTCTTGGGGAAGTCTAGTTAGCTTAAAGAGCTAACTTTCAAGAGTAATCTCATAAAAAATAACAAAGCACACATTCAGAATGAGTTTTAACAAGTGATGACATCATCCCGATTTTCACGGGCTGCTATAGAAAAAGACCAGTGAGCAGAAAAATCACCATAACTCAAAATGTAGGAATCCAATGATTATGAAAATTTGTATGGTTATACTAGACAGTAATCTGAATTCAACAAGCTTTAAATCACGGAATTTAGATAAGTAACCACTGAGCAATGGCTCTGACAAGATGAGTGAAAAAGTCGGGTACCTGACAGAGAGGTGAAGATGAACAGACCCTGTTGACTTCAAATGAACATAACTGAAGATTGCAACATCCAAATGACATGAAAATTTATGAGCATATAGTAGACTTATAGAGCTAACTTTATCAAGTTAAATCACTGAAAATGATGCACCAAGCTTAGAGAAAAAATCTCTGCAAGTTGACTGAGAAAACTGAGAGTAATGGCAGTGAGTAGTACACTTCACAAGAACATGGAAAGATGAACTCAAATAATCATGAAAATGAAAGTATATTTCTTGTACAATACAATGACTTACTGATACATATGTATGCCTTGTAATCACACCTTGATATGGCATAAAGCTCAGCTCTTGGAGGTCTTCACATAGGTCTCTCTAACCACGACTAAAACTGCCATCTATTTATAGTTGAGTTTGGGAGGCTAACTTCCCTCAATCACTCTCCAATCAATCAATGATTGATTTGATTCTCTACCTACCACAAATCACGAATTCGTGGCTCCTCTTTCCATTCTTGATCAAGTGGACTCAACCACTTAAGATTCTCTTACTTTTACATTAAGTAAACTCTTCAAAAGTTACAAGAGGTAGTTCACAAGTGAACTTTACATAGTCTTCTTTTTAAAGCTTCTTCTAAGACTTTGTGAGACTCAAGCCAATACTTAGGCTTGTCATAGACTTGCTCCAACACTAATAACATTATGAGTCGAACCTGTGTCAAAGAGTACCTTGATAGTCTATCCTGACACGACTCCTCTCATGACAATAAGCTCAATATCTAGGAACTGGTATCCTTCCTGTGCCACTGGCGAAAGTAGAGCATCTAGCACAGTCGGAACCTTTTTAGTGACCGTCATGGCCACTATGGGAGATGATAGTGGAGATGGGGAATCCCCAAACTCATCCTCACTCCCACCCCCTTCCTGAGTCGGATTTATGACTATGGTGGTTGCTATCTTTTTCTTTTTAGGACAATCCTTATACAAGTGCTGCCCTAAGCAACCATAGCACAAACCCTCTTTCATTGTCTTCTCTTTCTGCTGAGGGGTAAGAATAGATCGGTTATATGCCCTCTCAGCCAGAGCAGACACTTTTCTCTTTCCTCTTGAGACTGTCTGGATCATGTGCACCTGCTTAGCCTCCCTAGAAGGCTGTGCACTGACCGAACCAAGAGTTGAAGTATGGAAAGGTCGGCTAACCCTAGTCCATGGGGATCTCTGGCCCTGGGAACCTGTGCTCCTGTGATCGTCCTCATAAACCAAGGCCATCTCTATGGCCTGTGCCAAAGACTGACACCGTTCCATTCTCACTAAAGGTCAGATAGTTTCTCTCAGTCCCAAAACAAACTTATGGACTTGAAGAAATTCTGGAATGGTATCAGGTACTTTAAGAACTATCTCTCTATACCTACCTGTGTATTCCTGAACTGATTGATTCTTCTGATTGATGAAGAACCAGGTGTCTAGTGCTCTACACCTTTCATCAGGTGGTACAAAATTATTATAAAATAGGATTTTAAATTGATCCCATGTCGTGGGCTCCTTATCCTGCTCTATCTTTCTCTACCACCTATGTGCGACGTCCATAAGGTTATAAGTGGTCTACTGAATCTTGTGATTATCATCAGTGATGTGACACAGGTGGAAGCACTATTCCCACTTGCTGAGCCACTGCTCAACCGTAAGCTTCCATTTGGCTTCCCTAACTAAGACGCTATCTCTAGGGACTTCTGAAGTTTGATGCTCATCTAGAGCATCTACCTCCATCTCTGACAAATCAGAATCGAGTGGCTCTTCTTCTTTCTTGGAACCACGCATGTGTTCCAAGATATCCTGAAGAGAACTCTCTAAGAATGAAATTCTATTATTCATGGCTTGAATTGGATCATCTGGAGGTTTTGGCATAAGGGTATCTGTCCTAGTAGGTGATGTTGATCCAGATTCCATACTAGGACTAAAGGCAAGTAACTTTTCTTTTGGTTTTCTCTTTTTTTTTTAAATAGACTAAACAAACGCATATACTAGTGGCAAGCGGAAAAAGAACCAATCAAAGCCTTTGCTTAACAGAAAAAGACAAAAGAAAGAAACTTTAATATGTTTCCTAAACTTCAATGCACATGCATGCTAATTTTTAGAAATTTCGGTATCCTAACAGTGTCACTTTAAAATCCAAAATAATTTTGAAAAGCGTCAAACATTCAACAAAATCAAATCATCAATGCCGGCAGGCATGATCTATTTTATCTTCTCAACAAACACTTGCAATTGAAAACTTTTCCAAGTATGCTGTTGGGCTCTACAAGCCCTCAATCAATATATATATATATATATATATATATATATATATATATATATATATATATATATATATATATATATATATATATATATATATATATATATATATATATATATATATATATATATATATATTGTCGATACCTGCCGATACTTACCACCTGCAAGAAAAACTCAAGCACCGAACATACATCTCTACTTATGCCCTACTTACGTCATTGTACGCGTAATGCAGGAATACTTCTAACATGCATAATCAACAAAATAATCAATCGAATATTGACTAAATACTTATCTCAGATTCTTTTGATATTTGTAAAGCATCCAATTGAAGAGGAAAGATTAGAATATCCACTCCCTTTGGTTCCTGGATCGCATATGTCTTCAAGAAGTGCTTCGTTGATGATGCTCGATGAATAATAGTCCACTTTCACCCTCTGTTGCAGAAAGGAAATAATTCCAAAGTATGGCTTGCAGCCACTCTCTAGATAGAGCTTTGAGAAAGCTTTCTAACAAGCCAAAGATCTCTCAATTAAGACAAGAATTGACCAAGTTATGGCCAATTTGGTGAAGCTTGGTAGCTCAAAATCTGAGAAATTTGCTTCAACTATGTAGTTCTTCACAAAAAAAATTCGATCTCCTTCTCTAAGAGCGGCGCGCGTAGCTGTTGCTACATCCCATATGTGCTAGAGAAACTCTTAGAGATGCCTTTTTATAAAGGAGCTTCTTCTTGTGTCTTTCAACAACCAAGAAGGAAGAGAAAGCCTCTCTCTCCCTCTCTCCTCGTGGGCGGCCAAGAGGCGCCGCGGGACTGTGGCCTCCCTCTCTGCCTTCTCTCCTCGTGGGCAGCCAAGAGGCACTTGCGGGACTATATTCTCTCTCTTTCTTTTGCTACAATGCGACCATCGAGCCAAGCACGCCCTCCGCTTTCTTCCTCCTCGAACGACCACCAAAAAAGCATGCACGAATTCTCCAACCACTACGCAAGTTCTCTCCAAAATTAGGTAAGAGAACCATGCTCTGATACCAAGTGTGAGGCTCTCCTCAAAAGAAGACATGCGAATGATGTGTGTGCCACTCTCCTCCCATCCATTTATATCCTCTTGTATCTAAAATAGCAGTGATCTGGAATGATCTAGCATCGCCATGTGGCCAACATGCAACACTCATCCCCACTAACCATCAAATACCTT
Organism: Ceratopteris richardii; assembly: GCA_020310875.1. Classification (NCBI taxonomy): domain Eukaryota; kingdom Viridiplantae; phylum Streptophyta; class Polypodiopsida; order Polypodiales; family Pteridaceae; genus Ceratopteris; species Ceratopteris richardii. The sequence continues at coordinate 135,695,296 of CM035421.1, read as the reverse complement.
AGGATATACCCCCGAGCTTAGGACCTTGGCTAACTAGCCCCCTTCCCACACACACATGGAATGGTCTCTATAGACCAATGTCTGACATATAACCCCCCTTGAAGGGAGGTCCAATGTTACAACACATATAAATCAATACTTTTAAGTGGCCAAGTATGTCCAAGTTGGACATACCCAGCCTACAGTGTGAAGAGTAGAAGAGAGGAGCACTTGTGAGGAGCTCTCTCTCTCTCTATTGATTGTTGCATACTTGGGAACTTGGGTCACCTTTGATATGGATGTATATATTATGCCTTTATCCTCATATCATATGTGGGGTAGATCTCCCATATTTATTGTATACTTTTGAGCAGAAGTGACCTTGTCATGGGATCTTTGATCAGCAAAAAGAGACGTAAGAGATCCCTAGACATCCGATGGGTGGCCAAGAGAGCTACTCTCAGCCTGATCACACATAACCAAGAATCTGAATGGGTGGGTGATAACTTTCAAGAGGACATAACATCTTACAAATGTTAGGTGATTTGAGCAATGCCGACAACAACTTACCATGCTCTCGTCTTTGAGAGATATTTTGAATGATGCTTTGCTCTTGTCTATTCTTTGAACTCATATATGTTTCCGTCCTCAAATTGGTTCTCTACACTTTTGTGAATGAGCTCTAAGATAAAGCATCCAATCGTTGGAAGCTAGGCATGACCTCTCTCATGAAGCATGATGATGGAGAACAAAGGAAGAATGACTCTTCCCAAAAGATATAGGAGGATGAAGCTTCAAGTAAATCTAAGTATTTTCTTTTTTTATTTCAATATTTTTTTGCCTCAATTGTTTTTGCATACATTCATAATTCAAGTAAAAAACAATACTTCAATTATTGAAGTGCACACATGAAGACAAGCTATTCTAATAGGCAAACAAGCATCAGCACCTTAAACACTTACATACATTGTTGCAAGCACAAAAGAAGGTTGTATGTGCATTTGTTTTTTTAGGGGCTAATTTGAATGCCTAAAATTCAAATTTAAATCTTTCATTTCTACACATCTGATGTTTATTTAGAAAAAGTTTCATGCAAAAATTAGCATAATGATGATTTGAAGGTGAACATATGTATTCTGAAAGGGAGATAAGTACCTCAAATACTCTCACACATCCATATACGTAAAAGAAAACATGGTCTAGATAAAGAGCAATGGGAAAGAGCACAATTTTCAATAAACCCTCAGAAAGTTTTTGAGGACAAAAACTCTTATGGAGGGCAGAAAGTCCCCAAGAACTTATACCTTATGCTCTAAAAGACCAAACAAGGTATTGCAAACGGTAAATGATATGTAAGAAATAGATGAAGTTGAAGTACTTCCTCACACTCTATTACTTCATAATTCTTTCATTACATCTTCCAACCTAGATGCAGTTCTCAAAGAACCTTTTCATAAACCATATGGATTGTAGAAATCGGGTAGGTTAGGAAAAGAAGTTGGATGAACTATAAAAACATAATCCTAAAGATATGTTGATCCTTCCTGGGATAACATAACATACATTATGGACTCCAATAACATCCACCTAAGGAAAAAGTTTTTCCTAGGTGAAGCATAAAAGTTAGATCCCCAAATAAAACCCATGGGTAAAACATTGAACTTGAGATGAGGACAAGGGATCTAATGGAGAAAGATCTAGTCTTATCTCTTACTTGAGAAGAAAAAGCAAAAGGCCCAAATGAGGGTGAAAGATCAAGTCAAGAATTAGAGTTTGATAAGATCAATCACACCACAATAACTTATTAGTCAAATATTATTGAAAATTAAGATTAGTTGTGGTGTATCCAAGATTCCTCACTCTCATACTTTGGTACCATAGTTTCTAGCATGTAGAGGGAGCATTAAAAAGGAGAGAGAAGGTGAGAAATTATAGTGACAAAATTATGTGGATTGGGTGAAGAACCCATTGGTATGGGACAGTGGGTATTGGATCCCATTGGGTACTTTTTCTTGATTACGAGAAGAAAAAGGGAATCATGATCCAATGGAATACATAAAGAAGAGGATATCTAGGAATATGCATCTTCTTCAATTATCCTCTTAAAGGGAAGAAGAATTCTTTCAATAAAGGTACTCAAGGTTCTACCTCTCAATAAAATTCATAGAGAGTTAGAAAAGAAAGAGGATCAACTTCTTGGATTTTGAAGGTAAAATTGAAAGGTTGAAGCTCTAAAAGCTTCATCCAAAAGTATGACTTGAAATTCAAGGAACATAAAAATGATCTTAGTCCAAGCTTGAAAGAAATTTTAGAAAGATCATCTTTTGGATACTTGATAAAAGTAAGTCAAGAATAAGAAGGATCTGGCTACAATGCCATCATAGGGCATCTTTAAACAAATCTAGAATATAAAGGGAGAGAATTCTGCTCTTATCTCTTAAATTAGAATATCAAAACTAAGTAAAGTTTTGAAAGAGCCTTAAACCCATCTTAAGAAAAGCTATTCTCTTCAAAGCAAAGAGGATTTTATATCCTCTTAAAACTAGATAGATAATTCACCTACCATTCTATTGGTTGGATAAGGAATATAAAACAAATTCCCCTCTATTTAGATTTATTTCTTTATTGGAGGTGAATCGCAAACAAGAAATTCACCCATTTCACTAAAATTATAGAGTATATGTACATCTAAGAGGGAGTGATTTGGGATTTTAGAAGGCATGTGATTTCCTAGGCATGGAAACCATGTGATCACCTTGGGAACCCATGTGATGGAAGGTACACATGTCCCCTTGAGAGCGAATTACCCCCTTGGACTTGGAGCTATATATTGGAGGGGTTGGTTGGGTGGAAAGGTGCATCTCTCTCCATAGTGTGGCCTAGCTAGTTAGATTCCTTAGTATTTAGTTGGTTTGTTTATGTAGGAAAGGTCCTTCCACAACATGATGGCTCTTGGGCTAGGTACATAGTGAATTACTTCTTCGCTTGACGATAAAGTGGAAGCTCCTTTCTTTTCCTCCATTGCATGTGGCTCCTCCATAGACAACACATCACAATTCCCATTTATTTCTTTGTGTTGTGGTTATATAATATGAAATCCCTATGGTTTTCACAATGACCTAAGAAGATGCATCTCTTGCTTTTTGGTTCCAACTTATTCTTCCTTTGAACAATATAATATTCATGATGGATCCTTCTTATTTGATTAGATAAGAACATGCCTCCCCTCATACACATTGTTATCTCAACAATGGTGTGAATCTTGCATTCCATAATACCATCTTGATGTGATGTGTGAGGTGTTACTGATTGACACTTTATCTCTTTGCCCATGCAAAAGCCTTCGAACTCCTTTAAGTTGAGCTCACCACCACCTCCTATTCTGAGCTTCTTCACACTTTTCCATGGTTCATTTGGTCATGTTACAAGATGCATTGTTGTCTAGTACCCATGGGTCCACAATTGATTCTTCTTGTGTTGAGGAGCATACCACCTTTACTTTAGCTACACTACTATTGTATCCTCCTTACACTCTTCATCCATCCTCATTACATGGCAATCTATAATTTCATGTCCATTCCTTTTGCAATGGAAGCATTGTCCTAGAAGCTTCTTCTTATTAATCCTCCTCTTTGCACTGCTACCTTTGTTTGAGGAACAACCTTTACCTAATGGATTGGTAGAGAATGTAGCATCTCCATTGCTACTTCTTTGAGCTACAACTCATCATCCCTTGGTATTGAACAAAAATAAAGTTTCAAATCTTGAGGTATAATTTGAGTGTTGAGAGTAGTTACCCTTCCATCATACTTTGGTGGAGAATTTTGGAGACACATTTGAGCTAGCCGCTTGCCAATCTTATTGATTCTTCATAAGTGTGAAGAGATGGATTTGAACTTGGAGAAGATGAAGTGGTGCTGTAAAAACGGTGCACTACACCAGCCAAATAAACCCCAAGGATATGTAGTGGTCCCTTTTAGCTTGCCAAAAGATGTATCAGACACCCTATGTACCTTGGAAGATCACTCTGAAAAAGATGAATCAAAACAGATAAGCTGAAGTGGATTCAAGAACAAAAAACTTGCTATTTATGTTCATACACCTGCTCAATGTTTTGAACAAATCTAACCACAACAGTAATTAACTTAATTCCTTTTGGGGAACTCTTACTAACTTAATAAGCTAACAAGCAAGAGTTATCTCATAAAAAATGATGGACCACATAAAGAGAAAGAAGTCTAGCAAGTTATAGCACCATCCCGATTTTCACGGGTTGTAGTACTACTCACACCCATTAGTAGAGAAATGGCAATATCTTGAGATTCCAAGATCCAATGCTTATGAAATTTTGTAAGCATATAATGGACAGTATGATAATTCTATAAAGATTTGAATCATGGAAAATTATGAGGTACACACTAAGAACCAGCTTTGAGAAAATGACTATTCTGATGGAGTGCAGACAGAGAAGCAGAGAATGAAGAGATATAGTCGACTTCAAATGAACATAGATCACGATTGAAAAACTCAATTTTAATGAAAATTTGTGAGTATATAGTAGACTTAAGAAGAAAACTTCAAAAATTTAAATCACTAAAAAGATGCACCAAGCATAGAGAAATCATCTCTGCAATCTGGTTGAGAAAACTGAAAGATATGGTAGTGAATAGTACACTTCACAAAAGGATGAAAATATGAACTCAAATGATCATGAAAATGAAAGGATATTGTTGTAAACTAAATGGACATACTGTTACATATGTGTGCCTTGAAATCACACTCTGATATGGCATAAAGCTCAGCTCATGGAGGTCTAAAAAATGGGACTAAACTGCCATGTATTTATAGTGATGGTTGGATCCTAATTTTGAATTTGAATCTTCCTATAATCTCTCTCCAAACTTTTAGTGATTGATTCTTGTACTCACTCAATCAAAAATTTGTGGCTTTTCTCCTTCCTACTCATCACGTGGACTCAACCACTTAGATTCTTTTACTTTTACATCAAGTAAGTACTCAAAAATTACAAGAGGGAGTTCACAATTGAACTCTACAAGGAATTGACATTTCCTTTACATTTCTAAGCCTTTTGATAACTCAAGCCATCACTTGGACTTACTAAATAGCTCCTCCTCAATAGCTCCTCCTCAAGTCAAGTGATCTTGAGGTCTTCAATCCTCTAAGATTACCTGCAAACCAATAATAGCCTTGAATTTGCAAAGCTTTGTACCATCCAATGCTTTGGTTAGAATATTTGCACATTGTTTATGAGTGGACACATAAGTTAATTGAATTTCCTTGCTCACAATCTTCACTCTTACATAGTGATAATGTACTTCAATATGTTTAGTCCTTGCATGAAAAATTGGATTGGCAGCCAAGTCAATGGAGCTCATATTGTCACAAAAAATAGTTGGATTCCCAATCTCCAAACCAAGATCTGTGAATAGTGTCTTCATCCACATTGCTTCTTGAGTAGCTATGGCAAGACCTCTGTATTTAGCTTCAGTGGAAGAGAGTGCAACTGTGGGTTTCTTTTTGGATGACCATGAGATAAGTTTTGAACATGCAAAGGTAAGATACCTTGAGGTGCTCCTCTTGTCTTCCTTGGAGCCAGAACAATTTCAAACTTAAATTAGATACATAAGGGTAGTATAACCATTTATTCATGGTCCCTTTGAGATATCTGAGTATCCTCTTGGTAGCTTCCATGTGTGGTTTCCTGGGTGTGTGCATAAATTCACTTAGAACACTCACATTATAACAAATATCAACCCTTGTCAATGTGGCATAGTTCAAGCTACTCACAAGGCTTTGATAACCTATCACATCTTCTATGAGTTCACCTTCATGTGAGCTCAATTTTTGATTAACCTCCATTGGAGTACCTGCAATCCTGCAATCTTGCATCTTGAATTTTGCCAACATGTCTTTAATGTACTTTCTTTAAGTAAGAAACAAACCATGATCTTTGTAGACAACTTCCAATCCTAGGAAGTAGGTAAGTGAACCAGAATCACTTATCTTGAAATCTTCTCTCATCTGTTCTTTGATTCTCTTCATGCCATCTGTGTCATTTCCTGTAAGTATAATACCATCTACATACACACACAAATAGATGACTTTAGAATTACTCCTTTTTTATGAATATTGATGGATTTGCCTTGCTAGGTTGAAATCCTTTGTCCTGCAAGAATGAGACAAGCCTGTGATTCCAAGCCCTTGGGGCTTTTCTGAGTCCATATAAAGCTTTATTAAGTTTACACACATAATTAGGATATATGTGATTCTCAAAACCAGGTGGTTGTTGTTGGTGCAGCACTAATTGCGGAATTTGCTTACACCACAGAAACTAAGCTAGAGTGATGTTAGAACACCTCTATAATCATCAAAAGCTTAGCAAACTTTCTGAAACTGAAAACTTTATAACTGTATTAGTGAAAACTGAAAATTCACTTTACAGAAAGCTTCACGTTTCCTTCAAGCTTCAATTCTGAATTGATTTACTTCAGACTTTACACTACTGTATTTGCTTACAGTTAAATAATCTTTGCGTCACTTAATTAAGCCAAAACTGTGTTTTGAACTCACTAAAATTCCACCAGAACTTCACCATACTGTCACCAGAAACTTACTGGAATATCACCGCAATCAACTGCAATTCTGTTTGTAATTACTTCAAATGTGTATACATGAAGTAAGGAAGTGATACGTGAACTTCCTTCACTAAATGAACTCTATCTGAAGTTTAAGAAAAAACTTCACCAGTTCTGGATATCTCTTTCTGGTCAGACTTTGTACTATGTGTACATATCCATTTCACCGAAATCTTTGATCAACTTATAGTAGAGACGTCTAGCTACAAGATAAGCTATCTCTCATACAGAAATTTACATTATACTTCGAGATCTAACTTATAGAAGTACCCGAAAAATATTTACTGAGAAAACTGTAATTGTTAACTAACTTTTCACAATAACATGAAATCTCTCAGACTTCTTCACATATGAAGAATGCGCTCAACTTCCACATGAACATGTGTTTTCTATTAGAGAAGATGTGTACAAAAATAGCTTGGCCTCACTTTGCTCATAGCTATGAAAACTCTCCTATACTGAGTAGTTTTTTCTTACCATCTCTCTTAGATGAATACCCGATATTTTAGGTTCTGTTATTCATCTCTACATATGCGATCTCTGACATCTTCTATATCTCTATATCTGCTATATGTGCGTGCTCATATGCGCACCCCCTCACTTTTCTATCTATCTCATCTCTCTTATATACAATTTGATCCGGTTTCAACAAACTCTAATTCTGGAAGTTTCTACGCTGTATATTTACAGTCGTGAATTTGTCCCTTCACTAAGGTTTTATTTTCTCCTGAATGCTTTGTTTCTGCTTCTCTTTGCCTTTATGTCATTATGCATAATTAGTGAGTGAATCTCCAACAGCTCCCCCTCAATCACTAATTTGCATCTTCCGGTCTTCATATATCCTTCTTTTCTTTTATACCTGCCATATCTTTGAATTTGCTTGTCTTTACTCCATCCAAGCTCTTTGTCAGAATATCTGCAATCTGATCTTTTGTAGGAGTGAATGCCAATTCAATCTCCTTCTCCATTACCTTTTCCCTCAGGAAATGATATTGAGTCTCTATGTGTTTTGTTCTTGCATGAAACACTGGATTTGGTGCAAGATACAACGAGCTCATATTGTCTCCATGTATGATAGGTATACCTTGATCAATACCCATGCTTTTGAACAAGGTCTGCATCCATATCACCTCTTTAGCTGCTTCCACAAGTCCTTTGTGTTCAGCTTCTGTTGACGATAAAGCTACTGTATGCTACTTCTTTGAACACCAACTGACAAGCTTATCTCCTAGGTATATCATATACCCATGTGTTGACCTTCTGTCATCTTGACTTCCTACCCAATTTGAGTCACTATATGCTCTCAACTTTATTTCTGATGTATAAGGATAATATAATCCTTCCTTTAAAGTTCCTTTAATATACCTAAGAACTCTTTGTCTTGCTACCCAATGTTGATCCTTCGGACAATGCATGAACTGTGATAGAACTCCCACTGCATAACTGAGATCAGGTCTTGTTAGTGTAGCATAAATTAAGCTTCCCACTAACGACTGATACTTCCTCATATCTTTAAACTCTGCACCACCATATTTGCTGAGTTTATGATTTACTTCAAGCGGTGTTGAAGCTTCTCTGCAATTCTCCATGTTAAACTTCTTTAGTAAGTTTAGGAGATATCTTTCTTGTGAAACATATATACCATGATCTGTATATGTAACTTCGATTCCAAGAAAATATGATAAATTTCCTAGATCACTGATCTTGAACTCTTTTTCAAGCAGTCTCTTTACCTCTTTGATTCCTTCATCTGAGGTTCCTGTGATTATTATGTCATCTACATAAATACAAATGTAGATCATACCTTCATCTAGTCTCTTGATCAGTAAACTTGCATCTGCCTTCAAACTTTGGTATCCAAGGTCATTGAGATACTTCACAAGTCTATAATTCCAAGCTCTTGGAGCTTGCTTCAATCCATAGAGAGCTCTTCTTAATCTGCAAACATGTTCTGGGTAACTGGAACTTACGAACCCTTCAGGTTGTTCCATGTAAACGTCATCTGATATATATCCATTCAAAAATGCATTCTTTATATCCAGCTGACTTAGCTTCCATCCTTTTGATGCTGCTATAGCAATCAATGTCCTTATGGTTGACATCTTTGCCACCGGACTAAACGTCTCATCATAATCTATGCCATATGTCTGAGCATAGCCTTTGACTACCAGTCTAGCTTTGTATCTGGCTATCCTTCCATCTGCAAGCTTCTTGACTTTATAAACCCATTTATTTCCAATCACTTTCTTACCATTTGGTTTTGGAACAAGTTCCCAAGTCTTGTTCTCTTCAAGAGCATTGAATTATTCTTTCATCGCTTCTTCCCATTGTTTCTTACCTTTTGCTTCACTGTAACTCTGAGGTTCTTCATCTTCCTTTACTAAGTAAGCATAGTTTTTTTGAGTCAAATACAAAGTATCATAGGAATACCTTGTTGGTTTTTTTCTTACTGTGTTTGACCTTCTTGGTTCAAACTCTTCATGTGTATCTGAATACACATCTTCATCAAATCTTGATTCATCTTCATTTCTCATACTTGATCTGATCCTGGACGTACTTGCTTGCATATGATCTTCATTTCCATTCACCTGCATCTGTGATTTACCTTTTTCATTCCTTCTTACCTCTGCTTCAAGTATTTCAACACTATGCTCTTTATCTGTATACCAGCTCTTTCCTTCATCAAATGTCACATCTCTGGAAACAGTAAACTGTTTGGTTAGAGGACTCCATAACCTGTAACCCATCTGTTTTTCATCATATCCGATGAACACATATTTTTTAGCTTTTGGTTCAAGCTTATGTCTCAACTGTGATGGTACAAAAGCATAAGCAACTAATCCAAACACTTTACAATGATCAAGTGTTGGTTTCTTGCCCCACCAAGCTTCATAAGGAGTCATCCCATTTAAAGCTATACATGGTAATCTGTTTACCAGGTATGTAGCTGTATTTACAGCCTCAGCCCAAAAATAATTTGGAAAATTCTTCTCCTTTAGCATCGCTCTTGCAAACTCAACTAGAGTTAACAAATACTCCTTCATTTGTAAACCTGACTTGAAAACCTTTTTCTACTATCTGACCCACACTGATCAGATTCTTCAGAATTGTTGGAACTACAAAACATTTGTTAGTAGGTCAGCTCCATTCTTACATTTTACTTTTCCAATTGACCTTACATTATGTTTTGTGTTATCACCTATCTGTACTGTATGATTTGAAATACCTCCCTCAAGTTCTGATAATAATTCTATATTTCTTGACAAATGATTTGAACAACCGGAGTCAATATAGAATAACTTGAGGTCTTCATTCTCTGACACACTTATTGAGTTCATCATCAACGTCGTATGATCATCATTCTGCGTATCATTCACATAGTTGTAGTAGGTAGTGTTGTGAGACTGATTCTGTCCCCAACTTCTTGCTCCACCTCTACCATATCCGCCTCTTTGGCTTTGTCTTCCTCTTTGATATCTTCCGCTTCTGCCTCTACTATTATTGTTCTGATTCTGGTTTGATCCTTGTGAATTGCCAGCAATCATGAGCTAAATGATTGCTTAATCCGCAAGTCCAACAAGCCTTCTTCTGATTACCTCTACCTTTTGTATTACCTCTTTTATTTCTGACATTACCTCGTCCTCTTGCATAATTTGCTTGAGCAGTCACTTCTTCTTCATCTTTTTCTTTACCTTTATCACCTCTCTTCTTATTCTTTGCGTACATAGACGAACTATGTCCTTTTTCTCCATCTGTCTTCAAATCTTGCTCAAACGTTAGCATTAGTCCAAGCAACTGATTTAAATCTGGTACAAAATGATTTAAAGACAGTTCAGTTGAGAGTCCGAAAGGTTTCCACCTTTCATCTCCTCTCAAACCTGCAAGCACTTGCGCTATTAACCTGTGGTCTTCGATATCTTCACCAATCGATCCAAGACTGTCTGCCAAGTCCTTCATCTAACTCTTCTTTCTTCGGTTGACTATCATCTTCGAAAGTCGGCTTCTTTTCTTCTCCTGTCATATATTTCATTAAGTCTTTACTCATAGGTGAAGCTTCCATGCGCATTACCCATGCGGGATAATTATCTCTGTCCAATTTGTCAATAGAGATATGATATGCCATAATCTTCTTGTAATCTGTTACTTTCGGTGAGTGTAACGTTAAAATGTTTTACCTTTTGTAAACCTTTACCTTCAAGAATGACTTCGGAATGCTTCTAGACACCGTTTGCTGTTGATCACTTCAGCATTCACCTTTCTTTATGAGAATTCTTCAAATTCTCTTTCCGTTTCTTCTTCTGAGAAACCTTTTCTGCTCTTCAGAACCTTTTCTGTTCTGGTACCACTTGTGGATCTTACTGCTCTTATACCACTTGTAAACCTTAAGCTCTGATACCACTGTTGGTGCAGCGCTTATTGCGGAATTCGCTTACACCACAGAAACTAAGCTAGAGTGATGTTAGAACACCTCTATAATCATCAAAAGCTTAGCAAACTTTCTGAAACGGAAAACTTTATAACTGTATTAGTGAAAACTGAAAATTCACTTTACAGAAAGCTTCACGTTTCCTTCAAGCTTCAATTCTGAACTGATTTACTTCAGACTTTACACTACTGTATTTGCTTACAGTTAAATAATCTTTGCGTCACTTAATTAAGCCAAAACTGTGTTTTGAACTCACCAAAATTCCACTGGAACTTCACCAGACTGTCACGGGAATCTTACTGGAATATCACCGGAATCAACTGCAATTCTGTTTGTAATTACTTCAAATGTGTATACATGATGTAAGGAAGTGATACGTGAACTTCCTTCACTAAATGAACTCTATCTGAAGTTTAAGAAAAAACTTCACCAGTTCTGGATATCTCTTTCTCGTCAGACTTTGTACTGTGTGTACATATCCATGTCACCAAAATCTTTGATCAACTTATAGTAGAGATCTCTAGCTACAAGATAAGTTATCTCTCATACAAAACTTTACATTATACTTCGAGATCTAACTCATAGAAGTACCGGAAAAATATTTACTGAGAAAACTATAACTGCTAACTAACTTTTCAGAGTAACATGAAATCTCTCAGACTTCTTCACATATGAAGAATGCGCTCAACTTCCACATGAACATGTGTTTTCTATTAGAGAAGATGTGTACACAAATAGCTTGGCCTCACTTTGCTCATAGCTATGAAAACTCTCCTATACTGAGTAGTTTTTTCTTACCATCTCTCTTAGATGAATACCCGATATTTCAGGTTCTGTTATTCATCTCTACATACGCAATCTCTGGCATCTTCTATATCTCTATATCTGCTATATGTGTGTGCTCATATGCGCACCCCCTCACTTTTCTATCTATCTCAGCTCTCTTATATACAATTTGATCCGGTTTCAACAAACTCTAATTCTGGAAGTTTCTACGCTATATATTTACAGTCGTGAATTTGTCCCTTCACTAAGGTTTTATTTTCTCCTGAATGCTTTGTTTCTGCTTCTCTTTGCCTTTATGTCATTATGCATAATTAGTGAGTGAATCTCCAACAATTGTGCCATATGTACCTCTTCTGTTATCCATCCATTAAGAAATGCATTTTTTACATCCAATTGGAGTATCTTCCAATTCTTGGAAGAGGCACTACTAAGAAAAACCCTAATAGTAGGCATCTTTGCCACATGAGAGAAGGTCTCCTCATAATCAATTCCTTGAGTTTGTGCAAAGCCTTTTGGCACAAGCCTTGCCTTATACCTGTTAATGGAGCCATCTAAGCTCTTCTTCAATTTGTGTATCCATCTTGAGCCTATCACTTTCATTGATGGAGACTTGGGAACCAATTCCTAAGTGTTATTCTCCTCAAGAGATTCAATTTCTTCTTCCATTGCATGCCTCCATTATGATTTCTTATTTGGTTCCTCAAATGTTGAAGGTTTCTCTTGATTTATGTCATGTGGTAGATAGATTGAATGTTTAGTGACTAGAGAAGTATCAAACCCATACCTTTTTGGTTTTCTTTTCTCGCTCATGAACCTTCTTAGGCCATGATGTGATGATTTTGCCTCTTGTCTAGGTTCCTGAACTTTTTCTTTACCTTTAGACTTCCACATTTTGGGTTTTCCATACTGAGTTGCTTCATCATCTTCTGAGGTATCATGCTCTTCAACTTTAGAAGAATTATCCTTAACAAGTTTTGGAAAATCTTCTTCAAGATCATAAGGTAGGTTGACCTTTCTACATGAATCTTCATACCAAGAACTATTCTCATCAAATACTACATCTCTACTCACCAAGAATCCTTTGGTTGTTGGGTTGTATAATCTGTAGCCCTTTTTATTGTTGTCATATCCAATGAATACACACCTTTCTGCTTTGGGATCCATCTTGCCTCTAACCTGTGAAGGAACATGAGCATAAGCAACACATCCAAAAATCTTACAATGATCCAAGCTTGGTCTTCTTCCATTCCAAGCCTCATATGGTGTCATGCCAGCAAGTGATTTTGATGGTAACCTGTTAATCAAATAAGTGGCCGTGGATACAACTTCAGCCCATAAGTGATTAGGTAAGTGCTTCTCATTTAGCATAGACCTTGCAGCTTCAACAATTGTCCTATTCCTTCTTTCTACCACTCCCTTTTGCTCAAGAGCGTACCTTGTAGTGATCTCTCTTTCGATTCCCCTCTCTTGAAGAAAGGAGTCAAATCATGGGAGAGGTACTCTCCCCCTCCATCTGACCTTAGATTTTTTAATGCCTTACCTATTTGATTCTCCACAAGAGCCAAATATCTTTTGAAGCATGAAAAGACTTCATCTTTGTGTTTCATAAAATATAATATAGTCCATCTACTGAAATCATCAATGAAGGAGACATAATACCTTGATCGAGCTATTGAAGCATCCTTGCTAGGTCCCCATACATCTGTATCAACCAAATCCAAGAGATCTCCATGCATATATCCTTTCTTCATGAATGGTAACCTATGAGACTTTACAAATTGACATGCATTGCATTTATAAATCATATGTTGCTTTGACAAATTAGGGAGTCCTAGTACACTTTGGTCTCTACATATCTGCTTTAGTGATCTTTCACCAATATGTGCTAACCTCTTGTGCCATACTTCCAATTATGTGAGTGTCTGACTACCATAATTAAAGAGCAATGTTTCTAGTGTCTTGTAATTCAAATGTGAACAATCTATCTATCTTTTCACCCTTTGCAATTATCCTGAATCCTTGACTTGGATCTTCAACCAATGCTCCTCCTCTTGTGAACCTAACTTGCAACCCTTTCTCTACTATATGCCCAACACTTATCAAATTCTTTGTAATGGTAGGGACATATAGTACCTTACTGAGTAGGTTGATGTTTCCATTAGGTGCTTTGACATTTCCTATTTTCTCAACAAGCTGTCTTGTATCATCTCCTGTTTGTACCTCATGATTGTTCATTGGATCTTCTAAATTTGATAGGAGTGCCACATTTCCTGCCACATGATTGGAGCAACCTCAATCTATGTAGAAAACATGCTCATCAGATTTAACTTGTGGCATGGCCATATTCATGATTAGCAATGAGTCCTCTTGATTTGAGTCTTCTGTGTAGTTATTGAAGTCTCTTCTTCCCCTATTTCCTCCTTGATAGTTTGAATGGTTGTAATTGTTATGGTTGCCATGATAATTGTTGAACCTTCCTCTTGAGTAGCCATAAATTCCTCTATTGTAGCCATAAATTCCTCTATTGTAGCCTCTGCCTCTTTGATTCTTGGAATTCCGAAAGAAATTTTCAGTTGTATGATTAGTTAATCCACAAATAGAGCATGAATTAGAGTCTTGGGATCTCCCCCTGTCTTGTCTTCCTCCTCTGCCTCTACCTCTACCATGTCTTCCTCTACCTACATAGTTTGCTTGATATGTACCAGCTTTATCATCTACTTTCTTTCCTCTTCCTTTGTTTTCTTTGGACTTTCCTTTAGTAGTATACAAGGTAGAAGATTGATTACCTTTGGAGCTTTCTGCATTCTTGATAAGCTTGGACTCTTGAGTAAGTAGTTGTCCTATGAGTGTATTGAAGTCTGTTACATGCATATCCATGTATAGATCCATAGCTGTGGTGAATGCTTCCCACTTGTCATCTACCTTCAAGCCATTGATGATCTCTCTTACAATTTTTTCTTCATCTATCACCTCACCAATGCTTCCCAAATGACTGCTATGTCCTTGAGTTTTGTGACAGAATCAGTCACATTTTGTTTGGGAGCTTTCTTGAGAGTTGTAAAGTCCATCCATACTTGATGCTTCCGGGCCTTTCTACTTGAAGAGAAGAAGGCTTCAAGTGTATTCCACACTTCCTGAGATGTTTTACAACTTCTAATGTGAGGCTAAAAGAAATCTGAGATAGAGTTGAGGAGATAAGACCTTGCAAGTGCATCCTGGGAGCACCATGTGCTCAATCTTCCTGGGTCTTCTTGTGTTGGTTGACCTTTGTTCTTGAAACTTGGCATAACTTCATCTTCAGCTACATAACCATATAAATTCCTGCCTTAAAGATAAGCTTCCATCCTTAATGACCAGGATGAGTAGTTACCTCTATCCAATTTTTCAATTGATGAAGGAAATCCATCTGCCATGTTGTCCAACCTTGCTCTGATACCACTATGAAGAGATGGATTTAAACTTGAAGAAGATGAAGTGGTGTGTAAAAACTTTGCACTACACTAGCCAAATAAACTCAAGGGATATGTAGTGGACCCTTTTAGCTTGCCAAAGAATGTATTAGACACCCTATGTACCTTGGAAGATCACTCTCAAAAAGATGAATCAAAACAACAAAGTTGAAGTGGATTCAAGAACAAAAAACTTGCTATTTATGTTCATACACCTACTCAGTGTTTTGAACAAATCTCTGGCCACAATAGTAATTAACTTAATTCCTTTTGGGGAACTTTTACTAACATAGTAAGATAGAAATCAAGAGTTATCTCATAAAAAATGATGGACCACATAAAGAGAAAGAAGTCTAGCAAGTTTTAGCACCATCCTAATTTTCACAGGTTGTAGCAGTACTCAGACCTATGAGCAGAGAAATGGCAATATCTCGAGATTCCAAGATCCAATGCTTATCAAATTTTGCAAGAATATATAGGACAATTCTGATTTGTGGTGTCTAGAACCATTAGGATATCCATCTTAGTACCCTTTGTGTTGGACTATAGCCCTTCCGATCCACAAATTAAGAAAGATAATTTTGTTTTTAGCCCTTGATTTGGGTTGATCCTCACATAGAATCAATCCCAAATCCAATGGCTTAGAATCAACGTTCCTAACTATCCATTTATAGTCGTCTATAAACCTCATATTACCTCAAAGTTAGATACCTACCAATGTCCAACACTCTCACATGGATTCTCCGCATAACAAGGGCCACACACAATATATTGTCATTGAAAAATGTTGGTGCTACATAAGCGTGAAGCATTGAGCATATCTAGCACCTCCCTTGTGGCCACCCAAAGGTGAACTACCTTCCTGGCTTGATGCCAGGTTTTCCATGAGAGTGGACCATTGAGTATGTCTAACACTGCCCTCAATTTCCACCTGAAGGTGAACTATTTTATTGGCATGATGCCAAGTCTTCCATGAGGATAAAGCATTTTCCATGCCTAACAAAGTCATCTTTTTGAAACATGCAACAAAAACATGAAGTAGGGGAGACTATTGAATCTTGGTTCTCCATGAAATTCAGCTTGGTAACATTGCCATTTGAATGTCATCTTTGAAAATTTGAAACTATTCACTCGTCAGCGGAGTCCCAATCCAAAGAAGAAATGGTAAGAGATAATAGATGAACAAGTTCTTCATATGCAGTCCTTCATGTTTGTACTTGATATTCTACAAACTAAAGAAATAATTACATGGTATTGGAAAACACAAGAGATTTATATACATACATTATCTTTGGATATTCTTCATGAATCCCTATGTAGGTTCACGTTAAACATTCAACATCTTTCCATTTTAGAGCATTGGATGGAAAAATATATGTGACATGTAAAGAATCTTTTTGAAAACTATTAATAACATGAAAAATGTGTGAAAGAAATTCATTGTAAAAGGATACTTAAAGTATGGCAAAAAATGAAGGTGGTTGTTAAACACCCATTTTCACTATATGTATCTTGAGAAGTTTCTAATAAATTTTTTGCGTCATCCCTTTTTGTTCGCTTGATTCTATGTGCACCTCTACAATACAATAGGGTAATATGGTCACCTAATAATCTACTCGCACGTAAAGAGGATTCCATAGAGAATTCTCTCTTTAATTGTAGACTTGAAAAGAAGTGAGGCATTCTAAAACGACATGGGGAAGAAGAATCCATTTGAACACATAGAGAATGTACACAAAAATAAGAAATTTCAAAAGTGGTGAAGAGATACTCAACAAATTCAGGAGTATTTATAGACAGAGAACGTGAACCTTCTAAGTCTTTTGATTTGACATATCAAAAGTGACAAAGAAGACATAGAATTTTTTGAACAAAAGAATATTTGTATCTTCAAATATCTTTTCTCTCTTAAAAATTAAAAGACTTGCATCATATATTGTGCAAAAGATTCATTATTTTAAATAAAAAATATTACACTAAATTAGAGAATTCTTACCAAGTTAGCAATTCTTTTAGAGGTTTCCTACTAAAATCAAGCCTCTCTTCATATGATTAAGAGAGATAGGAATGTCATATTTTTGTACACATGGAAACATACTACTTGCCTATTTTCTTCATACATGATTCTAAGCTAATGACCCATTTTTGACCGTAATGGCTAGGGAAATCGATTCTTGTAAACCCATGTATATTTAAAATTTATGGCTCCATTTCACTTGGGTGGTTGCCCTAATGCTATCTAGGCCCCATATTCCTTGAAAACCTCAAAATACTTGTACTTGCAACTGCAATGTGCTTAGCTCACAAACATGCATAGTTAGAGAGCTTGATTTTTCTTATCTTGTGGAGATCCTTATTTTTTTGCTAACTTCTTGGACCTTATAGCCCCAAAAATGAGCTTAGATTTTAGTCAAATAAGGTTCAATGCAATTTTTTGACTTCTTTGGTCAAGAAAGTCGAAAAATGTAGACTTGAGATATCTTGCACTTTTTAGTACCCTTGATCTTTGGTCTCCTTATCGACGCCTTATGTGCTTAGGAATTGTCATTAAATTTTCCAAAATAAAGATATATGCAATCAATGACCCCCTTGCCAAAGTCGACTACCAAGGATGTCAAAAAATGTAAGTATAATTTTTCTTGATCTTTTTGAAACTAGAGTTTTAGGCTTTCTTTTCCTGTCACTTATAAACTCAACTTGTGCTTAAAATTGCATGAAATCACCCTTCAACAAACTTTTACATCCTTGTTAAACCCCTATCTTAAAGAAGTAAGTTTTGAAACTTTGGCATCTCCTTGTTTTCTTGATGCCTCCTTTCTTAAGGTGGTAGATTTATGTCATATATGCTCAAAATGCACCCTTAAATCAAGAAAATCCCTACTTTCTGAAGTTGGAAGTCATTGCATGTGCCTCCGTTTGTACTCTTAAAGACTTCTTGGTCATCCTCATTAGGGGAAAAAATGAAGCCTACATAAGCCTCTTAGATTAAGGAGTGTTTAGTGATGGACCAATGAGAATAGGGTGGTAGACAAAGTCTAGTACTTCAATAAAATAGGCTAGGCATAGGCTTTCCTTGTTTTCTTGTGGTCAAAGAGCTAAAAACCACTTGAAACTCGTGGTTTTTTCCATTTGAATGGTTTTCAAATGCTTGGGAGTGATTTAGAGCCTTTGGATTGGCTTAAAAATGCAAAGGTAGGAATTGAAGGGAAAAAGTCAAGGTGCCTTTGCTTTTAGGCCCTTGGATTGGATTTAGATCTAGTGGCTAAGAGAGCTTTCAAAAAGGCACAAATGCATGTGCACCCTTGGATTGGGCTTGAGATCTAAGGCCTATCATTGAATCCCACATATTTTGAGTGCCTTAAATTATGGTCTTTGGATGAAAGCTTGATCCAATGGTTGATGTGGCTGCCCATGATGGTCTTAGGTGTCTTTTTTCCTATTCCCTTGGATGTGGAGTTGATCGGACATCTCAAATGACACACACTTTGAAGGTTAGCCCCAAATGCAGAGGTCCATCGTATTTCCCTTCATTCAAGCGCTTAAAAATGTGTAGAGAGTATCCAAAGAAGCCTATATGAATAGTCCAAACTCCCACAAATTGCTTGAACTTCTCTCTATAGAGATGCTTCAACTCAATCTAATCCATTCAATTCAAACATCCAAGGGCTCAAAACATTCCCATTTGGTAACTCAAGTAAAAAGCTATCAAATATTCGTTTATTTGAGGCCAGAACTGGTGGCTTTGTATGCTCTCTTGAACCACTAGATTAAGCATTTTATCCTTAAAAATTAGGAATCCTTATAAGAACTATGCAAGGCTCATTTTCTCCTAATGCCTATGCCACTAAATCCATATATTGATACTCTTTCCTACTCTTCAGAGAGCAAAGCAAACAAGTAAATGCACTTTACTTCCTCATGTTTTTTCAGTGATTGTCCTACACATGCCTCTTGTTGTGTCTTAGAGAGACTTTGAGAAACATAGGTGGAACTTCTATTCTTTAGATTTTTAGCTTTCCAAACCTCACACACAACTACCACAATGACCCCCGCTCGCCCCATAAAATAAATCAAAGGACATGCTGAAACAAGTTTTTTGTATCAAATGTAAAAATCCCAACCATGTTGTAGCTAACTGTGTGTTGATGGAGAAGAAGAGAATGAAGAGAAAAGAGTGATGAAGTGATAGAAGATGATGATCATGATGATGAAGAAATTACCAAGTTTTAATGCAAAACTTCAAACTCTTAACCTAAAAGCTCACTAAAACCCTATTTCTACCTCTCTAATTGCTTAACTATATGAAAATGGAAAGATGATGATAATGCATCAAAATCATGATTGAAAAGTACTAAAAACACATATATCATGTGAAAGCTTACCGTCATGCAAAATGTCCAACAAAAATGGTCCCCATCGATTGGCCAAAAGTGTTTACGTCAAATACTTTCATGCTCAATAGACATCAATCAAGACTATCCACACATGATAGAGAAATGTAATAATTTGTTGAGCAACCACTTAGTGGTAGGACACTTGCACACTCCAAGATGGAAAAACACAAATGAGAGAGAGAGAGAGAGAGAGAGAGAGAGAGAGAGAGAGAGAGAGAGAGAGAGAGAGAGAGAGAATGTGGATGCAGACACCCTCACGTGTAGAAGCAGAAGGTGCTCCAGGAAGCTCTCTATTGCTCAAGAAGCAATTAGAAGGCTCATACAAGTTTATGGCTCAAACAAGGCCCCTAACAAATGAGACCTCTTTCACTTTTATAGTTTTTAGAAGAGCTCTATCCAGAGTGTAGTGTCTAGCATAAGCTAAAAACTAGTGTCCAATGGTTATTTCAAAGCTCAAAACAATGTCAAAAAATACTAAAATAGGTGTGGAAATACTACTCATTCCCTTGAAGCTTGGGTAGTACTACTCAACTTTTACAAGGTGGGCCAAGTTATTGAGCATTAAGTCTTTATACTAAAAATATGCATTTTTACAAGCAGATTGAGGGAAAAAATCCTATTCTCATGATGGATTTGAGATGGAAAAAATTGGTAGATCCCTTGCTCCTTCACTTACATGCTTAGAATCCCCTTTACCCTCGAATGAGCTTTGATTATTTTGACTTGACTTTCTAACCACATATGAGCTTCCTCCAACACCTACGATCAGACATACCACTTCATAATTAATTAATGTGATCTAACGTGTCTTGTAACCATAACTATATTTTTTAATGAACAAGTTCATGTGAGCTCTGATATATGTTTGTGTATCTACATCTGTGTTAGACTGTGTATGAAAAGTCTTTGCGAATATGTTTTCTGCACTATCCGGCAAAGATCTACATTGAAAAAATAAAATGACTATGAAAACAAGCAGTGCTTCAGGCATATTTAAAATTTATTAATTATTTTTATTTTAAATGGAGGTTCGGCCAAAGTCTACTCCTCCATACTTTAATTTCGAAAGAACAACTATACAAAGTGAATGGGCATAGTAAGTTCAGGACCTTCCATATCCCACAAAGTAGAAGTTAGACAAAGTGATTACAATGACCCAAGTGTCTTGTCGGGGGAGAAGTAGAATGCTCGCCCCGGCCTCAAGAGACGAAGGACTCAACCAGTCGACCCATGGGAGGACAATTTATGAATCATTTCGGTTTAGGCCTTATTTGCTCGATTACAATGCCCTTACTACCTACTTCCTAGCTCTTCTATGTAGAAGGAAACAAAGGATAAAGTAGCGTGTTGCAGCGAGGAACTTCTGGGCGAATGGCGTATGGGGAGAAGATAGATCTGATCCCAAAAAGAGAGTTTTCAATGTCAAATTGTAAGAGGCAATCTAGCTGCTGAAACCAGCCAAGCACAGATATCTGCTTCGGCTTCGCCTTCAGAAAGGCCATGCATGCCAAAGGTGAGCTAGATCCCTTCGACCGTGCCAACACGGTCTCCGGATACAGAGTCCAGGACTCGTCCCCTTCGTTTCGGAATCCTACCCCCGGTTGCTTCAGGTACGGACCAGGCTGGGGCTCCCGTTGGTACAAATATGTTGTGTTGAAGCAGGTATCGAATGGCGCCACCGCAGGCATCGCAGTCTTCTCGTATTCGACAGCTTTCCTGAAGTTCTCTCTGAAGGTCTCGTACACTCCGGCCTGCAGTGTCGTGTACCTCTGTGTAGTGCTGATGCCCATCATGATTGGATACTTAAGAACCTCTCCTGATATGGTGATGTTGGTTAACTTGAAGGCATAGCCGCCATTCTTCCTGTAGTAAAGATTTGTCTGCGGAGTTGCGATGAGGGTTTGCAATTGGCCGATGGGTGGATTCAGATAGGCGTAGCTGCTCACGCGTCCGAAGAAGGCGATGCTCGGCAAGCAGTACGAGAACTGGTAAGCCAGGCCGGCGCGTTTGCTGATTTGCATGGGCAGCGACTTATCGCCTCGGCCGAACCCAGCTACACCTGCGTCAGTGTCACCACCGAGACGACCCTTACAGCACGCGAAGCTCACAGCCGTCACGTTCGCAGAAAGGAGGGCATCTGGAAACGCTGTCCGCTGAATGTAGAGGTTGACTGTGTCGTGAGCGCACTTGCAGCCATGCTGAGCTGGATAGACAGGGCGCACTGTGCAGGTTTCCCCATGAAGAGAACGCCGTGAGCGAAATGAAGAAGAGAGGAAGGGGTCGAACGCGGAGGAGCTGTTCGAGGAGCATCTGATGGCAGTGGAGGGGCTCTCCACATCTATCTTCAACTGCAGCTTTTGTGCGGGGGAACCAACAGGAAGATTAATGTTGAATTGGTCAGTGGCTTGCTGGATGGAAGCTACAAGCACATTCCTATCAATGGAAGCCGAAGAAAATCTCGTGTCATTGTATATAACTATCATCAGAAGAACGATGAAGCCTCTGAGGAGACGTGTCAGAGAACATCCATAGACCGCCATAGCTAGACAAATATGAACCGAAGGAGATAACTACTGAATGAGGATGATTAGGTATATCTGCGTCTTCTACAAGAAATACCAGAGATTATATATCGGATATGAACATCTACAGAGCGACATAGCTACACAGAATTGAACCGAACGAAATGACAAACGCTGAATTAGTATGATGAAGCACACACTTCAAGTGTATCTGCGTCTTCTACAGGATTTGCCAGATATTATATAGCAGAGCTCCATTGAAGATGGGCATGCTCTTGATATTTGACCCCCCACGTTCGGAAAGAAGATAAGCTCTATGGACCGCTTCCCAGTAAAACCAGCAACAATGGCTTTTCTTTTAGTCATCGGTTGAGGTTTGACAAATCGATTCATTGGGATGACCTCTCTCTGTCTCTCTGTGCGAGGACACACGGACATACACAGTTGCTCGGAAACCTCCGCAAGTAAACTATGATATGCATCTATGAGGTTTCATCCACGAAATCAAGTTGCCAAGAGCTTAATAGACTAAAAAGTCCATCACTGGATATAGTAGGAGTATATATTGGCGGACTTCAATATAACTATCATGTGCAAACATGAAGAGTGCGTGGGGTCTAGTTTGAAGACCTCAACGAGTACTTCTAGGCTTGAGCTTGCCCACAGGCTCAACATAACAAAACTCTCCGGGCTATAGGCCCTTTGATTTTTATGTATGTAGTAGGCATTTAGATTGTGAACCTGCGGGCCTTTCGGTTGAAAACAAGCTTGACATATGGATTGCTCGATATATATACTTAGATTATCCCAATCTCAAGGCAGGATTATATGAACTCGAGTAGAAGAGAGAGAGCTGAACACGAGAAGAGCTATCTCGACAGCTTGAAGTAATTAATAAGTAATTAGGAAGTCTGATCTTGTGATAGCTTGAAGTAATTAATAAGTACAACAGTGAACCACATAGTAGCTATGGGACAAAGGTTGAATGCAGAGCATATATTAGGAAAGATAGAGTTTGAAAACCTACCAAATGTAGAGATTGGATAGGGATGGCCAACTGAAGACTAGCATGGCTCTTGCCACCTCTGCAATGACAAAGTACAATAAGAGTGCCCAAAAGCCCACTAATCTCGAGCCGTTGCTTCTCTTGATATCAGAAATTGTGATATCGAGAGAAGCAACGGTTCGAGATTAGTGGGCTTAAGTTTCATGGCGAAGTCAACATGTCATACGACACGCAAAATTTTGCTTCTAGCTTTCATAAGAGAAATTTGGACATGTTTATACAAGGCATATGTAAAATAATATATATACAGATCTACGAAAAATGATAGGCCAATACCAATCTAAGTTGTCATTTGACATGAAGTTTCAAAAAACACCTGTTTTGACATGCAAAATGGCCAATGATAGGCAAAATGCTTGTCAATTTTAGGTCCTTAGATTCACTATAAGAAGCTCAGGTAGGACGAATGTATAACGTGGAAAGTATAAATTTTTTGAGCCTCAATGTCCTAGATTAGATTCTAGTTTAATCCTTCCTTTTCGAGTAATCTTATAATTTCTACAAAGAGATATATCTTCGAGCTTTTTGTTAGACTCAAAAGGACTTGTATTGTGGTTAACTTATGAATCTACCAATAAAATCGTGTCCCTGCATAAATTTGTTGTATGTGATGTATGAGAACTTTATGAGACATGAGGTTGCATGCATGTTGAGCTTTCAAACTCAAAACATATGATGCTCACAGATAATATTTAAGATATATTCATTTTATTGTATCAATGTACATTCCTATCAATGAAAGCCAAACAAAATCTCTTGTTAGTCTGAGTCCGCATAGCCTAGCGGCTGATGCTTTGAAGTGGTGGGAGGAAGTCCTAAGTTCAAGTCTTGGTTGGACATGTCCATGAGTCTCTCATGATGGGTGCCTCTACTTTACGAGGTTTGGTATGTGAGTGTGTATTTCCAATTCATTGTACTCTCAACAAAAAAAAAAAATCTCTTGTCAGTGTATAAATCTCTTGTCAGTGTATATAATTTTTATAACTACCATCAGGATTATGCAGTAAACTTCCATCGAGCGCCATAGCTACACAGATATGAATAGAGGCAAATGATGAACGCTGAATGAGTATGATTATGGACGCGACTTAAATGTATCTGCGTTTCCTAAAAGAATTATTGGAGATTATATATTAGAGCACGTATGAAGATGGGCATGCACTTGGTTTCGGATCTGCACGTTCGACAAGGAGATAAGCTGACTCTAAGGACCGCTTGCCTGTAAATCCAGCAACATCGGCTTTTCTTTCAGTCACGATTCTACAAGGTATTGGGTGGATACTCAGAACACAATATTGAGTTGAGGTTTGACAAAGCCATTTATTGCGACCTCTCTCTTTGTGTGTTCTTTTTTTGAAGAAATAGGAAGTTTAAAATTAAAGATGAAATGTATGGATGTACAAAGGTCAGGGCCCTCACAAAGCAGAGATCAAAACGAAAAATCCTCAAGGGACCAGCAGAGGCTGTGCAACTAATAGATGCATACACAAAATCAGGACATGAGTTAAGTAAAATACATGACCATGTGAAATCTAGTGTTAGAGTAAAGTTGAAGGAGGGACTCCCTCCAGTTACAAGGGGCAGTAGTAGCCACGTGTGTGGATAACTTGAATTCTTCACTAGGGGTATCCTTGATATCAGATATAGATTTATGTCCCAGGTCCCTGAAACCTCTTAGAAAAGTCTGCATCAATGATCCTTTGCTTTTGTTGATGACTTTAAGATTCTGAGATCTCCGAATATGCTAAATAATATGACCATGCCATATGTTCTACAGAGCATAGTCGAATTTGTTTCAAGAGCCAAGGATGGTCTCTCTATAGTTGAGGTTGATATTCAATATTTTCTAGCAGACAGGGAAGAGGAATCTCTATAACTGTTGGGCATGAACAAAGCTAAAAAATAAGTGGGGGATATCCTTCTCATTGCCACAAAACATACATACTTCATCTTTGATTCCAAACTTCTTGGCTTTGGCACCACACCAAATACCATTGTGAATAATCAACCACATCGAAAAGGAATGTTTGATGTTATAAGGTATGTGCCAAAGACTCATGAATATGTGAGTCCACTGAGTAGCAGACCATTGTATCTTCCATCTCTCATTGAGCTTGGGAAGAATAGCAGTGATAGATCCTTTCTATTTTTTGTATCTTTTCAGCATGTCACTGTAACATCTTTAACATTAACAACACTTCTTTGGTTACAAATAGCAAGTCTTCTTCTCAGCATGTCCATGTGCTCTAGCAGCACCTGCACACAACCATAAGATAAGTCAGAGTTGAGTGATATTCGTTCTTGAGTCAGTACTTGGTTGTTTGAAGTGAGGTCCCTCCAAGAGGAAAATCCAAATTTACAGCATTTATGCTGCTTTATTCCTAGAGAGCCATTGTCCCATAGAGATAACCAACAACTCCATATGCTCTCTTGCATAAAAGAATAAGTTAACTGAAAGAATTTGGGGTTAGGGGAACAAGTTTTCTTGACAGTCATCCAAGCATTCCAGAACCTGCATGAAATAGGAATGCCAACTCGTGAGTAAATTTGGGGAGAAACTCTCTTTGTGCTTCTTCTTCTTCTTCTTCTTCTTCTTCTTCTCTCTCTCTCTCTAGTGGTATCTGTGCATGGACTGAGTTTGGACTGCTAGTGATTTGAATTCCCTACTCTCTCTCTCTCTCGTGGTATTTGTGCGTGGATTGAATTTGGATTGCTAGTGCTTTGAATTCCCTCCTCGCTCTAGATTGTTAATGGTTTGGTGTCTCAAGGTAGGTTTAGATGAGCTCGAGTAAGATATAGAGGTGAATATGAGAAGAGGGAACTCAACTTGTTTGCTCACTCGACATGAAAATAACAAGCCCAAGTAACAAAATAGCAAAACACGGAAAATATAAATTCTTTCATCCGAATAATTGAATCTAAATGCTCCAAATAGATGCTAGTATAGTCGTTTTTCGATTCTCTTGAATCCACTTCTTATGAATCTACCAATAAAAAGAGGGTTGTTGCGTCACTTTGTTGTA
The DNA here is from genome assembly GCA_020310875.1 of Ceratopteris richardii. Lineage (NCBI taxonomy): Eukaryota > Viridiplantae > Streptophyta > Polypodiopsida > Polypodiales > Pteridaceae > Ceratopteris > Ceratopteris richardii. Next base: position 135,668,995 of record CM035421.1, on the reverse strand, counting down.
TTTGATATATGACACTTTTAATAAATACTAGGTGTTATAAACGTTGACCATATGGCACTTTTAATAGATAGTAGGTGTCATATATGTTGAGCTATCAAGCTCAACAAACATGACGTTCATAGATAATATTTCACGTATACTTATTTTATTTCTATCTTTCATATATGTAGTGGATATTAACATGTGTTTATATTGTTAGTATATGAAAAATTTCTATTCCTTATGATTGTATGTTTTTATTCATTTTTTAAGGCTTCAATTATGAGAAGAAACCATTTGTGCATTTCTAAGTTGATGGGAATCTCAATTTGTATGTTGGATGAAGGTCAAATTGGATCATCTAAGTTAATGTAAGGAAAGGGAGTTAGGATGATCCTCACTTGTGGAGTCTCAAGAAGTGGTGAACAAACCAAATTGGCAATGATAAAGAGAATATTCCATAGAATATTTCCTATTGCACTAAAAAATCATTCATATTTGCTAGATCAGTTGAACCAATCTAACCTGCATATGGGGATTATGCTACTCACTTTCTACTACCCATGCTTTGGCATCCACGAAAGGGCCACACCTCTCCATTGGCCTATAAATACATAACTTCTGCACTACCCAAGGCATCAGATTGAATACACCTTTACTTTGTAACTCCTTATCTAAAGTTGTTTAGATCACCATTTAAGCTCTACCTTGAGAGCACACATGTGGAAAATTCCATCATCTATTTACTTGCTCTTAGTAGTGACATGTTTGAAATTCTACTGCATTTGTTCTCTTCTATGTTTTCTTGCATAACTAGTTTCTTACATGCTATCAGAGATGTTAGGCATCTATTAGTCGAGAGGATTATTTTTTGAACCTACAAGTATATTTTTGTTATTACCATAATGCATGAGTGATGGGTTCATCTTCTACTATTGGTGCATCTTCTAATGTTATTGCTTCTCAAATTCCCATTCGCCCATCCCCCATTCAATGAAGGAAAGCTCAATTGAACAAATAACACTCTATCAAAGCTCAAAATTTCAATAAATTTTGGACTCTTTTGAGTTACTAAATAATATCATGGGGTCAATAGGGTCTGATATAGAGCTGGTTTCGATGGAAGATCCATCAAATACTTGACTAATAATCCACCCTTATCTAGATCTTCTTTGAACTTAGAGGCATTAAAATGCAAATGATTTCTGTGCCATCGTTACGAGTGTAAGTGACTAAGTGCTTACTCTAGTCCAACACATCACTAAAGAACATGAAGATTGGGGAATATTGGATCACTAATATCAGAACAAGAAGCATCCTTGGGTTCAAAAACTTGAGAATGAATTAGCAAATGAGAAGCATTCTGAGTTGAAGAAGGCTGAAAACTTCATCAAGCGAATCAAACATTTACAAGTTCAAATTTTTGTTGTTATTGTTCTGCTAATTCTTGAAGAACTAGCTTGCAAGTGTGCTCCAATTCTTCTTACAAAATATGATGGGCTCGTACCTGGCCTTAACACTCAAGCTAGACCCTCCCCCTTACATTTGAAGAGTTTCCTTCAATGCTTATGGAAGAAGAAATGGGCATCAAGAATAGGTTATTAGGGTAAAAATGAACCTTGCATGGGCCTTGTAAGGATCCCTAATTTTTAAGGATTAAGCCTAATTTTATTCATGTTTAAAGAGACAAAGTGCATTTAAAAGTGTAACTTTTAGTAGGCTAGAGTATAACTTTTTTAGGCATTGATATGCTCCTCTCTTTCTTCTTCTAGAGAGAGGGAGAGAGAGAGAGAGCAAGAGAATCTACTTTCCACATCCTCAAACTTGTGCATGTATGTGAATATAATATATATATATTTTTAAAAGGATGAGGCCACCATCAACTTGGAAGAATTCAAAGCATGGAAATCAAAAGGCAAGTTCAAGATGAAGAGGTTAGAGCACATACCTGAATCATCCAACCAAGCCATAAGAAGATCACAAAGAGAGAGTAAAAAGCCAATTAGATATGGGTACAACACTCATTAGTTACTAAGCATTCTATTTATCTTGCTAAGGATTTATCACTTGAAGAACCTTCTTCATATGAAGAAGCAAGTACCAAAGCAGAATGGAACGAAGCTATGGATGAAGAAATAGAAGCACTCTAAGAGAATGATACTTGGGAGCTAGTACCCAAGAAAGCATCAATGAAGGTAATTGGTTCTAGTTGGATTTACAAAATCAAAAGGAACTCAGATGGATCCATAAATAGGTATAAAGCTAGACTTGTGGCTAAGGGTTTTGCACAAACCCAACGAGTAGATTATGAAGAGACTTTTTTACATGTGGCTAAGATGCCAACCATCAGAGTATTGGTGAGTGTAGCAGCATATGTATCAATTAGATGTGAAAAATGCTTTTCTCAATGGCTCGATTTCAGAGGAGGTTTACATGGCTCAACCTCCTGGTTATGAAAACCTAAACAAGGTAAATCATGTATGCAAATTGAACAAAGCTCTTTATGGTTTGAAGTAGGCACCTAGGGCATGGAACCATAGGTTAACAACCTACCTTTAGGATCAAGGATTCATGATGAGCAAGATAGATTCTTCTCTATTTGTCAAGATGAGTAATTTAGAAATGATATACTTATGTGTGAATGTTGATGACATCATTCTTATAGGTAGTGATGCCAATGGCATCAAACAAATCAAAAACCAAATGATGCAGGAGTTCAAGATCAGTGACCTAGGGTTTCTGAAGCATTTTCTTAGACTTGAGTTAGTATACACAAACTCTGGAATTTATATCACTCAAAAGAAATATTTGCAGGACATGTTGAAGAAGTTCCACTTGGAGAATGCAAAGGTAGCTAGCACCCCTATGGAGGTGAACCATAAATTGAGTGCTCATGAAGGTAATTTTCTTGAAGACATTGCAGGTTACCAAAGCATAGTTGGAAGTCTTAACGATGCAACATTAACAAGGATTGATATATGTTATGGAGTAAGTATTCTGAGTCAATTCATGCATAAACCTAGAGCACCTCATTTGGAAGCTCCTAAAAGGATTTTGAAGTATCTCAAAGGTACCCAAAATCAAGGTCCTTACTTCCCATACACATCATATTTGGACATTAAGTTATACTCAATGCAGATTGGATAGGTTGTAAGGATGAAAGAAGAAGTACTTGTGGATATTTATCTTTTGAAGGTGATAAGCCCATTTCATGGTCTTCCAAAAAGCAAGAAATTGTTGCTCTATCTTCAATAGAGGCTGAATACAGGTGATTAGCAAATGCTACACAAGAAGCTATTTGAATTAGGTTGCTCTACTTAGATTTGGGACTTCACACTCATTCAACTATGATCTTTGGTGATAACACAAGTTCTTTGCATCTTGCAGCCAATCCCATTTATCATACAAGAACCAAGCATATAGAAGTACACTATCACTATGTTATAGAGAAACTTCTAAGCAAAGAGATTCAATTGGCATATGTATCTACAAATATGCAATGTGCAGATTTGTTAACCAAAGAACTTTATGGTACTAAGCTTTGCGCGTTCAAAACCATTATTGGATTGCAGGACACTCAAGAAGATTCATGAAGAAGTGCAACCAAGATGTTTGGCTTGAGGGGGAGTTGTTGGTGCAAATATACAAGCCTTCACATTTGGCTTAGCTTGGAGATTATATGTGGAATCAATTGATAACTCATATGAACCAATCATATGAGTATTTACCATTTGTAAAAGTTAAATCATTGAGAAAATCTTTCAAGAGCCTTGTATCTTGTGGAGCTAGAAAGCATATTGGCTCGAGTTTCAATGAGGGAATAACTCCTCAATCATAGGGATCATTTTTAGTTGGAGCCAAACTTGAATTCAAACTTGAGAGAGAACTCTTATAAAAAGAGGCTTTGTAAAACTGGCGGTGTGTGGCCTCATCTTGGAGCTCATTTCCTGAACATTTGTAGAGGTTGAGTAGCTTACACCATAGCTCACTCATCTCACTATCATTGAGCATCATTGAATGCCAATGACCCTATATAATCATGTGCTATAATATGTATACTTCATTGAGTATCTCTGTCTAGTTCTCTGCTATGACTACTCAGAATAGATTTGGATATATCCACTTGGATCCTCTTACCTTACATGGCTTCTCTCCATTCTTTCTTCTTATTAGCTTCTTCAAATGAAGAAGGTTCTTCTATCATAGAGTCTTTAGTGATATACACAGAATGTTTGGTGACTAATGAAGTATTTCAATGGCGATGCACCACAGTGCGCTCTCCTCCTCGCTAGCTCCATGACAATATCCTCGAAGTAAAAATTCTGAGCTCCTAAGGCCGCACACGGTACTCCGCACAGAGACTGCAGAATATGCAAAAAAAGACAGTACACAGGGAGCATGAAGATAGACTTCTTAGGTCTTACAAATGCGGTCGAACTTACAATCTATGGTTGACCAAGCCACTATATGTTTTATTAAAGAACATATACAAAGAAGTGTCGAGTGGCCATTTGGCCTTTCACATGGACACTAAGGATAACAATCTCCCACTAAAGGCTAATATGGCCAAAGTAATTATGGGAGAAAAAATAAAGAATGATAAAGTATACCTAAGTGTAAGTATACAAACTATACCTCCCACCTGATGGGCATGTTACACAGTATACAAGTAACTGTGTAAGATCATGAATCAAGTAACCCCCATCAAGTGACAACAATGTCGAAAGCTATCTTGTGGTAGAGCTTTCGTCAAAGCATCTTCAACATTATCTTGAGTGTGAACCTTCTCAAGAATAATGCGCTCAACGGCTAAACAATCTCTTATGAAGTGATACCTCACCTCAATGTGCTTGGTCTTTGCATGATAGACCAGATTCTTAGCCAAGGCAATGGCACTCTAACTGTCACTGAGCAAACAAGGTACATGCTGAGGTAAACCCATATCACAAGCAAGACGAGAAAGCCGTAATGCTTCCTTACATGCCTCACTTGCTGCAACATACTCTACATCTGTGGTGGAAACAACTGTACATTCTTGAAGAAGAGATCTCCAAGAGATAGCACGTCCAACAAAATAAAAAATGTACCCTGATGTAGACTTATGATTATCCACACAACCCGCATAGTCAGAATCTGTGTAACCAATAATGGATGCTTTCCCTCTACCTAAGCATAGACACTTCTCCTTAGTGCCACTCAGATATCTCAAAATCATCTTGACCGCTTCCCAATGGGTCTTGCCAGGTTTAGACATATATTTGCTCACAACTCTCACTGCAAATGCAATGTCTAGTCTTGTAGCTACCATAGCATACATGAGACTACCAACAGCAGACTGATAGGGAATTTTGGTCATGAATTCTTTTTCCTCATCTGATTTGGGGCAATCATCCTTGCTCAATTTTGCATATGTGGGTAAAGGTGTACGCAATGCCTTTCCACCTTGCATATTGAACCTCTGAAGTTTTTTCGCTATGTACTCACTTTGAGACAAGTATACACATCTTTTACTCCTATCATGAGTAATGCGCATGCAAAGAATATGTTTGGCATCCCCCAAATCCTTCATATCAAATGTCTGACTCAACTTCTTTTTGAGAATTGAAAAATCATAAGAGGACTTCCCAGGAATCAACATATCATCAACATAAAGTATCAAACATATCAAGTTGCCATCTGAGCATCTCTGTGTGTAGAGAAAATGATCCTTATTGCTTCGAGAATAGCCTTGAGACTTCATAAAAGCATCAAACTTTTGGTACCATTGTCTAGGGGATTGTTTAAGTCCATACAAGCTCTTCTTGAGCTTACAAATTAGACTTTCCTTGCTAGGAACTACATAACCCTCTGGTTGCTCCATATAGATCTCATCTGGAAGATCTCCATGCAAGAAAGTAGTTTTCACATCCATTTGAACTAACTCTAAGTCCTCCATTGCAACAAATCCAAGCAACATGCGTAGGCTAGTCATCTTGACCACTAGAGAGAAGATTTCCTCAAAATCGACACCATGTTGTTGCTTAAAAACCTTTGCAACAAGCCATGCTTTATACTTTGGAGAAGCACTATCTGATGTGAATTTCAGCTTAAACACCCATTTACATGGTAAAGCTTTCCTGCCATTTGGCAAAGGTACTAAATCCCAAGTACCATTCTTGTGAATAGAATCCAACTCACTCTTCATGGCACGCTCCCACTTGACATGATCCTCTGTTTGCATAGGCTCTTTGTAGCAAGAAGGCTCACTAGCATTTGCTAGCATAACAAAATCTAAACTTGGAACATATCTATCAGGTGGATATGAGACACGTGTAGAGCATCTCAATGGTTGCTCAAGAGGAACATGTGCAGAATGATCTGATCGGACATTCTCTTGAACATCCCTATGTGCAACATTTGTATGCATGCTAGCTGGAGGACTAGTATCCTTAAACACCACTCTTCTCACTTCAACCTCCTTAATGGGCTGTTTATGCATCTTCGACTCATTGAAAATGACATCACTACTTCTGATCACTGACCATGTTTCAGGATCCCATAAGCGATATCCAGATTGTCCTTCTCGACCATATCCAAGAAAAATGCATTTCTTTGACTTATGGTCCAACTTTTATCTAAGACTCTTGGGTATATGAACATATGCTTCACACCCAAAATCTCGAAGATGATCATAATATGGTGGCTTCCCTGTCCATAATTGTTGTGCCACTTTCAGAACTTTGGCAGTACTAGGTGAAACGTTAATCACATGAATTGTAGTCAATATTGCTTCTGACCAAAAGCCTTGTGAGAGGTTTGCATGATGCAACATAGAAACTACTCTATCTTGAATAGTTCTATTCATCCTTTTAGCTACACCATTCTGAACTAGGGTATAGGGAGCTATAAACTCTCTGTGAATCCCTCTAGATTGACCGAAAAGGCTGAATTCATGTGAGGTATACTTGTTGATATATTTAGGTAGTGATGTGTGAACACACTAGGATTGTCAGGGGCACTTTTTTCCCTCTTTAGGAGGTTTTTTTCCCCCGCTTGTATACACGCCTATTGCCCTAATGGGCTACTTATCTTTTTACATTCTCTAGTAATACATTCAGTATTGTGTGTTGTGCTCCAAGCTTCTTCTTCTTCCTTGTGCCGTTTGCGTGCTTCTGCAGACGTCTAACTCCAACAATTGGTATCAGAGGAGGTCGTCGCTTCATCTAGGGTGCCGTCGACACTCCTCTGGTTGCAGTCACAAAATTGCACGAATTTTGGTGAGCATACTCAGTATGTTTTGAGATCAAAACAGCTTTGCTATGTGGTGCCGAAATCGCGATTTGAGCTCGTTTCGGCCTCCCAACGCACTATCAAAGCGCTTGTGCTGGCTATTTCATCTTTTTGTGCCAAAGGTATATACCAGTTTTTGTTTGCCAGTATAAGCGTCTCGAAGTCTGCTACAGGTCTAGCAGAATTCATCTAGGCAGTTCTATTCAACTTTTTGAGATATAGTATTTTCTGCATCAAGGTATTTTAGTCACCGGCCATGGTTGAAAGTAGTGATGTATTCCGTATGTTGGCTGTTGAGGATAAGTTGGATGGTACCAACTACCCATTACGGGTTTATATGATGCGACATGTGTGGGTTGCAAGAGGACTATGGAAAATTGTGCAGGGTGTCGAAAAACATCCTATCACACCTCCAACTATTACAACTGCAGGTACTAAAGCTAACGTAGAAGGTATTGAAGATGATGATATTCTGCATATTCCTGTTCGTGCTGCGATTTCTGCTGCACCTACTACAGAGCAGATTTGCTGGGATGGTAGAGATGCCCAGGCACATGCATTGATAGCTTTGTCTGTCAAACATGCCATTATTCCTCACATTCGCTCTTGTAGAACAACCAAGGATGCTTGGGATACACTTACCACATTGTACCAAGCTAGGAATGAGGCTCGTGTTGCTTACTTCCAAAAATAGTTGGAGAGTGAGCACATGAATGAAGGTGATTCTATGGACAGTTTCCTAACGAAGATCAAAGGCCTAAAGGAATAGTTGATTTCTGTTGATGAGATTATACCAGATAGCTCACTTGTGCAAACCGTTCTGAATGGTCTTCCTGATTCATATCAGAGTTTTGCTTCTACTCTTCAGTTGATGATGAAAGGCAATCCAAATGCCTTATCATTTGAGGAGTTAGTCTCTGTTATGTTGCAAGAAGATCAATCCAGGCAGAATAGGTCCATTATGCGAGTTGCAGATCAAGCTTTCGTGGCTACTCAAAAGGGCAAAGGAAAATGGAGCTCTTCAACTAGTAAGCAGAAATCTACTAATTCTGCATAATCAAAGAAGGAAGATAAAGATGAGAAGAAATCAGAAAAGCAGAAATTGTTTTGTAAGTACTATAAAGGGAATGATCATATCATAAAGAACTATCCAAAACTGGTTGCCAAAGAGGCAAAGAAGAAAGAGGCTGGAATGGTTGTTGCAGAGGCCTCTACACCAAAAGCAGAGTCTACTTATCTTGTGCAGGAAGAAGAATGGGCGTTTACTATTGCCTGCAGTTTTGACCCATCTTCTCATGAGCAGTGCATGTGTGCAGTAGACTCAGATGTTTGGTATTTTGACAATGGGGTGACCAAACATATTATGTCGCAGCACATTTTCTTCTCCTCACTCAAGCTTGCCCCTATAGGGAATACTGTTACATGCGCCAATAACTCCTCTTATCCTATTATGGGAGCTGGTAAGATCATTTTGACTACTGCTCATGGTAGTTCTTTCACTTTGTAAGATGCTTTATTTGTGCCAGGGATCAAGAAGAACCTGTTATCAGTTTTTGCATTAGCCAAAATTGGCTTGGTTGTGAAACTTGTTGATGACAGGTGTACAGTTCATGATCTGTCAAATGGCAATGTGATTATTGCTTCTGGCATTTTATGTCGTGGGTTGTTGGAACTCAAGGTCAAGCATAAAACATGGAAGCACATCAAAGAAGTGGACATAGAAGAAGAGGGAGCAAGTAGGGAGCTCCAAGAAGTGTATGTCAAATTTTCAGAAGAATCCCCTACAAAAATAGTGATTTTCATCACTAAAAACCATTGTAAATACCATTATCTATTTTTATAACTCCATTTTGTTCAAGCCGAGGAGTCCTCGAGCTTGAGGAGTATTAGAAGTACCATCGTACCAATTTTCATAATTTTTAGACTCCGTTTGAGCCCTCAAATAAGCCCTGGAACCTAATTTTTAACTAGGCCGGACACTAGGTCTGGATAGGGCCAAAACTAGTCAAAAAACTATAAAAAGAGCTAGAGAGCTCATTTTTGAGGTTAGCTTGTTAGAGAATAGAACTTTTGTAAGAGAAATCTTTTGCAATCTAAGCTTTCCATTGTTCCTCTCTTTGATCTTACTTTGTGCACGTGTGTGTATGTGTGTGCATGTTTGTGTGCTTTCACTCACGCACTTGTGCCTTCACTTGCTCGTGGTCTTCATACTAGTCCTCACGTCTCCGCGGATTGACAAGTAAAGGAGGTGGTGCTTACGCTTGAGCTACACCAAATTTTGGCGCCGTTGCCGGGGAGAGAGCTTCGAGGACGAGCGTTGTGATGGTAAGATCGTAGATTTGCAACGTTGGAAGGTAAAAAACTGTCATTTCAGTTCATTTTCTGTTTTTTCCTCTTGATCTTCATCATCATCATCATCTCCACCTTCTTCCATCTTCTTCTTCATAGAAATTTCTTGTATTTTAGTGCATTTTCACCATTTTCATACCATTTTTCATGAATTATTGTGTGGGAAGGAGTTAGGAGGTGCAAGGGAGAGCAAGCGCTGTGTTTTTTTTTCATGATTTTCTGCTCATACGGAGCTCGCCATAGCCGGCGCTCAAAAATTTGAATTTCCTGCCAAAAAACGCGATTCTGTGATGAAAATCGCGATTCTGTGAAAATTCAAAATTTTTTGAAAAATCACGATTTTCTGTTTTCCCGCCTAAAAGTTGGCTGAAAGAATCACGATTCTGTGGTCATTCTCAGAATCGCGATTCTATGATTGTGCTCAAAATCGTGATTCTCACAAATCACGATTTTTAGCAAAAAAAAAAACGATTTTGAGAAAACACGATTCCCTACTCAAAATCGCGATTCTAAAAAAATCACGATTTTCAGTAAAAACACGATTTTCAAAAAATCACGATTTTCAGCAAAAAAAAAAACGATTCTGAGAAAATACGATTCTCTAAAACACGATTTTGTGAAAACACGATTCTGTGAGACAAAATCGCGATTTTCATGTCAAAAACACGATTCTGAGTAAATACGATTTTCAACGGGCTCAAAATCGCGATTCTCACAAATCATGATTTTCAGCCAAAAACACGATTTTGTGAAAAAAGGCGATTCTGTGTAAACACGATTTTGTGCTCAACATCGCGATTTTCTAAAACACGATTCTGTGCTCAACATCGCGATTTTCTAAAACACGATTCTGTGCTCAACATCGCGATTTTCTAAAACACGATTTTGTGCTCAACATCGCGATTTTCTAAAACACGATTCTGTGCTCAACATCGCGATTTTCAAAAACACGATTTTGTGCTCAACATCGCGATTTTCTAAAACACGATTTTGTGCTGAACATCGCGATTTTCTAAAACACGGTTCTGTGCTCAACATCGCGATTTTCTAAACACGATTCTCTGCTCAAAATCGCGATTTTCAAAACACGATTTTCAGCTCAAAATCACGATTTTCAAAACACGATTTTGTGAAAACACGATTTTGTGAACACGATCCTCAAGGTACAAAATTGCGATTTTCTTGAAGTTCACAAAATTGCGATTTTCTCTAAAAGGTCCTGTTTGCCTGTTTTGACCCCCAGGAGCCTGATTTGACATAACTTTTTCATCCGAAGTCCATTTTTTGAGCTCTATAGCTCGTTGGAAAGCTCAAGAATAACGCGTTGATTTTGAGATAGGATAATTTGAAGTTGACCCTCAAGTGGGACTAGGGAACCAAGGGGGCTCCAAAGAATTTTGAACCATACCAAAGGGAAAATTTGGACTCTTGACTAAAGCTTATGAACCTGAGATCTGGTAGACACTTAGGCAAGGATAAACAAAGCATTAGATCTTCTGAGGCTAGTGTCAACCATACATCCAAGTCTTGGGCACAACAACTAAGTGATCATCTTTTACTAAGTTCAGACACAAGTGATTCAGAAATGTCTTTTAGCATGGGAAAACCTGCAGGTGGCTCAGGGACTGCCCATCTACAAACACCAGAAGGTCCCTATAAGACACAGTTGGAATATATTCGGACTAACCAATTAGGTGCTCGCATCTATGAGGATGGTCTGAGGCGATCAGTGGTCCAACTCAAAAATCCAGATCAATCCTTTGGACTTGAACACCCGGTGGTCAAGTTCCAAGAGGGTTCATACATTGATAAGGAAGGAACCATGTATGTGGTCACCAACCTACCAGATAGGACTGATGAGTTTGGAAATGTCATTCTTGAGAATGAAATAGGAGACATAGAACAAGGAAATGTAGGACAAGGACCCCAGACTCCTAGAGGTAAGTCAGTTCTGACCAGAGTGATCACACCAGATTGGATCCCTCAAGACAACAAAAGCATAGAACTCTTCTTGAATAGAGAAACAGAGGAAGCCTTTTGGAGATTCAAGCCAGATCAACCTAGCCAATTAGGCATAGTCATCATCTATGAATTCAAAGATCCTGAGATACCAGGCAAAGTTGTCTACTTGGATAACACATCAGAGAAGATATTCTTGGTAACAGAACATGATAGACATGCATATACTTGGAAGAGTGAATTGATTTTCCCTCCACCAAGATCCAATGTTTCCCATGGCCTCCAAGGAGTAGGATCATCCCACGCTCATGAAGCCCAGAGAGAAAGAACTAGAGAGAGACCTGAGGTAAGTTTTGCACACACCGTGGGCAGGAATAGATCAGGATTTGAAAATGAAAGACCTGAAAGAGAGAGACATCAAGCACATAGGCAACAAAGAGATGAACAAGATTTTCCATTGACTAGACCCCGAGAGTACCCAAGAACCCTTAGACCCACTCAAGTGATCAAGGCAATGAAGAATTATTTTGACGTGTCAGGAGATCCTTACGATCATGTGGCCGAGTTCAAACAAGTGTTAAGAGCTGAGCAGGTTGAGGACTTGTTCACCCAGTACGAGGCATTTGGTTTGACTCTTAAGGGCACTGCCTTGGCTTGGTTTCAACCACTGAGTAGTTGCAACTATCGCGATATAGGTCAACTGCTAGACGAATTCATTGTAGAATTTTCCAAGAGTGGTATTAGGCATAACACATCATCTTTGATCCACAGCTTCAAGCAGACACCCCAAGAAACAGTGTGGCTAGCAGGTAGAAGGTTCATACAGTATCTAGAAAGGTGCCCCGCTCCAGAGTTACCCACACCAGCCAAACAAGTGGCTTTGTTCTTAGATGGCTTACTGAGCACAAAGTTAAGATCATATGTATACTTGAAAGAGCCTAGATCCATAGAAGAGTGCGTGCGGACGTGCATTGACATAGAAGATAACTTGGGTGAGGAGTTAGGATTGTCCAAACTCTACAAAGATTCGGATAGTTCTACTAGTCATACTTCAAAAATCTCCACAGAAATAGAAGAGATAGCTGAGCAAGTTGCCAAGAAGCTGGGAGTCCAAAATAGACAAACACAGAGAGTCACCCCATTGAATCGGTGCTATACTTGCGGAGGTGACCACATGGCTAACGTATGCCCAATGCAAAACCAAAATATTAGAGAAAGGAATGCTCCATATTGTACCATTGAGAGAAAATACACAAACCAAACGGCTCAAGACTATCCCTACAATAGGCAGGCTGTTAGGCAAACTTATCAACAACCTTACCAACCAGGTAAGTATCAAAACCAATACCAACAGCCATATTATAGACCACAACAGCAATATCACGCACAATATAGGCCACAACCAGTCTTGGGAAACCAACCACCAACTCCTGCCAACGTGATTCCAGTCAAATATGCTGTGGGAGAGGAAAATCCAAATAGAGCATTGGTGCCAGTAACCCCATTGATACCAGATAATGACTCTCATGCTCATAGTTCAGACTATTCCCATGAAGGTAGTCCACATGCTTATTACACAGAGTCACCTGAACATAGTGAGATTTACTCATATCAATATGAGGCACCACCTATGGAGCAAAATTGGGAGCCAGAATACTCCAATGTCATGTATACAAATCCTAACCCTAGGCCCCAATTGAGACAAATGAGACCACAAGCCCCTAGAGGACCATGTTTTAGATGTCAAGGTGACCATTTCATTCGTGATTGTCCCCACCCACCATCTCCGAGTCAAGGACAGGCTATCACAATACAGGCTTTTTGTCCTGATTGTGGCAAAGACCATCTCCCTAGAGATTGTCCAAGAAACCCCTCCAGTGCACCCAAGATTACACCCATTAATGTGGTAGGCTTAGTGGCAGATTCAAGTTCAAGTAGTAGCAATGTGGCTCCTATACAAGTTGTCACTAGAGCACAAGCCTTAAAACAGGATAAACCAGCAGAACAATCAGAGTCGAGTGAATCAGGAGAGCCTAGTAAGAGGAAAACAAGAACATGGAAGGATACCAGAGAGAAGGCCAATCGCAAGTGGAATAAAAAGTTATCGGAACTAGAAGAAAGCTTAAAAGAAGCGAAAACAAAAATAGAGGACATTGCATCTCAAAGCCCCTCGCATGCCGAAACTCCATCCACTCCACCTCATCCCACCCCACCATCAATTGTAAATAGACCGCAACCAGGGTTTGTTCTTGCAGATCCAACCCCAGAAGGCTTGGACATGATGTTCAAGGCCTACCAGGTTCGTCTTCAAGAAGGGCCAACAGCTGCAAATCTAGACAAGAGTTACCCTAGAGCGGATTTAGAGATTGACCGAATGAAGATGTGCATGAAAATGGTAGAACAAGCTCAAGCTATACTTGAGACTAGTCAAAAGTTCAATCAGACAAACTCTGTCAAACCAGATTTGCATTTCCAAGGGTTACTAGAAAGATTAGAGAGTTGGTAAACAAACCACAAGTTTCTTTACCTCCACGGGCTCAACTAGTTATTGAGAGAGAAAGGTCACCACCAATGGGAGCTTATGTTCCTAATGAAAGAACTTGGAGAAGCTTGTCGAAGGTAGAAAAGTGCGTTTCGAAGCGATGAAGTTTGGTCAAGCCAACCGGCACAAGACCAGCCCTTGAGCTTTTGGGGACTCAAATAGACCTTATAGGAATGCTATAAGTGCAAAGAAACACACTATGTACCTTGGAGCATCAAGGAGAATGAGTCGATACAAAACAGATAGGTTCGCGGGTCGACTAGCTCAAAAACTTACTATCTATGGAAGAAACAATGAACTTCAAATGCCCATAGCGACCAGCGTGATTACAATTAGAAAAAATCCTTTTATGGGAGTGATACACATAGGGTTGAGTGTATGGAATGCACAAAAGTATAAGGAATAAGCAAAATATGCTATAGGAATGAATGCGACATTCACCGGTGGTACTTCATATTTTTCAGGAATACGCAGAGATTGACCCCGAGGCAGAAAAACTGAGATTTCTCCAAATCTGCTGAACCAAATGCTTTGAAAATTTACAGGCATAAACTAGACACCGATACCTTTCCAATGAGTCCTCTTGCACTCAATTTGGGGCTCTGAGGAGAGAGCAGCAGCCTCTGCAAGATTACTGTTGGCGAAGAAGATGATGCAGAAAATTGAAGGAGCAATACAATGATGGTCACAAGTGTATGTATATTGCCTCCATGTAATGTACAAGTGATTGCAACTCCTTATATAGCCTCTAGGAGTGTTCCACGACTTTTACAACTTGAATTTGAATTCAAATGAAGGTGGGAATGGTTGTTGGAGGGAATCAATTCACTTCCCTACAATCTAGGAAAAGTGAAGATCTTGATTGATCTACTTTTAGGTGATTGATTGCTTGATTGAATGCAACTTCAACCACCAAAATTTCGTGGGATTTTGGCCCTATATTTGTACCTTTACATGTGTACAACTCAAGGCTTTTACAACGGTAAATGAGCCATCAAAATATTCTCAAAAAATACAATAAATGAGCATATGAAAAAGAACTCTTCAACGGATATTCTTTTGACACGATAGCCTTTGATGTAGATGAAATCCACCTCAAGCATAGTGTAAGCTTGATGTTCCAACAGCTCCCCCTCAAGCTAAAGTATGCTTGAGTCTTCATTCTCTGATAGGTTGAATACCTGCCATAGCTTTGAATCTACAAAGCTTTATTCCATCAAGTGCCTTCGTCATCATATCTGCTACTTGCTTTTCAGTCGGAACAAAAGAAATGTCGATCTCCTTTGCCATGAGCTTCTCCCTGATGAAGTGGTAATGGACTTCTATGTGCTTGGTTCTCGCATGAAAAATAGGATTTGCCGCTAGATGCATGGAACTTACATTATCTCCAAATATGTGAGGTTTGGAACTCACAAGTCTCAAATCTGTATACAATGCTTTTAACCATATTGCCTCTTGAGTTGCTATGGTCAAGCCTCTGTACTCTGCTTCAGTTGAGGATAAAGCAACTGTTGGTTGCTTCTTGGAACTCCATGACACTAGCTTTGAACCTGCAAATGCTAAGTAACTGAGTAGATTTTGATATCCAAATCGGAAGAGTAAGGATAGAATATACCTTCGTTGATTGTACCTTTGAGATACTTAAGTACTCTCTTAGCCGCATCCATGTGTGGTCTTCTCGGTGAGTGCATGAACTGACTAAGCACTCCCACACTATATGAGATGTCTGCCCTTGTGTGAGTAGCATATATCAAGCTACCTACCAAGCTTTGATACTCTTTAATGTCTTCAATTTTCTCACCTTCATAAACACTAAGTTTATGATTCATCTCCAAAGGTGTACCTGCAGGTTTAGTGTTCTCCATTTTGAACTTGAGAAGAAGATCCTGAATGTATCTTCTTTGAGTCAAATACATTCCTTCATCTGTATATATCACCTGCATACCTAGGAAATATGTGAGCTCACCTAGGTCACTGATTTTGAACTCCTCTTGCATGTGTCTCTTGATCCTTTGAATGCCATTTAGATCATCACCTGTCACAATAATATCATCTACATATACACATAGATAGATAACCTCATTGTGATCCCTTTTGATGAATAGAGAAGGATCGGAGCTGCTAGCTTTGAACCCTTGGTCTTGAAGATATGTAACCAACCTGTAATTCCAAGCTCTTGGAGCTTGTTTCAATCCATACAATGCTTTCTTAAGTCTGCAAACATAAGATGGATGATTAGGGTTTTCAAAACCTGGTGGTTGTGACATGTATACCTCTTCACTTATCCAACCATTTAGGAATGCATTTTTCACATCAAGTTGGAGGAGTCTCCAATTCCTTGCAGCAGCTACACTTATCAATGTCCTGATTGTAGTCATCTTTGCAACTGGTGAGAATGTTTCCTCATAGTCTATACCATGAGTTTGTGAGCATCCTTTGGCAACTAATCTTGCCTTGTACCTGCAAACTGATCCATCTGAATTTCTTTTAACTTTATATACCCATCGGCAACCAATTACCTTTTGATTCGGTGACATTGGAACCAAATCCCAAGTGTCCATTTCCTTCAATGCATCTATCTCTTCATTCATGGCCTTTTCCCAATTAGGGTTTCCCTTTGCCTCTTCATAGGTTGAGGGTTCCTCTGAAATAGAGTCTTTTGCCAAGTAGATTGAATGCTTTGTAACAAATGTGGAATCATATCCATACCTTTCTGGTTGTTTCTTCTCTCTTGCTGATCTTCTAGGTGCTTGTTTGGAGCATTCTCCAACCTCTTGCATCTTTGCTTTGCCTCTTGACTTCCATAGCTTGTAATCCCTTTCTCTTTCATCTTGGTCATCGTCTGTATCACTTCTTGGATCCTGGACCTGTGTATCATGCTTGCTTCCTAATTGATGAGAGCCATAATCAAGATCATATGGTAGTGTTACCTTTTGTTTGTCTTCATCATACCAAGACCTGTGTTCTTCAAACACAACATCTCTACTTGTAGTGAATTGCTTGGTTGAAGGATTGAAGAACCTGTAACCCATCTGAGTTGAATCATATCCAATAAACACTGCCTTTGTTGCCCTTTCATCTAGCTTACCTCTTATTTGTGATGGTACATGAACATAAGCTAAACAACCAAAAACCTTGCAATGTCCAAGACTAGGTTTTCTTCCATGCCATGCTTCATAAGGAGTCATACCTTGAAGTGATTTGGATGGTAGTCGATTGACAAGGTACACTGCAGTTGAAATAGCTTCTGCCCATAGATAATGTGGTAACTTCTTCTCTTCAAGCATTGTTCGGGCTGATCCAACCAATGTCTTGTTTCTCCTCTCTGCAATTCCATTTAGTTGAGGAGAGTACCTGGTAGTCACTTCCCTTTTGATACCTTTATCCTGCAAGAACTCATCAAAATCTTTGGAGAAGTATTCTCCCCCTCCATCAGATCTGAGCTTCTTTAGTGATCTACCTGTATGATTCTCCACATGCGCAAGATACTTCTTGAAGCAATCAAACACTTCATTCTTACTCTTGATAAAGTATAGAACAGTCCACCTACTATGGTCGTCAATAAATGAGACATAATACCTTGATCCTGCCAATGAAGGTTCTTGACTTGGTCCCCATACATCTGTATGTACTAAGTCCAATAAATTGTTGTGGATGTAGCCTTTGTGGTTGAATGGTTGTCTTTGTGCCTTCCCAATCTGACATGCATCACACCTGTTGATCATGTGTTGCTTTGATATGTTCGGCAGTCCTAGAACACTTTGATCCCTGCATATATCCTTCAAGGTTCTTTCATTCACATGAGCAAGTCTCTTATGCCACACTTCAAGCTCACTTAGGGTTTGAGACCCAAAGTTGAATAGAGCTATGTTCCTGGTATCTCCTACTTCAAAAGTAAAGAGCCTACCATGCTTCTCACCTCGGGCTATCTTCTTGAAGCCTTGACATGGATCTTCCACAAAAGCTCCATGTTGGGTGAACCTAACTTGCAAGCCTTTTTCAACTATTTGGCCTACACTTATTAGGTTTTTAGTGATAGTGGGTACATAGAGAACCTTACTCAGAATGTTTGTCCTGCCATTGGAAGCTTTGACATTACCAATCTTCTCCACATTGTGCTTCGTGTCATCCCCTGTTTGCACTTCATGTCTATGCTTTGGACTTTCCAAGTCAGATAGAAGAGCAATGTTGCCTGCAACATGATTCGAGCATCCTGAATCTATGTAGAACAAATGATCATCTTCTTTACATTCTTTGTGGCTTAGATTCATGAGAAGTAATGAGTCTTCATGTGGTTGATCTTCTGAATAATTGTTGTAGTCCCTTCGATTATAGCTTCTATTGTTGTTGTTGAAGTTGTGTCCACCTCTGCCTCTATTGCCGCCATATCCACCTCTTCCACTTCCTTTCTGGGTCTTCCCATTGAACCAGCAATTCTGAGTGGTGTGGTTGGTCTTATCACATATGGCACAAGGTTGAACATTCTGACCTTTGGCTTTGTCTTGCTTTGATCCTTTCTTCTTCCCTTTCCACTTGCTCTTGCTTGCGAAGTTGGCTTGGGAAGTCTCTTCTTCGTCTTCTTCCTTCTTCTTGCCTTTCTGCTTCTTATCCTTCTTATCTGCATATAGCGCACTAGTTGAATTACCATGATAAGAGTTACCTTCCTTTATGCTATTGTTGGCTTCTTCATTGAAGAGTTGTCCAAGAAAGATGTTGAAGTCTGGAGTCTACACATCCATGATGAGATCGTAAGCCATCGTGAAGGATTGCCATTGCTTATCACTTCGAATGCCGTTGAGAATTTGCCTCATGATGACCTCTTCTTCAATCAGCTCTCCAATGGATGCTAACTAATCCACAACCTCCTTGACCTTGGTAACAAACTCTGTGATGGTTTGTTTAGGTGTCTTCTTCATTTGGTTGAACTCGTTCCAAAGATGATTCTTTCTTGCTTTGGTACTAGCAGAAAAGAAAGTCTCCAGGGCATCCCAAGTCTCTTGAGATGTCTTGCATCCTCTAACATGTGGTAATATAAAGTCAGAGATAGAGTTTAGTATGTACGACCTTGCTTGAGCATCCCTTGCGCACCAAAGTGTGAGCTTATCTGTCTCCTCTTGTGTAGGTCCTCCTTTGGATCTTGGAATAGGCATAGCTTCATCACCTGCTACAATACCATAAAGATTTCTACCTTGCAAGTAGGCCTCCATTCTGATTTGCCAAGCCGCGTAGTTGTGTCGATCAAGCTTCTCGATCATTGAGGGAAAGCCGTCACCCATCTTGAACTAGCTCTGATACCATTGAAAGAACTTGGAGAAGCTTGTCGAAGGTAGAAAAGTGCGTTTCGAAGCGATGAAGTTTGGTCAAGCCAACCGGCACAAGACCAGCCCTTGAGCTTTTGGGGACTCAAATAGACCTTATAGGAATGCTATAAGTGCAAAGAAACACACTATGTACCTTGGAGCATCAAGGAGAATGAGTCGATACAAAACAGATAGGTTCGCGGGTCGACTAGCTCAAAAACTTACTATCTATGGAAGAGACAATGAACTTCAAATGCCCATAGCGACCAGCGTGATTACAATTAGAAAAAATCCTTTTATGGGAGTGATACACATAGAGTTGCGTGTATGGAATGCACAAAAGTATAAGGAATAAGCAAAATATGCTATAGGAATGAATGCGACATTCACCGGTGGTACTTCATATTTTTCAGGAATACGCAGAGATTGACCCCGAGGCAGAAAAACTGAGATTTCTCCAAATCTGCTGAACCAAATGCTTTGAAAATTTACAGGCATAAACTAGACACTGATACCTTTCCAATGAGTCCTCTTGCACTCAATTTGGAGCTCTGAGGAGAGAGCAGAAGCCTCTGCAAGATTACTGTTGGCGAAGAAGATGATGCAGAAAATTGAAGGAGCAAGACAATGATGGTCACAAGTGTATGTATATTGCTTCCATGTAATGTACAAGTGATTTCAACTCCTTATATAGCCTCTAGGAGTGTTCCACGACTTTTACAACTTGAATTTGAATTCAAATGAAGGTGGGAATGGTTGTTGGAGGGAATCAATTCACTTCCCTACAATCTAGGAAAAGTGAAGATCTTGATTGATCTACTTTTAGGTGATTGATTGCTTGATTGAATGCAACTTCAACCACCAAAATTTCGTGGGATTTTGGCCCTATATTTGTCCCTTTACATGTGTACAACTCAAGGCTTTTACAATGGTAAATGAGCCATCAAAATATTCTCAAAAAATACAATAAATGAGCATATGAAAAAGAACTCTTCAACGGATATTCTTTCGACGCGATAGCCTTTGATGTAGATCAAATCCACCTCAAGCATAGTGTAAGCTTGATGTTCCAACACCTAATTCCACGGATGCTGGAATGCCTCCTTCAATTCAACAGTACTCTCAAGAGTTCTTGCGGGAAATACAAGAAGAGAAATGGGCCAAGGAGAAGGGTAATTCCCCTCCTATTCCTGAGATTGATGATCTTCATGATCAATTTCCCCAAGACATTCCATCTATTTACGGAGATGAAGCAGAACAACAAGAAGACGAAAGGTTAGATTTTGAATCTAATACCTTAGAAGAACTGCCTCAATTTCTAGGCCCATGGGAATTTGAATCTCTCCAGATTAGAGCTCCCACAATACTAGTAAGAAATGAAGACTCAATGGTTCCAAGGAACACGGATGTCGTGAAGAACACTAAGGTTGAGTGTCATCTCACTGTAGAAGAGCTGCTCAAAGCAAAACCTGAGCTATGGAGTCATGTGAAGGATCATGTTCCAGAACTTGATTCCAACATGCCAAAAGCAGGCTCTAAGCAAAGGGTACCAGAGATACCTCTAGACAAAATAGGGGACATGTGTGAGGGTGAAGAAGGTAATACTTATCTTCCAATCACTTACCAAGGTTACACAACCAAAGCAATCATAGATTCAGGTGCTGGTGTTGCCATTGCGACCACCTCCTTGTGGAAGCAATGGGGCAAACCCACATTAAGACCAACTAGAATGAAGCTTCAAATGGCTGATGGTCATTTTGAAAGACCTCTAGGATTGCTAGAAGGGATAACTCTAACCACTTGTGGTGTAGAGTTTGAGCACACATTTGCTATATGTGACTTTGAGAAAAATAATGTCTATGAGATGATCCTAGGAAGACCCTTCCTACGACAATTGCAAATAGTACAGGATTGGGGAACCAACTCCTTGTACTTACAGCACTTAGGGGTCACCACCAAGGTCAATTTGAAGGATTACACCTTCAGAGATGTGCCACCCCTACAGTGGAATCCTATCCACAAAGCGAGAGAAGATTCCATCTCTATGCATTCTGAAAGTTCACGTGATACATCATGGCTGCACGAAGATACTCATTTGTGGATGTGCAAGGTCGCAGAGGAAGAGGAAAAATGCTTGAAAGCGAGAGAAGAAGGAACTTCACCAGGAGATAGACCAGTTAGAGACCCAACCTACACACCGATGATCTTTCCAGATGAGGAATTTGAGCCTCATGGCTGGCCAGAAATCTTAGCCACCATGGACATTGCTGTCAATGAAGAACAATGGACACCTCATTGTGATGAGGAGGGTTATGATATCTCAGTGTTCATGTGTCAGCCCTTGCTAGAAGAATGTGACCCTAGTGATGTGATGATCTGGAGTCTATTGTGATGGATAGTTGCTTTAACTCAGAGCAGCACTATCTAGAAGATATAGGAGTGTTCACCCAGAAAGAAGAAGAACCCTCTCACAAGTATTAAAACAGTAAATTCAAAGGATGGAAGTGAGAGTAGTCAAAAGAAAAAGAAAAGAAAAGCAGTGAAACAAGAAGAGGAGGAATCATTGTTTGAAGTACCAGAAAACTTCAAGAAATATGAAGTTGACGACCGCAAAATTTTGGTACGAATGCCTAAGAGAGAGGCCATCATAGGAGAATCATATGATAATAGAGAAAAGACCAAGAAGATTGTAGTGACCATCGAAGAGAACGAAGAGAGATGCACATATATAGGAGATGACCTAAGTGCAAGAGAAGAAATGGAGCTTGTAGCTCTATTAAGGGAATATAGGGATGTGTTTGCGTGGCACTATAGAGATTTGAAAGGGGTAGATCCAAGAATTTTCTCTCATACTATCCCCATGACTACTGATGCCAAACCCACCAAACAGAAGCCCTACACATATAATGATACCTATGCAGCCAAAATAAAAGAAGAAATTGATAGGTTGATTGAAGCTGGATTCATCTATGAGATTGAGCATACTGAATGGGTGTCCCCCATTGTAGTAGTGCCCAAGAAGAATGGAAAGTTGCGAGTGTGTATTAACCTTAAAAAAGTTAATGCCACTACGATCAGAGATAGTTATCCACTTCCAATCATAGAACACCTTTTGGAACGTGTTGCGGGCAAGGAAGTTTATAGCTTCCTTGATGGGTTTTCAGGTTACAATCAAGTAGCCATTGCCCCAGAAGATCAACACAAAACAGCTTTTGCTACGGAGTGGGGAATCTTTGCATTTCGTGTGATGCCATTTGGGCTCACCAATGCACCTGCAACATTCCAAAGGCTCATGTGTCATGTTTTCAAAGAGTTCTTACGAAAGAGCTTAGAAGTATATGTGGATGATTTATGTGCTCATTCCCAAGAAAGAAGATTTCACATCCCTGAACTCAGACAAATCTTCAACAAGTGTAGAGAATATCGAGTGTGTCTGAACCAAGAAAAGTGTGTGTTCATGGTGCGTCAAGGTAAAATCTTAGGACATATTGTTTCTAAGAATGGAATCTCAACAGATGAAGATAAGGTACGAGCCATAGCGGAGCTGCCAAGGCCGAGGAATGTTAAAGAGGTTCAAGCTTTTATGGGCCATTGTGGATATTACCGTAGGTTTATCCACATGTACGCGATCATAGCTAGACCCCTTTATGCCTTGTTGTCTAATTTTGAGTGGATGCATCCAATCATGCCTATGTCTAATTTTGCCTATGTCCATGTGGATGCATCCAATCATGCCATAGGATGTGTGCTAGCACAACCCACAGGTGAAGGGAATTTAGATTTGCCCATAGCATATGCTAGTAGACAGCTCACTGCAGCTGAACGGAACTATACCACAACTGAGCGAGAGGGCTTAGGCATGGTATATGCTGTGAAGAAGTTTAGACACTATTTATTGGCCAACAAGTTCAAGTTTTTCACTGATCATCAAGCTTTGTTATATTTGGTCAATAAACCTTGCAATACTGGACGCTTAGTAAGGTGGTTCCTCTTACTAATGGAATATGACTTTGAAGTTGTTATCAGGAAAGGTAGAACCCACCTTCGGGCAGATCACCTTTCTCGCATCACTTCAGGAGAGTCACCGCAAGGAGTGTCTAATGAACTACCTGATGCTTATTTGTTCAATTTGGAAGTTGTTCCCAAATGGGCAAATAAGTTGGTACCAGTCCTAACCTTCGGCCCTGCAAATAAGAATGTGAAAACATCACAAGAAGAAATTGTAAAATCACAAAAATATCACATATTGGCAGGAAGCATGTACAAACAAGATACGGAGGGTGTATTAGCTTGTTGTGTCGAGGATGATGAACATAATAGTTGGTTGCAGCAAGCTCATGAAGGATTGCTAGGAAATCACTATTCTAAACAACGCACATTGCAGAATCTAAAACGTTTAGGAGTGTATTGGCCTAGCATGGACAAAGAAATACATGAGTGGATTAAGAATTGTCCAATGTGCAGAGAGAGACCCCCAGTGGAGCATGCGACCCTTTATCAAGTGTCATTAATTCCAGATTGGAGTGCTCCATTGGTAGAGTTTATGAGGTCGGGAAGATTACCCAAAGAGGCTAGTCTAGCAAGAAGACGAAGCATGGAGCAAGAGGCTCAAGGCTATGCCTTAGTAGGAGACAACCTATACCGAAGAGGCAAAGATGGTTACTTAAGACTGTGCGTTCACGAATTAGATTATTTGAAAGTCTTAGAAACTGCACACAGCGGTGTTGCAGGTGGACATTTTGGTCCTGACCGAGTGATCAAGACCATTCTATTCTCAGGACTTTGGTGGCCCACTCTTCATATGGATGCACATAAGAAATGTGACACATGCCAACGTGCACAATATCCAGTTAGAAAAGACGAGATGCCCTTGAGGCCAATGATGGGAGGGCGTGCATTTTCCAAGTGGGGCATAGACTTCATAGGTCCTATTAACCCCCCAGCTCGAAACTCCCATGCAGAGTATATTATTGTAGCCACAGACTACCTTACAAAGTGGGTAGAAGTAAAAGCCACAACAAAGAATGATGCTCAGATTACGGCTAAGTTCTTATTCAAGAATGTGTTCACGAGATATGGGCTACCAATAGAGTTAGTGAGCAATAGAGGCACACACTTCTTGAATGAGGTCATTGAAATCTTCTCCAAGAATTCTTGGTGATACATAAGAAGTCTGCCCCTTATCACCCACAAGCTAACGGACAAGCCGAGAGCACCAATAAGATCCTCTGTAACGTATTGACAAAACTGGTAAATAATAAACGCTCTGATTGGGACAAACAACTTCATCATGCTGTTTGGGCTTATCGAGTTGCCTACAAAACGGTACTCAACGCCACCCCATTTCAGATTGTCTTCGGACAGAACACTGTGCTACCATTAGATTTCTTAATCCCTGCCTTAAAAGTAGCACAAGAGTATGAGTGGAATGGGCATGAATTATCCTCTAGGATCTTTGATCTCGAATGCTTAGGTGAGACGAAACTACGAGCGGCTTGACAACCTCTTTTGAGCAACTTGCAGTTTTGAAAGCACACAACGACACATTCTTGCTGGAATCCAAGGAACAAGATCATACAAAGGATGGACACCACCTCTCAAAGCACTACATGGAACAACCCTTACAACAAGGGTCTGTCAGGGACGACAGACTCGAGAGGGGGGAGGAGTGTTGGAACTCAAGGTCAAGCATAAAACATGGAAGCACATCAAAGAAGTGGACATAGAAGAAGAGGGAGCAAGTAGGTAGCTCCAAGAAGTGTATGTCAAATTTTCAGAAGAATCCCCTACAAAAATAGTGATTTTCATCACTAAAAACCATTGTAAATACCATTATCTATTTTTATAACTCCATTTTGTTCAAGCCGAGGAGTCCTCGAGCTTGAGGAGTATTAGGAGTACCATCTTACCAATTTTCATAATTTTTAGACTCCGTTTGAGCCCTCAAATAAGCCCTGGAACCTAATTTTTAACTAGGCCGGACACTAGGTCTGGAGAGGGCCAAAACTAGTCAAAAAACTATAAAAAGAGCTAGAGAGCTCATTTTTGAGGTTAGCTTGTTAGAGAATAGAACTTTTGTAAGAGAACTCTTTTGCAATCTAAGCTTTCCATTGTTCCTCTCTTTGATCTTACTTTGTGCGCGTGTGTGTGTATGTGTGTGCATGTTTGTGTGCTTTCACTCACGCACTTGTGCCTTCACTTGCTCGTGGTCTTCATACCAGTCCTCACGTCTCCGCAGATTGACAAGTAAAGGAGGTGGTGCTTACGCTTGAGCTACATGGGTTGTATAAGCTCATTGACTATGAAAGATCTGTAAATGATTTGGCATGTGCAGTAAATGGTTCTCAGGCTATGTTTGATGCAAAGCTTTGGCATGCACGCTTTGGTCATCAGAATTTTGCTAGTTTGCTACGCCTGCAGAAATCTGAAATGGTGTCCTATTTACCCATAATTGAGGCACTTGGCAAACATGTTTGTGAAGCCTGTATTTTGGGAAAAGTGTAGTGTTCATCCTTTCCAAAAGATGGTTCAATTCGGGCTACTAAGAAATTGAAGCTTGTACATAGTGATGTCTGTGGTCCTATGCAGACACCTTCTTTTGGGAATTATCTTTGCTTCATGACTTCATCAATGATTTTTCGAGGCATGCATGGGTATATCTATTGAAGGCAAAGTCCTAAGTGTTCATGTGCTTCAAACAGTTTTTGGTTTTGGCTGAAAATATGTCAGCATGTAAAATGGGCACCCTCCGTTCTGATCGAGGGCGAATATATGTCTTCTGATTTTAATGCATTTGTGGCTCAACGTGGGATAAAACACCAGTGTACAGTGCCATATACACCTCAATAGAATGGAGTTGCTGAACGAAAGAGCAGGTCACGCATGGAGATGGCGAGGTGTATGGTCAAGAGTCAGGCTTTACCACATAGTTTCTGGCTTGAGGCTGTCATGTGTGCAGCATATGTACTGAACAGGTGTCCCACTAAAGCACTACAACCTATCACTCCATATGAGGCTTGGCATGACCCCAAGCCATCTGTTGCTCATCTGCATCTTTTTGGTTGTTTGGCATATGCATTAGTGCCTGAACAACATCGCAGAAAATTGGATGATAAAGCAGTAAAATGTATTTTTCTTGGATACAGTTTTGAAAGTAAAGGCTATTGTCTGTATCATCCACATACTAAATGCATTCTGGTTAGCCATGATGTTGATTTTGTGGAAAATGCTATTCAGCCATTGCTTTCATGTACTAAGGAGACATCTGTTAGCTCCAAAGGCATGTATGATACTTTGCTGCCTCTTTTTACAGGTGGACAGTCTAGTGCTGGTCCCAATGAGGTAACTTCTTAGCCTTTGAAGGTTTCATATGATGATGCAGATAATTCCATTTCTGATGCAGATGTACATGATGCACTTATTGATGAGAGAGCTGATATTGAGCAGGCAAGAAACTATGCCAAAATGGCTGGTGCAGACCTTGCGTGACAACAAATTAGATGCACCTCTATCATATCCTACTCGTTCAGGATCTCAAAGTGCCTCTTTTGCATCAGATTGCTATGCTATGGCTGCATCTAGTCTCTGTGATGAGAATGAGCCTGTTTCGTTTGATGAAGCACAAAATTCAGAAAATTGGATGGCTGCTATGCAATCTGAATATGATGCTATAATGAAGGATGGCACTTGGTCTTTATGTGACTTGCCTCCTGGCAAGAAGGCCATTGGCACTAAGTGGGTATACAAGCTGAAGCGTAAACCGGATGGTACAGTTGAAAGGTATAGAGCTAGGCTTGTTGCAAAGGGTTATGCATAGGAAAGAGGCATTGATTTTGATGAGACCTTTGCACCTACATGCCGTATGACTACTGTTCAGAGCATCTGTGCACTTGCAGCTCATCATGGTTGGAATGTACATCAGTTGGACATTAAAACAACATTTGTGAATGGTGACTTGCATGAAGAAGTGTATGTTTTTCAGCCCCATGGCTTTGTGTAGAAAGGGCATGAAAACCAGGTGTGCAGGTTGAAGAAGGCATTATATGGTTTAAAGAAAGCACCACGTGCTTGGTATGAGAAGATACATGCCTATTTGGTTGCACATGGTTTTGAGAACGATCCAACTGAAGGCACCTTATATGTTAAGTGTGCTACTGATGTGCTTCTTATCATTGATGTCTATGTTGACAACATGCTGCTCAGTAGTCCTATTGAGAAACATATTGCTGATTTTAAGGCTGATTTGCATGACTCATTTGAGATGTCTGATTTGGGGCGTTTGCATCACTATTTGGGCATTCAATTTATGCAAGTTGATGGTGGAATGGCTTTGTGTCAAACAAAATATATTGACACATTATTGCAGTGTTTTGGCCTTGAACATTGTAAGCCTATTGCCACTCCTATGGAGATAGGTTTACGATTGAGTCTTCATGATGCTGGAGATGCATTTGATGTTTTTCTCTATCAGCACGCTATTGGATGCTTCATTTACTTATGCATTACTCGGCCAGATATTGAGTTTGCTATCTCACAGATGAGCAGGTTTATGCATTGCCCAGGAGTCAAGCATTGGCAGGCAGTTAAGCGCATCTTTCACTATTTGAGTGGTACTTGGCTACTTGGGTTGTTTTATCCCAAGGGGGGATCACTACCGCCAGATTTGCATGCTTTTTCTTACTCTAATTGGGTTGGTTGCTATGACACTCGTGTGTCCGCTAGTGGCTTTTTCTTCATGCTTGGTAGCTCATGTATATCTTGGTTGAGCAAGAACCATACTCTGGCCACTTCCAGTTGTGAGGCTGAGTATAGGGCAGCTTTCACAATGATTATTGAGTGTGTGTGGCTCAGACATCTTATGGCTGATTTGGGTGTTGTTCAGACTTCTACCACCACCATCATCACTGACAGTTAGAGTGCATTGACAGTTGCGAGGAACCCTATGTTCCATGCTTGCACTAAGCACATTGAGGTGCATTATCAGTATGTCAAGGAGAGGTTCTCTGTTGGGGAGATCAGCTTGGCATATGTGTCCACACAGGAGAACATTGTAGACCTTTTCATGAAGGCTCTACCTAGGGAGAAGTTTGAAGCTTTCCACAAAGCTTTGGGCTTACTTCCTTTTGTGGAGTGATTTCCACATAGCTTGGCACTTCCTTATACATGAGTGCCAGCTCCTTGTTCACCGCATCACTCCCAGGGGGGGGATTTGATGATATATTTAGGTAGTGATGTGTGTGAACACACTAGGACTGTCGGGGCATTTATTTCCCCCTTTAGGAGGTTTTTCCCCCCGCTTGTATACATGCCTATTGCCCTAATGGGCTACTTATCTTTTTACATTCTCTAGTAATACATTCAGTATTGTGTGTTGTGCTCCAAGCTTCTTCTTCTTCCTTGTGCTGTCGTGTGCTTCCACAAATGTCTAACTCCAATAATACTCACCCCCATTATTTGAGCGTAAAGCCTTAAGCTTAGTTCCTTTTTCAATCTCAACTGAAGCAAGTTATTTTCTAAAAGTAGGGAATACCTCATCCTTCGATTTGATAGGATATACCCAGAATTTTCTAGTAGCATCAGCTATGAAAGTGACAAAGTAAAGAGAACCACCTAAGGACCTAGTGGGCAGAGGACCAC
Organism: Ceratopteris richardii; assembly: GCA_020310875.1. Classification (NCBI taxonomy): domain Eukaryota; kingdom Viridiplantae; phylum Streptophyta; class Polypodiopsida; order Polypodiales; family Pteridaceae; genus Ceratopteris; species Ceratopteris richardii. The sequence continues at coordinate 135,639,961 of CM035421.1, read as the reverse complement.
ACACATTTGTATGAACAAGATCTAAAGGCTGAATTGAAGAGTCAATGTGCATTCTATTCACATTTCTGGTTTGTTTTCATTACTGACAATGCTCACAAAATGAAAAATTAGAGAAAGATAACACATGTAAGTAGCCCGAACGAGAAAGATTTTCCATTCCACTACGCGATATATGGCCCAAACGACCATGCCAAATACAAGCCATAGGCTGTTCAGTAACAGCTAACAAGTGTTCTTTTTGTGATACAAATAAAGGATAAAGTGAGCCAACTTTGCTTCCTTTTGAAATAACCATGTTGCCCTTTGATATGCAAAAGGACTGAGCATAGAAGAACACCTTGTAACCAAGGTCATCAAGTTGACCAACTGACATCAAACTACGTGATAACTGAGGTACATGGCGTACATTATGCATAGCAAATTTTGAACCATCAATGAACTGCACAACCACATCTCCAATCCCCACAAGATCACACTAATAAGAGTCACCAAGTCTCACGGTATCAAGAGAATTTGCTGCATAATTAGAAAACTATTCTCTATGTGGTGTCACATGGAAAGAAGCAGCAGAATCTAACAGCCAGGTGTGAGAAAAAGAATCAGCCATTTGAGCCTCACTTGGTAGAGTACTATCAAGTGTCAACACATCAACATCATCTGAAATAGCATTAATTTCTTCAATCTTCATTGTCCAAGTAGATGGTGCAGGTAACTATTTAACATGCCCATCAACATTCTGTCCTTTACCTTTAGCATTCTTTAATGCATAACAATCTTTCTTCATGTGTCCTTTCTTATGACAATAATGGCATTCGATATCCCTCTTCCTTGATTTACTTCTACTCTTATTCGCTTGACCATTCTTTTCCTTGTTCTTGCTCGTGCCACATTGTTGATTCTTTCCTTGGTAAGAATCACGAACATTATATGCATCTCCACTCTGAGTGCCAACCATGGATTTTCTATGAATCACCTCACTCAAGAGTGCTCCACATATGTCATCATAGATGAGTTTACCACCAGGTGCACTATTGCTAATAGTTATACAAAACGTATCCCATGATGATGGCAAGGTGCATAAGAACAATACTGCTTTCATTTCATTATCCATATCCATTTTCTGAGCCTGTAACTGAGAGAATATAGCATCAAACTCATTTAGATGAGCAGCGAAACTATCTGTGTCCTTCATACGAAGGTCATATAATTTTCTCATCAGATAGAATTTATTTGAAGCCGTCTCTTTTTCATATGTATTGTATAACTTCTTCCAAAGCTCCTCTGCACTTTCACAATCTAATATTGTAAGGTAAACATTAACTGCCAGGTGCAAGTGAATGGTAGACTTGGTTCATCTAACTCATCCCAATCATCTTCATCCATGTTAGCAGTCTTCTTTGAAATTCCATTTACTGGCTTCCATTGCCTCCTTTGAATTAGCACATCTTTAATCTGATTATTCGATAGAGCAAAGTTTATGCCATCAAATTTTCAGAGCTCAAAATGGTCTTTGCCCTGCAAGCTATAAATCCTCCTCGGAACACTAGCACTAGACCCTGATCCACTGGATGTGCCTGAGACCTCATATGCCATGATGCTAGAGAACTGAATAGAATGATAATGGAGCTAGAAGAGTTCGAACACCAATGAATAAGTGTATCAAGGAGTAACTCAACCATTGTATAGTTGACAAAACTAGAAATCTAGAAAAATTGTGCTTGAGTATGCTCTGCAAAATGAGCATATGACCAGTGTCAAAATATCATAAAACTGCAAGTATTGACATGTTTTCCTACATGGTGAATCACTGACTCCACTGCATATAATCAGTTACCCAATAGAAGCCAAATAGGCTTATCGAGCACCTATGAACAACTATCATACATCTCCTATGGCAAGGCTGGGTAAGTCTTTCACCTACATCACCGAAGAGACCCCGACATCTGGGTGTCTCCTAGTTAAGAAAACCTCACCATGACCCTCTTTATCAAACGTAAAAGGCTTTATGCAAAGAACGTAACCACTATATCAATGACCACATGGACGTACATAAGCGGTATCCACAAAAGTGTACATGGTGTGTATGTGTTCAAATATGCATTAAAATGACACTAAAGGCTGAATACACAGCCCAAAAACTAGCCAATAACACCTACAAGAGTTTGTCAACTCTTATGTTTTAGGCTCAAAAAACCTGCATAAATTTGGAGCAGCTTCTCCCACCAAAACTGAAACCTTTCAAGAAACCTATAGTTTTACAAGTGTGGCTAAAACCACAGCCCCAAAGGTTGATATTTACTATCAAAGAAGTACAAAGAACACTCTTCTTGATGTTCTTAGACCTTTGTAAAGAGAATTATGTGCGGAAGTACTCCAAAATGGCTCCAAAAGACACCCCAAAAATGCTTCAAAAATAGGCTTTGAGAGCAAAGCATGAAGCTTTGAGGGACCAAAACATGTTCCAGGTAATGTCAATCTTAGTCTTTCCCCTTCTTCAGACACCACAAGAGTGTAGCTTAGTGGCAAGAGATTGCCATGGTTAAGCGAGCTCTAGGGGGAATAGTACTGGGATTGTGACCTCCCGAGAAGTACCGAGAACCTCTATATTCCTTGATCGTTGAAGTCCTCCCTCACATGCAGCCAACGGTGCCGATAGTGACTTCGGTGACTCGGATGACAAGGTATGCCAAGGTCTATGTCTTGGTTACCACCTTAGTCGTAAGCCTTGGAGAAAGCCGGGGGGGGGGGGGGGGGGGGGGAGGGGGTGCTCGCTTCGGTCGCACAAAAGGAACAAAGCTTTTGCGTCGAACTGCTCTGATACTAGTGAAGTATTTCGATGGTGATGCACCACCTTGCGCTCTCCTCCTCGTTAGGTCCACGACAATATCCTCGGAGTACAGATTTCGAGCTCCTAAGGCCGCACACGGTACTTCGCACAGAGGCTGCAGAATACATAGAAAAACATAGTACACAGGGAGCACGAAGATAGACTTCTCAGGTCTTACAAATGCGGTCGAACTTACAATCTATGGTGGACCAAGACACTATATGTTTTATTAAAGAACATATATAAAGAAGTGTCTAGTGGCCATTTGGCCTTTCACATGGGCACTAACAGTAACAACTAATGATGTACCATAGCCATACTTTATGGGCTTTTTTATTTCCCTTTGAGATCTCCTGAGTGCTTGATTGGAAGACTCTGGTATGTCTTCTAATTGGTTGAATTTTTTCTTTCCTCTTCACTTCCAAGCCTTGAAGTCAATCTGCTCTTCATCGTCTGAATTGATATCTTCTCGTAATTGTTGATCTTCTTGAGTGAGAATCGGAAAGTCATTTTCCAAATCATACCCAATGAATATACATTTTTTATCCTTAGGGTCAAGCTTCCCTCTAATCTGTGAGGGAATGTGTGCATAAGCAATGCACCCAAATATCTTGCAATGGTCCAAAGAGGGTCTCCTGCCATTCCATGCTTCAATATAGGGTGTCATTCCATCCAAGGATTTGGATGGCAGCCTATTAACCAAGTGGCTATGGAGACACCCTCTACCCATAGGTAGTTTGGTAGCTTCTTCTCATTCAACATTGACCTAGCAGCTTCAACTATTAACTTGTTCCTTCTCTTTGCTACTCCATTCAATTTAGGAGTATACCTTGTGGTTACTTCCCTCTTTATGCCTCTGTCCTATAAAAATGAGTCAAATTCATGTGAAAAATACTCACCACCTCCATCAGATCTGATCCTCTTGAAGATTCTACCTGTTTGGTTCTCAACTAGTGCCAAATACTTTTTGAAGCATGCAAATACTTCATCTTTATGCTTCATTAAATAAAGGATTGTCCATCTACTATAATCATCTATAAATGAAACATAGTACCTTGAACCTGAGACTGATGGATCTTTGCTAGGACCCCACACATCAGTGTGTACAAGCTCCAAGTAGTCTTCATGGATGTAAGCTTTTCTGTTGAATGGTTGCCTATGAGCGTTACCAAATTGACATGCTGCACATTTGTATATCATGTGTTTGGTCACATTGGGAATGTCAAGCACACTTTGATCCCTGCATATTTGCTTTAGTGTTCTTTCTCCTATGTGTCCTATCCTTTTGTGCCATATCTCTAGCTCAGATATGGTTTGATCTCTATAATTGAATAATGCTATGCTCCTTGTGTCTTCAATCTCAAATGTAAATAATCTACCAGATTTCTCACCTTTAGCAATCATTTTGAAGCCTTGTTGAGGGTCTGCCACATATGTTACATGCTTAGTGAATCTGACTTGTAAGCCTTTCTCAACAATCTATCCAACACTAATTAGGTTTTTGGTTATAGTTGGCACATACAAAACCTTACTTAAGAGGTTCATGTTACCATCAGATGTCTTGAAATTTCCAATTTGCTTGACTGTGTGTTTAGTATCATCACCTATCTGTACTTCATGCTTCCTTTTTGGCTCTTCAAGATTAGATAATAAAGCTACATTTCCATCCACATGATTGGAACAACCTGAATCAATATAGAAAAGATGCTCATCATCTTTACCTTGCTTGGATGTCATATTCATGATGAGTAGTGAATCTTCTTGGTCTTCTGTATAGTTGTTATAATCCCTTCTTCCTCTGAAACCTCCTTGATAATTGTTGTTGTTGTAGCCTTGATTGTAGTTTTGATTATAGTTGCCTCCTCCATTGTTGTACCTGCCTCTGGATTGTCCATAGCTACCTCTATGGAATCCTCTTCCCCTTTTATTCCTTCTGTTCTTGAAGCATTCTTCTATGGTGTGATTGGTAAGACCACAAATGTTGCAAGGTGGATTGTTGTAGGATATCCCCCTACCTTGCTTTCCTCCTCTACCCCTTCCTCTAGCACCTCTTCCTCTACCTGTGTACTTAGATTGAGAGGTACTAGCTTCATCTTCATTCTTCTTGAGTTTACCTTTGACTTTACTTTTATTCTTATCTGCATAAAGGGCAGAAGATTGATAACCTCTAGAATTTTCACCATTCTTGTTGAGCTTTGTCTCATGGGTGAAGAGTTGCCCCATCAAAGTGTTGAGGTCAAGTATTTGCATATCCATATAAAGGTCCATTGCTGTGGCGAAGGACTCTCACTTATCATCAGCTTCGATGCCATGAATGATCTTCCTTACTATGTGTTCTTCTTCTATCTCCTCTCCAATGCTTGCAATCTAGTCAGCCACATCTTTCATCTCAGTTACATAATCAACCACTCCTTGCTTTGGTTGTTTCTTTAGAGTTGTAAACTCGATCCATAGCTAATTCTTCCTAGCTCTTGTATTTGATGAGAAATATGATCAAAGTACTTCCTTAGCTCCTCAGGATGTATTGCAATTCCTAATGTGAGGCAATTAGAAATGCAATATTGAGTTTAGTAGATAAGACCTAGCAAGAGCATCCTTTGCAGACCATGTGGCAACCTTTCTTGTTCTTCCATTTTGGGTTGATGCTTGCTCCTGAATGTTGGCATCTCTTCATCTCCTGAGATGTATCCATATAGGCTTCTTCCTTAAAGGTAGGCTTGCATCCTTGAGTAGTTGTTTCCATTAAATATGTCAATGAAGGATGGAAATACATCTCCCATCTTGCTCTAATACCACTATTGGAGGAGATGGAGGATAATCTTTAGAGATAAATAGGTGTTGCTTAAACTTGCTTCACACGAGCCAAGAGCAAAATCTAGAGAGTGTAGTGCACCTCTTTAGCATGCTAATGATCATAAATAATCACATATGTTGATTGGAACATGATCCACTAATCAATGGATCAAAACAGATAGGTAGACATTGATCCAAGACCAAAAAACTTGTTATTCTTGTTTCTACACTCGTTCAATGTTTTGAATAGTTCTTTGAGCACATTAGCAATTAGCTTAATTCCTTTTGGGAAACTCTAATTAGCTTAGATAGCTACCAATCATGAGTGATTTCATAAAAAATGAGTGACTACACACTCAGAATGGTGTTTAGCAAATCATAGGACTTTCCCAACAATTACGGGGTGTCGTAGTCAACAGACCAAAGAGTAAAGATGTGTTAATATCTCACGATGTAGAGAGGCAACGATAATGAGACTTTGCAATCATTTACTAGACAATATGATAAATCTACCATGCTCTAAATGATGAAAAATGAGCAATCACACACTAAGAACAAGCTCTTAGAATGTCACTATTCTCATGTAGTCATATCAGAGAAGTGAAATGAGAATGTAATAATAATATATGTATTAAATCCTATACAATTACAATGTGATTGGCAATCATATACTGCTCAATGTGTGATCGGTGAATGAGCTATGAGATGAGCTCTCAATTTACAATGGATTCCCCTCACAATGATCTCATAGACTCGAGATATCATGCAGGTCATTTGATCCTCCTTCTATAGTTGTGTTTGAAGCCAAAGTTTGAATTCAAATTCAAAAAGGTTCTACCTAAAAGTGAATCCTAAAGTATAGTATATATTCTCTCATTAATCAACTACCAATTGAGTCATGATTTAAAGCTTCCTAACTCCACATGGATGTAAAACACTTTTTTATGGCCTTCTCTAGACCTCTTACAAAGCCCCTAGTCTTCTAAAAATCATCTAGTCCTTTAAACTTAAAAATGATCTCTCTATAGTGGGATATGTAGACTAATAATGGTCTACCCCTCTATGTTATCATATCCAACTCATCCTAATTCCTCTCTTCCTCATTCTCAAGAATAAAATATTTCAAGAAAAGGTTTTTAAACTAAGTCCAAGTAGTACAGATGGAGTTTGCCTCCTTGAGCCTAGGCCACCACTTATAAGCTCATGGGCCAAGCAAAAGACTCGCTTCAAGGACATGATCCTCACGTAGGGTTCCTTTCAATTGATGTAGGTCATTTTCTGCAAAAATGTTTAGACCACATCCTTATTTCTCTATCAATCATCCCTCGTAAATGTTGGTGGTTTGAGGTCTTTTAGGAGTGGAGTCTCCCTAGATCTCTCTCCTTTATGTTGGCAAGGTTGGAATATCTCCTTCCTAGCCATCTCATATTTATTAAGAGTAGATTTGTTTTTTTCCTTCCCTTCCAAGAAAGAGGTGGCATGTGCTTCTAAAGAGACCATTTCAGTCTTAATTTTCTCTAAAAGAGAGGTCATGCTACCAATACCCATCTCTTTTCTTAGGTTTTTATCTTTGATCACATTGAATTGTTTATGGATCACAAACTCATCATGGAGCTTAGTGTCAAAATACTCTTCCTCTTGCGCAACCTCTTCCATCCTCTGGTCTAGTCCCTCTAGGTTTAAATTCTTAGGAGGGAAAGTGCGTTTCTAATGGTTGTTTGCCCTTATTCTCCATGTTTAACTCCACCCGCTTGTATAAATAAAGAGTCTAAATAAGAATATGAAAGTAAGCTTTATAAAACAAGAAAGAGAGAAATAGCACAAGAGCACTTCCTTGATACAATCTACGCAATTCCAAGTGGTATTAAAATGATCCTTGAAATAAAGAAGCTCTGATTTGAGCTCCTAGCTAGGACCAAACAAAAATTCAATGGTCGAAGGAGGGCCTTGGCACTAAAAACCAATCAAAATAACTCCAAAAATAGCTTCCAATGGTTGAAAAGGAGAAAATACTACAAAATTAGAAAGTTTTTAGTTTCACTTGGATCCTCTCTAGTCATAAAAGAATGTTCCAACACCTATACATGAAACCTAAGATGCCAATCTAAGTGATGAAAGTGAGTTTGGACATCAAATGCTTGAAAATGAGGTTTGAGAGTGGTTGACAAATTCCTACTTATGCATTGTAGAGACTTCTTGACCTATTAAATCTTCGCTAAGTGATGTGCTATATAATGCTAAAACATATTGAAAGAATAGGTTTGAATGGAGACCAAAATCACTTCAATCCAACCTTGGAGCATGAAGCTATGGTTCATGGAAATCAAGGGTGTAGATGTGGGAAGGTGGGATGAGAAAGATGATATTAGGGTCATATTCAAGCTTAAGAACCTACTTTGTCAAGCTCTTTGAGATGATTTAATGGTTCTCCCATAATTTCCACAACCCTTGGTACATGGATGCATGATGACTTGCCCCAAATTCTTCCAATGGCTACCCTCAAATCTCTTTCCAAAATTAAAAAAAAGTGTGGTCTTCACCTTATCTTTGGAAAGCTAGCTCAAATTTCGTTTTGCAATAGCAAGGAGATCGTGTGTTTTTCCTTAATCCCACACAGGGGGGGTCGCTATGGATTTTGGGATTATATGAAGGTGGAAGCTTCACATTCTCTAGCATCCTTGAGAGGAAGAGGAGGGAGCTCCTTCTCTCTTGTCTGCTTGTAGCAGTTAGAGGCTTGGTGTAAATGGTCCTTTTGTCGAGGGTTGTCTGCCACCTTATTTATATTGTAAGGCTATCTTCTGGCTCAAATATTAGTGTGATAAGGTTCCCAATGAAGAAGAATATATCTTTGAATACCCTAAGATCCTTTGTTTTTGGATTGTAACACCTACACCCTTTTTGTTTTGATGTATGAAAGGTGTGATTTCCTTCAAATCCATGCTTATCATGGTTTCATATCATGCACTCTTGATATCGATCATGTTTTCATCAAACATATAGTAGTAGACACAACATTTTTCCATTAGTTCAAAGGAACATTCATCTCATTAAGAATACTTAATCTATTCTGCCTCTCTACGACCACCTTTTTTTTAGTATACTTGCAAGTCACTTGTCCCTTGGCTCATTGGTCCTACAGGGTCACAAAAAAAATGGAGTATAAATGTCACAAAATATATGCTACCTACAAAAGAGGTTTCTTTTCTTCACCCCTACATTTCTGTATGCATAGTGTCTAGCACATCATGTGCTACATAATGACTCTTCTTGAATAGCAACCTAGTTGACTTGAGAAGTTTGCATGCTTCAAACATCTGACATAACGTGTAATGAAAATTGAGGTAGTCCGCTTACCAATTGCCTCTTTTCCATGTCCTTGAGCCTTTGAATGTTGATGTGGCCTCCTTCTTACTTTGGATATCAATTCACATCCATTTCTTGGATCTTCTTTCAATCACCCATTGTGGTTGATCCTCTTTCTATATGTTGGTACTATAGAAACCAAGATCACATACTTGGTTTATTCACATAACCCATATGTGACTCTATATGATCAACCTCTTGTAAAAGGACCTTCACATTTACCTTTGAGAAGTGAGAAGGTAGATACCAAAATCCTTGTAGGAGGCAATAAAATATGCATAGACCTATGAGGATCATAATTGTCTTAAATATACTCTTATGGAGACGGATGAGCCCCTAAAACCTATTAGTACCACTAAATTCAAGAAGACAATAGTTATTGGGAAAATCAAACTTTTCATAAAGAAACAAAGATCATCCCCAAGTTACCTACGAAAAAATATGAGAGGGCAAGAAGGAAAACATATGCTTTAGGTGTTTATCTCCCAATCATGCACAATGGAGCTATCCACTTTGTAAGGGGGAAGAAAAGAAAGAAGACCAAGGACTAGTACGGCCCCTAACATGGGCAAAAAGGTGGTCCACCTAGTGTCGAGACTTCAATACATGGTAACTTTGGCTGCAAGGACGTGGAAGTGATGCATGATGATGTAGAGCATACATGTTGTTTGAATCATTCATTATGTTCACCACATTTTGGACCTAATGACTTAGTTAAGCTTCATGGTAGTGTTTGGAGGACTAGGATGAGAGTCATAATAGATGATTCCAACACACATAATTTTATTAACTATGTTGTGGTCAAGAAATAAGAAGTTCTACAACAATCCAGTACTCATAAATATGTAGTATCTATGATGTAGGGTGAGGATAAGAGGATATGGGATACAATGGTATCCAATTTGGAAGTACAAATACAATTATACAAAAATCATGTTGACTTCCAAATAATGAATATGGAGAGGACAAACTTTGTGTGAGGAGGAGAGGGGATTTGGGGATTGGGAGACACATGTAAACACAATTATCAATACAAAACTCTTGAATTTGTGAAAAATAGAAGTAAATTTTGTATTCAAGGAGAGAGAAATGGGCCTAGAGCACATCTCATTATATCTCTAGAGTTCATAGTTTGTTTCATTTTGAGCATGTAAAAAAAATCTTTTTATAGTATAGCCATGATCTTTGGCATTGTATAGGCAACTCATCTCGTTTATATTTTCATGAAAGTAATGTAAATAAAGAAAATTATTTATAGTGTTCACTTTAGGTCTCTCTGTAGATCTTTCCTTGTAGGTTACATGAGCCTGGGATGATCAAGCTCCTTGGAGGCCATGGGTAACATTAGATCTTGGTGGAGGGAAAATCGATTCTCCCTTCCAAGTGTAGGCATGTCTACCATGCTCCAATGTAACAAACGTACTTTTTGAAGAGTTGTCTAGATAGGTAACCTTTCTAGGGATATCTAGGTCCTTAAACTCATAGATTGTTACTTGAGTTATGTTAGTGGGTTTATTTGGCTTAAAACTCCAAAAGGCTTAATTTGTTTCTCTATTGAAGAAGACTTCTATACTTTTGTTGTCGTGGGGAATCCACTTTGGTGTGATTATCCTAAATAAGGTCGAATTCCCATGAGGTGTTCTTAGCTCTTTTCTTATGTCTTCTTGACCTATATCCTCTATTTTTCATTCACGAATGAGTATTCTTAACTCATCCGTCTTATCATGTGAGCTTGTAAACACATGCATGGCTTGTTGCTTATCTATGTATGAGCCCTCTTCGAATATGACCATTGGATGTTCGATCCCAAAGGGTTGATCAGGTTTTTTGAGTTGGACCACTGACCTTTGCATGCCATCCTCATAGATGTGAGCACCTAATCGATTGGTCAGAATGTATTCCAACTAGGTCTTGAGCTTCTTATGGGTATCTCCATGCTAAATGACATCTCTGAGTTACTTGTTTGCAAAATTAACAGGTGGGGATAATCAATAAGTTGTTGGTCGCATGACCTAATTGTGTGATTGATACTAGCTTTAGAAAATCTCATGCTTTGTCTATCTTGATCTAGGTGTCTACTTGATCTAAGGTTCATAAGCTTTGTTTATTAGTCCCAATTTTCCCAAGTGCAACTGCATTGCAATGTTCTTTTATATCTGTTACTTGTTCCTTTATAGATTTTTCTAGTGTAATCTTGTCTAACAAATATCTTTGTTAGGAATACTTGACTTTTATTGCAACTTAGACCTGTGATCAATCCACTTAAGTTCTTTTCCCTTAGGATTTGCCACAAAAATGTTACCGTTAGTGTCCATGTGAAAGGCCAAATGGCCAGGGGACACTTCTTTGTATATGTTCTTTAATAAAACATATAGTGGCCTGGTCAGTCACAGACTGTAAGTTCGACCACATTTGTAAGACCTAATAAGTCTATCTTCGAGCTCCCTGTGTACTATGTTTTCTATGTATTCTACAACCTCTGTGCGGAGTATTGTGTGCGACCTTAGGAGCTCGGTTTTCTACTCCGAGCATATCTTCATGAAGCTCTCGAGAAGGGGAGCGCACTTTGGTGCATTGCCATTGAAATCCTTCACTGATATCAGAGCTGTTCATGGCAAAAGCTTTGTTCCCTTTGTGCGAGCGAAGCGAGCACCCCCCTCCCCCCCTCAAGGCTTTCTCCAAGGTGACGACTAAGGCAGCGACCAAGGCATACACCTTGGCATACCTTATCATCTGAGTCACCGAAGTCATCGTTGGCACCGTTGGCTACACGCGAGGGAGGACCTCAACGATCAAGGAATATACAGGTTCCCGGTACTTCCCGGGAGGTCACCCATCCCAGTACTGTTCCCCTCGGAGCTCGCTTAACCGTGGCAATCTCTTGCCACTAAGCTACACTCTTGTGGTGTTTGAAGAAGAGGGAAGACTAAGGTTGCCATTACCTTGAACATGTTTTGGTCCCTCAAAGATTCATTCTTTGCTTTCAAAGCCTATTTTTGAAGCATTTTTGGGTGTCTTTTGGAGCCATTTTGGAGTACTTTCGCACATAGTTCTCTTCACACAGGTCCAAGAACATCAAGAAGAGTGTTCTTTGTACTTCTCCGACAATAAATATCAACCTTTGGGGCTGTGTTTTCAGCCACACTCGTAAAACTATAGGTTTCTCGAGAGGCTCTTACTTTTGGTGGGAGCAGCTACTACAAATTTATGCATGTTTTTGAGACTAAATCATCAGAGTTGACAGACACTTGCAGGTGTTGTTCGCTAGCTTTTGGGCTATGCATTCAGCCTTTTAGGGTCATTTTACTGCATATATTGAGCACATACACACCATGCACGCTTCTGTGGATACCGCTTATGTATGTCCATGTGGTCATTGATATAGCGGTTACGTTTTTTGCATAAAGCCTTTTACTTTTGAAAAATTAGGGTCGTGGTGAGGTTTTCTTAATTGGGAGACACCCAGATGTCGGGGTCTCTTCGGTGGTGCAGGTGGAAGACTTACCCAGCCTCGCCATAGGAGATGTATGATAGCTGTTCATAGGTGCTCGATAAGCCTAGTTGGCTTCTATTGGGTAACTGATTATATGCAGTGGAGTCAGTGATTCACTATGCAGGAAAACATGCCAGTACTACTTGCAATTTTATGATATTTTGACACTATTCATACACTCATTTTGCAGAGGATACTTTGGAAATTTTTTTTCAGATTTCTGGTTTTGTCAACTATATAGTGGTCAATTTACTCCTTGATACACTAACTTGTTGGTGTTCGGACTCTTCTAGCTCCATTATCATTCTATTCACTTCTCTATCATCATGGCGTTAGAGGTCTCAGGCACATCCGGTGGATCAGGGTCTAGTGCTAGTGTTCCGAGGAGGAGCTATATACTTGCAGGGCGAAGACCATTTTGAGATTCAAAAATTTGATGGTACAAACTTTGCTCTATGGAAGAAACAGATTAAAGATGTGCTGATTCAAAGGAGGCAATGGAAGCGAGTATATGGAATTTCAAAGAAGCCTGCTGACATGGATGAAGATGATTGGGATGAGTTAGATGAAATGGCTAGGTCTACCATTCGCTTGCACCTGGTAGATAATGTTTACTTTATAGTATTAGACTGTGAAAGTGCAGAGAAGCTTTGGAAGAAGTTATGCAACACATATGAAAAAGAGACGGCATCAAATAAAGTCTATCTGATGAGAAAAATGTATGACCTTCATATGAAAAGTGTTGCTGCTCATCTGAATGAGTTTGATGCTATATTCTCTCAGTTATAGGCTCAAAAAATGGATATGGATAATGAAATGAAAGCAGTATTGCTGTTATGCACCCTGCCATCATCATGGGATACGTTTTGCACAGCTATTAGCAACAGTGCACCTGGTGGTAAACTCGTCTATGATGACATATGTGGAGCACTCTTGAGTGAGGAGATTCGCAGAAAATCTATGGTTGGCACTCAGAGTTGAGATGCATATAATGTTCATGATTCTCACCAAGGAAAGAATCAACAATGTGGTAGGAGCAATAACAAGGAAAAGAATGGTCAACAGAATAAGAGTAGAAGTAAATCAAGGAAGAGGGATATCGAATGCCATTATTGTCATAAGAAAGGACACATGAAGAAAGACTATTATGCATTAAAGAATGCTAAAGGTAAATGACAAAATGTTGATGGGCATATTAAACAGTTACCTACACCATCTACTTCGATTGTGAAGATTGAAGAAATTAATGCTATTTCTGAAGATGCTGATGTGTTGACACTTGAAAGTACTATGCCAACTGAGGCGCTTATGGCTAATTCTTTTTCCCACACCTGGCTGCTAGATTCTGGTGCTTCTTTCCATGTGACACCACATAGAGAATGGTTCTCTAATTATGCAGCAAAGTCTCTTCGTATCGTGAGACTTGGTGACTCTTACTAGTGTGATGTTGTGGGGATTGGAGATGTGGTTGTGCAGTTCATTGATGGTTCAAAATTTGCTATGCATAATGTACGCCATGTACCTCAATTATCACACAATTTGATGTTAGTTGGTCAACTTGATGACCTTGGTTACATGGTGGTCTTCTATGCTCAGTTTTTTCGTATATCAAAGGGCAATATGGTTATTGCAAGAAAGAACACTTGTTAACTGTTACTAAACAGCCTATGGCTTGTATTTGGCATGGTCGTTTGGGCCATATATCTCGTAGTGGAATGGAAAATCTTTCTCGTTCTGGCTACTTACCTATGTTATCTTTCTCTGAGTTTTCATCTTGTGAGCACTATCAATATGGAAAGCAAACCAAAAATGTGCATAGAACGCACATTGACTCTTCAATTCAGCCTTTAGATCTCATTCATACAGATGTGTGTGGTCCTATGCCCACTAGGTCCTTAGGTGGTTCTCTTTTCTTTGTCACTTTTATAGATGATGCTACTAGAAAAGTCTGGGTATATCCTATCAAATCGAAGGATGAGGTATTCCCTACTTTCAGAAAATGGCTTGCTTCAATTGAGATGGAAAAAGGAACTAAGTTTAAGGCTTTACGTTCAGATAATGGGGGTGAATATACCTCACATGAATTCAACCTTTTCTGTCAGTCTAGAGGGATTCGTAGAGAGTCTACAACTCCTTATACCCCAGTACAGAATGGTGTAGCTGAGAGGATGAATAGAACTATTAAAGATAGAGTATTCTCTATGTTGCATCATGCAAACCTCTCACAAGGTTTTTGGGCAAAAGCAATATTGACTGCAGTTCATGTGATTAACCTTTCACCTAGTACTGCCAAAGGTCTGAAAGTGGCACAAGAGTTATGGACAGGGACACCACCATATTATGATCATCTTCAAGTTTTTGGGTGTGAAGCATATGTTCATATACCCAAGAATCTTAGACAAAAGTTGGACCATAAGTCAAAGAAATGCATTTTTCTTGGATATGGTAGAGAAGGACAATTTGGATATCGCTTATGGGATCCTGAAACATGTTCTGTGATCAGAAGTAGTGATGTCATTTTTAATGAGTCTAAAATGCATAAACAGCCCATTAAGGAGGTTGAAGTGAGAAGAGTGGTGTTGGAGGATACTAGTCCTCCGGTTAGCATGCATAAAAATGCTGCACATAGGGATGTTCAAGAGAATGTCCATTCAGATCAGTCTGCACATGTTCCTGTTCAGCAACCATTGAGACGTTCTACACGTGTCTCACATCCACCTGATAGATATGTTCCAAGTTTAGATTTTGTTATGCTAATAGATGCCGGTGAGCCTTCTTGCTACAAAGAGGCTACACAGACAGAGGATCATGTCAAGTGGGAGCGTGCCATGAAGAGTGAGTTGGATTCTATTCACAAGAATGGTACTTGGTATTTAGTACCTTTGCCAAATGGCAGGAAAGCTTTACCATGTAAATGGGTATATAAGCTGAAATTTACATCAGATAGTGCTTCTCCAAAGTATAAAGCACGACTTGTTGCAAAGGGTTTTAAGCAACATCATGGTGTTGATTTCGAGGAAATCTTCTCTCTAGTGGTCAAGATGACTACCTTGCGCATGTTGCTTGGATTCGTTGCAATGGAGGACTTAGAGTTAGTACAAATGGATGTGAAAACTACTTTCTTGCATGGAGATCTTACAGATGAGATCTATATGGAACAAACAGAGGGTTATGTAGTTCCTGGCAAGGAAAGTCTAGTTTGTAAGCTCAAGAAGAGCTTGTATGGACTTAAACAGTCCCCTAGATAATGGTACCAAAAGTTTGATGCTTTTATGAAGTCTCAAGGCTATTCACGAAGCAATGAGGATCATTGTCTCTACACAAAGAGATGCTCAGATGGCAGCTTGATATGCTTGATACTTTATGTCGATGATATGTTGATTGCTGGGAAGTCCTCTTATGATTTGTCAATTCTCAAAAGGAAATTGAGTCGGACATTTGATATGAAAGATTTGGGGATGCCAAACATATTCTTGGCATGCGCATTACTCGTGATAGGAGTAAAAGATGCATATACTTGTCTCAAAGTGAGTACATATCCAAAGTACTTCACCGATTCAATATGCAGGATGGAAAGGCATCGAGTACACCTTTACCCACATATGTGAAATTGAACAAGGATGATTGCCCCAAATCAGATGAGGAAAAGGAATTCATGACCAAAATTCCCTATCAGTCTGTTATTGGTAGTCTCATGTATGCTATGGTAGCTACGAGACCAGACATTGCATTTGCAGTGGGAGTTGTGAGCAGATATATGTCTAATCCTGGCAAGAAACATTGAGAAGTGGTCAAGATGATTTTGAGATATCTGAGTGGCACTAAGGACAAGTGTCTATGCTTAGGTAGAGGGAAAGCATCCATTATTGGTTACACAGATTTTGATTATGCTGGTTGTGTAGACAATCGTAAGTCTACATCAGGGTACATTTTTCATTTTGCTAGAGGTGCTATCTCTTGGAGATCTCCTCTTCAAGAATGTACAGCTATTTCCACCACAGAATCAGAGTATGTTGCAGCAAGTGAGTTATGTAAGGAAGCATTGTGGCTTTCTCGTCTTGCTTGTGATATGGGTTTACCTCAGCATGTACCTCGCTTGCTCAGTGATAGTCAGAGTGCCATTGCTTTGGCTAAGAAT
The DNA here is from genome assembly GCA_020310875.1 of Ceratopteris richardii. Classification (NCBI taxonomy): domain Eukaryota; kingdom Viridiplantae; phylum Streptophyta; class Polypodiopsida; order Polypodiales; family Pteridaceae; genus Ceratopteris; species Ceratopteris richardii. The sequence continues at coordinate 135,623,347 of CM035421.1, read as the reverse complement.
CCGGTCTATCATGCAAAGACCAAGCACATTGAGGTGAGGTATCACTTCATTAGAGATTGCTTAGCCACTGAGCGCATTATTCTTGAGAAGGTTCACACTCGAGATAATGCTGCAGATGCTTTGAGTAAAGCTCTACCACGGGATAGCTTTCGACACTGTTGTCACTTGATGGGGTTACTTGATCCTTGATATTACACACTCACTTGTATACTGTGTAAGATGCCCATCAGGTGGGAGGTATAGTTTGTATACTTACACTCAAGTATTCTTTATCATTCTTTATTTTTCTACCATAGTTACTTTGGCCATGTTGGCCTTTAGTAGGATATTGTTACCGTTAGTGTCCATGTGAAAGGCCAAATGGCCATGGGACACTTCTTTGTATATGTTCTTTAATAAAACATATAGTGGCCTGGTCAATCACAGACTGTAAGTTCGATCACATTTGTAAGACCTAAGAAGTCTATCTTTGAGCTCCCTGCGTATTGTGTTTTCTGTGTATTCTGCAACCTCTGTGCGGAGTACTATGTGCGACCTTAGGAGCTCGGTTTTCTACTCCGAGCATATCGTCGTGAAGCTCTCGAGAAGGGATCCGCACTGTGGTGCATTGCCATTGAAATCCTTCAAAAAATATTCTACTTACTCTTGAAATTGAATAATTAGAGTTTCTTGTACTTATATCGTACCTAACGTAACCCTAATTAATTAGTGCCACCAGTCATACTTAGTATGAGCTAAAGAATTGACTTACGAGGTTGAAAGTTCTTTCAACCTCGAGTTTGGTGTTCAAGGAAGTGCTTTGATGTCGAGTAAGCATTCCCCAAACCTTGCTTTGTTATGCACTTTACCTTGCTTTGGACACCCTTGAATGGCTCTTAATGGACCTATAAAAGTCCCAAGTTTAGATCAAGATTTAACTTTAATTTACTTGATAGATAAGTTTTGATTCAAGAATTTTTAAAAGACCCATTTTCCCCCTTGCAATGTTGAAAAATCCTTTGTAGCTCCCTTGGCTTCATAATACCACTTGAAGGTCAACTTCAAATCACCTTATCTAAAAATTGAGTGGGATTAAAAATGAGCTTTTTAGCAAACTCTAGAGCACAAAAAATGGATTTTGGATGAGAAAGTTATGTCAATTTAGGCTCCTGGGGATCAAACAGACAATTTGAAGCTCACGGGATATTTATGTACTTGTTTAAAGTAGTCACAATTATGTGAAAATGTCATAATTGTCTAAGAGAATTGCAATGTTGTGAGACAATCATGATGTTTTGCCAATCCATAAGATTAGTTCAAAATTTGCAAAAAATGAAAACCCTTTGCAATCTCAAATGAGGAGATTTGGAAATGCCAATGGATGCGTGAGGAATTCTTGGCACAGGAGCACTGAAATACTCTTTCTTTCTCTCTCTCTCTCTCTCCTTGGTGCATGAGAGGGGGAGCACTCCAATGTAGAGAGATGGTGCTTTCTTGCTTGGTTTGCAATGTCCACTACTGCACTTGCTATTTTAGAATTTCAGCCAAATTTGTCTGTCTATCATGATAAAAGGTGTCTATCATGATAGACCTATTTGTTGTGATAGATGGTCTCTATTGTAAGTGGATTTTTATCAGGATAGATGGGTTTCTACCATGATAGACCTATTTTTTGTGATAGGTGCTATCTATCATATATCGTGGTCTTCTATCTGTGGCCATAGATGGTGTCTATCATTCATAGATGCGGTCTATCATGGGGTCATCTGTGTCGTGATAGATGGGTGTCTATCATGATTGATAGATGTTTGTTGTCTATCATTTGTCATGGATTTTGGTCTATTGCAATAGATGGTGTCTATCATGATAGATTGTCTTTATCGTGGGGAGTCATCTATTGTGATAGATTTGTCTATCATCATAGATGGTGTCTATCATGATAAACTGGTGTTTACCATGAATTTTTTCTATCGTGATAGACAAAAAAAATGTAGATTTTGCAAAAACTTCTAGTGTTTTGGGATGCTCTTGTGCTACAAGTTGTCATGCAATGAATGAAAACATAAAGTACCAACTTGCTCTGTTTATCACAACAGATAGAGGTCATCATCTCTGAAACCATGCAGAGGTCTTTCATACCCAAGAAAGCTACTAGATATGGTGATACAACTCAAACGTGTAGAAAATGCTCACAAACAACAACAAACTAAATGCACTAAAGCTCTCTCTCACTCTCTCTCACAAATGGAATGAGAGGAATAAGGTAGCAAAGGGAATATGACAAAAAAAATGAAATTTCAGCAAAGAAGAAGATTGAGGTGGGAGATGATGAGGATGATGATGGTGATGAAGGATGTAAGAGAAAATACGAAAATAAAGAAATTACCTATGAATCCAACATCACAACTCTAAGCATTACCATCACACGATTGTCTTGGAAGTTCTCTCCCCAGCAAGAACACCTAATTTGATGTCACTCTAGCACAATGGTGAGTACCAATGTGAGGAGATCCACCTCATAATTATCAAGCTGTGGAGAGGTGAGAACTTGTATGATGAACATAAGCAAGTGGAGTTCACAAGTGAGTGAGTGAGAAGCATATAAGCATGCACACACATACACATACGCACATACAACACACGAAAAAAGAGAGGAACAACGTAATCTTTGATTAACTAGAACAAGTTATAAAACACCCATGAAAAGCTCCTATCTCCAACAAATGAACCCAAATGACTAGCTCTTTTTATAGTTCTTTGACTAGTTTTGTCCTAGTTCATACCTAATGCTTGGACCAATTAAAAATTAGGTTCCTACGCCTATTTGGAGACTCAATAGAGCTCAAAAAAATAAGAAAATTGATACATAGGTACTTCTAATACTCCTCAAGCTCCAACACTCCTCGAGTTGAACAAAATGGATTCTGAACTGTTAAAAATGATATTTACAATGTTGGTGTAGTGATAAGAATCACCATTGATTGAAAATAATTACTGTAAATTTGATTCGGCCTATTCTTTGCCTGGCCTCCATGGCTATTCTATCTTCTTGATCCTTCTAATCATTTTCTTTGGCCTTCTTGTCCTTTACATTTCTAACACACACACACACACACACACATATATATATATATATATATGTGTGTGTGTGTGTGTTGATATATTTTGGTAGTTATGTGTGTAAACACACTAGGACCACCAAAGCACTTTTCCCCTTCTTAGGAGATTTTTCCCCCCAGCTTGTATATATGTCTATAACCCTAATGAGTCACTTATCTTTGTACATTTTTTGGGTAATACATCCAATATTGTGTGTTGTGCTCCAAGCTTTTTCTTCTTCCTTGTGTTTTTCACATGCTTTGGTAGACCTCAAACTCCAAGTTTCAGAGCAGGCCACTACTTCATCTAGGGCATCGTCGACACCCCTCTAGTCACAATCTCTGAATTGTACAAAATTTGGTGAGCATATGCAAGGAGATTAGGAGCTCAAAACGGCTTCCCTTTATGGTGCCAAAATCACGATATAAGATCATTTTGGCTTTCAAATGCACTATCACAGTGCTTGTGTAGGCAATTTTGTCTTTTTGTGCCAAACATATAGACAGGTTTTGGTTCACCAGTATAAGCTGCTCAAAGTCTACTACAAGTTTAGCAGAACTTGATAAGGTAGTTCTGTTCAAGTTTTTGAGATACGATCATTTTTCTGCATAAGGTTATCTTAGTCAATGGTCATGGATGAAGCTAGTAATGTGTTCGGTATGTTGGTTGTTGACGATAAGTTGGATGGTACCAGTTACCATTATGGGCATATATTATGCATCCTGTATTGGTCATAAAAGGACTATGGAATATTGAAAACCCTCCTATTACACGTGCAAATATAGTTACTCAACTATAAAGGTGTTGAAGATGATGATATTCTTCACGTTCTTGTTTGTGTTGTGGTTTCTACTCCACCTACTATAGAGAAACTTTTTTGGGATGGCAAAAATGCTAAAGAACATGCATTGACAGCCTTTTCTATCAAATGTGCCATTATTCCTCACATTCCCTCCTGCAAAATAGCAAATGATGGTTGGGAACCACTTATCACTTTATACCAGGCAAGAAATGAGGCTCCTATTGCTTACCTCTGAAAACAAGCTGAGAGTGAGCATATGAATGAAGGAGATTCGATGGACAATTTTTTGACAAAGAGTGATTGATTTTTGCTGATAAAGTCTTGCTAGACAGTTCACTTGTGTAGACTATTCTGAATGGTCTTCTAGATTCATATCAAATTTTTGCTTCTACTCTTCAATTGATGATGAAAGGCAATCCAAATGCCTTAACATTTGATGAGTTAGTTTCTATTCTATTGCGAGAAGATCAATCTAGAAAGAATAGGTCTATTATATGTGTTGCAGATCAAGCTTTCTTCGCTAGCTAGAAGGGCAAAGGTAAATGGATTTCATCTATTAGTAAGCAAAAATATGCTAATTTTACACAATCAAAGAAGGATGACAAAGACAAGAAGAAACATTAAAGTAGAAATTGTTTTGCAAATACTGTAAAGGAAATGATCATGTCATAAAGAGTTGTCCAAAACTGGTTGCAAAAGAGGGAAAGAAAAAAGAGGCAAAGACAAAAAGAAGCTAGAATGGTTGTTGTAGAGGCCTCACCCAAATTAGAGTCTACAAATCTTGTGCAGAATGAAGAATGGGCATTTACTACTATTTTCAGTTATGAACCATCTTCTCAAGCACAATGTATGTCTGCAATAGGCTCAAATGTTTGGTACTTTGATAGTGGGGAAACCAAATATATTACCTCACAACACAATTTCTTCACTTCACTTGAACTTGTCCCTATAGGGAATATTGCCACATGCACCAAAAATTCCTCTTATCCTATCATTGGAGTTGGTAAGATCATTTTGATTACTGTTGATGGTAGTTCTTTTACATTTTTGGATGCTTTATTTGTGCTAGGGATCAAGAAAAATTTGTTATCAGTTTCAACATTAGCCAATATTGGTTTGGTTATGAAATTTGATTATGATAGGTCTTTAGTTCATGATCTATAAAGTGGTGATGTCATTATTGCTTCTGGCATTTTATGCGATGGTTGTATAAGCTCATAAATTATGCACAATCTATGAATGATTCAACATGTGCAATTCAAGATTCTCTAGCTATGTAAGATGCAAAGCTTTGGCAAGCATGCTTTGGTCACCTATGAGTGCCAACTCCTTCTTCACCGCATTACTCAAAAGGGGAATTTCTTGATATATTTTGATAGTGATGTGTGTGAACACACTAAGACCGTCGAGACACTTTTTCCCTCTCAAGCAAGTTTTTTCCCCTGCTTGTATATACGCCTATAACCTCAAAAATCCAACACTATATATACATATATATATATATATATATATATATATATATATATATATATATATATATATATATATATATATATATATATATATATATATATATATATATATATATATATGTGTGTGTGTGTGTGTGTGTCTGTGTGTGTGTGCGTACATGTTTGTATATTTGAATATATGATATTTATGTGTATATCTATATATATGTATACATACAAATACATATGCACATACATATAGAGATACATATATACATGCATATAGACATACATACATACATGCATACATAGACACATAGATGCACATATATACACATATTATATACATAGATAAACAAATACATATATACATATGGTAGACTCATGCATAAATAGGTTGCATTGGAATTGTGTATAGAGGCTTTTATAAAATTATTTCACTTCATGAATAGGTCTACATTGACATGTGTACACTATACTTTACAATCCTTCTAGTATTCTACATCGAATATTTTTGACTCTATCATCGTGAACATATGGAAGTGTTTATGCATGCACACATAAAAAGATAAACTTGAGGGTACATGAAATAATATGGGAACCTATTACAAAGGTTGGAAATTATTTAAAATATTTTATGAATAATTTCCAATCTATACATGCATGTAGATATGAAAGGATAATGTAGTGAATAAACGAAATAAAATCTTAGTCTATTAGAAAAGTGATAAAAAAATTTTTAAAGAATAAAATGATTTGTACATAAAATAATCTATGATTAATTAATTAATTGCATTTAAAATACAATTTCACCACTTGGAGGATCATAAAAGATTTATGTGCATAATATAGTATTTTTAGAATACTAAAACTATACTAAAAAGAATAATATTATACTCTATATCATGTAGTGTATTTATGTGTGCATGTATGTGTGTATGTATGTGGTTATGAATGTATGTATTTATTTATGTGTGTATGTTTGTATGTATGTATCTAGGTAGGTATTTATGTGTATATGTATGTATTTATGTGTGTATGTTTGTATGCATATATATATGTATGAATGAATGAATGAATGAATGAATGAATGTATGTATGTATGTATGTGTGTACGTACGTATGTATGAATGCATGCTTCTATGTACTCATTTATATAAGGATGCATGTATGCATGCATATATCTATGTATGTATGCATCCATGTATGCTTATCTATATGTACATATTTTATGGTGTATGTATCTATGTATCATTGTATGTGTGCATGCATATATACCTATTCATTTACATACATTTTTAGGTATATACATGTGTGAATGTATATTAAATCCTTGAGGAGGAATGAATGAGTTTTAAATAATTGATAAATTTATAAGAAGCTAGAGGGGGTTATATATAGCAGTATTTGTATATACAATATTGATGTATCGAGTACTTATATTTATATGATAGCACACAGAGATAACAATGTAAGTAATTAGAAATTAGGGTTTTGCAATATTTATGGCTGTATAACTAGATGCAATATTTAAATATATATATTATTTATAAATACGATATTTATATATACAATAATTATATTTATATGGTAGCATTTATATTTATATGGGAACATTTATACACACACAGAGACACAAACACACACATACACACACATAGACACAAACACACACACACACACACATACATACATACACACACACACACAAATTTTAATACTTAGAAAGTTAAGTCTTTTGAGTTATATATGGCAGTATTTGTATATACAATATTGATATATCCAGTATTCATATTTATATGGTAGCACACACAGATAACAATGTAAGTAATTATAAATTAAGGTTTTGCAATATATATGACTATATAAATAGATAAAATATTTATATATTCAGTATTTATGAGTACAATATTGATATATACAATAACTATATTTATATGATAGCATTTATATTTATATGGGAACATTTACACACACACATATATGTATGTATGTATGTATGTATGTATGTCTGTATGTATGTATGTATGTATGTATGTATGCATGTATGTATGTATGCATGTATGTATGTGTATATATATATATATATATATATATATATATATATATATATATATATATATATATATATATATATATATATATATATATATATATATATATATATATATATATATATATATATATATATATATATATATATATATATATGGTGATACTTTTTTTCATATGGTAGCATCTATCTTTATACGACTAGATTTGTATCTTTATGGTAGCATTTATATTGATATACATGGGAGTACTTAATTCTATATAACAATATATACAATATTTATATATGCACCATTTATATATGTTGTATTCATAAACTATATATATATATATATATATATATATATATATATATATATATATATATATATATATATATATATATATATATGTGTGTGTGTGTGTGTGTGTGTGTGTATGTATGTATGTATGTATACATACATACATACATGCATTCATACATACATACATACATACATACATACATACATACTGTGTACCTAAGTCATGAGGTCTTAGGGTCTTGCATCAAAGAAACTAAATCTCATTTGCCCCACAAGTGCGTATAGTGGTGGATTGACACACGCTTAATTGTCAATCCGAAGAACCACATGAACCAAGTGTATGAAGACATGTGCAGGTGTAATGGAAAGTGAAGTGGCTCTGCTATGATGCATATGAAAAGACTAAACTATCTCTCCAACTCACTCAATCTCTTGAAATGTCCGTCGCGATGCCACTTACAGTAGTAAGCACAAATTTGAATGTTTCTCCCAGCTCCGGACTCTGAATATGAGCAATAGTGGGTTCCTTTCGAAGCTCTCAATGAGGCGCATCTATTGGTGGTAGCTTCACTTGAATCTGACAATGGCTCTTCAAGTTATGGCCAAAATAGTGAATGGTGGGAAACACCTACACTCACTCCACAACTCATATTGGTTCACACACACACTACAGTAGTTCAAAAGTGATGGGGAGGGATAAACAACAATCCTACACACATTTTCCAAGCTTCACGCACACACAAAAGATCATAGAGAAGATGAAAATCAGCAGGGAAGAAGCAAATTCGAAATTTCCGTTTTCCTTCTTCACAATGGCAAAAAGTCTTTACAAAGAGTCACATAGTGACTTATATACATGTGTCCTAAAATTGGTCCTTTCACACATGAGACCAGCACTTTATTGACTAATCTCTAACTTCCTACTATTTTACAAGAAATATATTACAATGATTTGGGGCTTATGCATCTAGAGGACTCCTCTAGTACAATTACATAGCTTTGAGCGAAACTTCTAGGATTTTGAAGAAGAAATTTGTGCCCATTAATCTGAAAATTTTGGGGCTTCTCTTTTGTGCCTCTTTTCTCTGCAACACTCTCCCTCTCTTTGTCTCTGTTGTCCCTTGACAGGTTTGCTTCTATCTGCAACTCGTCTATTGCTCCTGAATACACGCACCTAGTGGTCGAAGAAGCAATGAGGATTGTCAAAGAATTTGTTACTTTATGTGAAATTAGTCCTTTTCTTCTATGAGCCCCTTGGTATTCCTTATATAATAAATCTGGGATGTTGTATTAAGTCGGGCTGCCACACATGCCATCAGTGGCTAAGAATGTGATATTCTTAGTCACTCTCTTCAACTTTTCAGCCTCTGCCTCTTTTTAACTTTTGGTCTTTTGATATGTCTTTGTCTTCACACATCTAACCTTGTTGTATTGCTTGGAGTCGGTTTACTTTTCTCAACCGCACACACCTTGTAGATGAGGAGACAATTAAGACCTTCAGGCAATTGGTTATCTTATCCGATGAAGAATCCTTTGTGTACTGTCTCCCTTCCCTGTTTGTTTCTTTTCATCACATGCACCTAGTGGATGAGGAAGCTGTGTGCAACCTCCCATGAAATGTCCTGGTTGTTATCTTTCTTTATTTCCAATCCTCAGGACCTAGTTCTTTGGTGTTTTCGCTTGATGTGTGCCCCTGCGGGGCTTTGGGCAGAGGGTTGTTCTTTTCTTTGTAAGCTTCTTCTCTTCACTGAGTTGTTTTATTCTTTGATCTCCTTCTTCTTCTCTTTTTGCTCGATTCCCCTTGCACACATCCCTCCTCCTGAACTCTGTCATCCTTGACGAGCTTTTTGTGGTGACGTGAGTATGTTTGTATGACTTTCTGCTCTCGTTGATTAAGCAAATTGAGTTGACATAACTTCAATTCCTTCCATTGAGTTGACTTCACCCCGTCATCTGGTGCCTATCTATGATCTGGAAAGAAGCTTAGTTCATAGGCCACCAGTCGTGCATTTAGGTTAGAAGATACTTTCGCAAAAATCTTTGAATCCATTTAAAAAAACCCTATAAAAAATGCCTCTTCAAATGTTTGCATATATGTACTTGGCAAAAACATGAGTCTTGAGTATATGGCCATGAGTGTTAAGTGACTAGGTATAGTCGATAAATCGAAAACGAGGGCATCTGATCCCTGGTTAATGCCGATGAAGTTCAAAAATGTATACTGTGCATGTTGAAACACCTTTATTACAGTAAGTAACATAATCAAAATTTTGTTAGTCATTCTGATGGCTAAATCTGGTACGGTGGCATATCTGGCAATCCAAAATTTGATTGTTTTTACCATGTATTCTTTGGTGATTAAGTAATTTCATGGCGGAATTGGTAATAATGGATAGTTTAGCCTTTGATTATTTATGCTTCCCTGGCGCTCTCCTTCCCAAAATTGCCTCCAGGAGCGTCTTCCAGGTACTGAGCAAGAAGATGGATTGACTTGAAGTACATATGGTGCCGATTCCTAGTGTACCCTTAAGGTAGGATTCTTTTCCAAAAATTTCTATCTCCAGATAGGATCTGCTTTATCAAATTCCTCTTGAGTATAGGTAAATGTCTGCATATTGAGTTGTAGGTTGCTATCTGGTTCTTTATTGGTTGTGGTCTTTATGTACTGGCATGTTTGTTCCTTGAGTAATCCATATGGTACATTGAAAGGATTCATTACCTGTTTTAGATTTCTGCTTTCAATCTTTGCCTCTCTCATGACTTGGATTACTTGTTCTTCAAAATCTTCAGTAAGATGGACACCAGTAGTGCCCGCTCATGTCAGCTTAGTTCTGCAATAGCCCGAGTATGTCTCTCAGTGTTGGGCTCCGTTTCATCCCTTATCAATGAATGATGTAGGGGGGAAGAAAGAGGACATACCTCAGTCTCCTCAATAGCTGTTGTGGAGTGTGGAACTACTGGTGTCCCCTCATTTACCTGCTGTGCTAATTGAGCTTTCAATTTATTTATTGTCTCATCCTTTTCTTTGATTTCTTCAGTGGCCCGCATAATCGTGCCCTTGTTCTTGAGGAGCTCCTCTCCAATGGCAGTGAGTTGATTCGCATCTTCATTGCATTGTACAAAGTACTGATTTTCTGCCATCTTCCATTTCTTTCTAAGCTCAGTGGTGTCATTCGTGTATCTTGTTTCCCAATCTCTTATGATAGCTTGCTCTTTTTTCAGCTGATCTTCATACTTTGCTATCCGCTCTTCTAGTGCTTTTGTGTTGTCTTTTGTCATTTCAGGAGCTTCTATCGGTTGGTTGCATAGAAGGGCTGTCATCAACTCCTTGTTCCTATTCCGTAGGTTGTCGGCTTCATCCATGTATGCCTTGATTTGAGATTCAAGGATCTTACTTCTATTATTTGCTTTGTAGTTCTTTCAGTTGTTCTTGCAGCTTCTTGTTTTCTGTTTCTAATGTGGCACATTGATTCTTGGCCTCGTTGGCTTCTGACCCTTTCTCTAATATTATCTTTTGTGCTTGAAGTAATTTGGCAGATAAATTCTCACCTATTTCGTGGAATTGGTTCTTCTCTCTCATTGCTTTGTCATAGTCGGCATCAGCTTTAAGCATTAGCTTTTGAGTATCCATGTTAGTTTGTATCATTTGTTGTACTACTGGCTTGAGCTAAGCTACATCCATGTTTAACCAAGTTTTGAGGATGCTTGGTTCTTCCCCTATCCGTACGTCTTTTCCTTGCTCCACATGTATCGTCTCATTGTGTGGTTGCCTTATTTGGAGCTGTACTTCTTGGTTTCTTCTTTCCTCTTCATTATTGGTCGATTCAGTAGCACTCCCTTGAAACGTCACATCCCTCGGAGAGGGTTTTGCTACTACCCTTATTGGTGTGAAGGGTTCGGACTCTTTCATTGTGTCTTCTACCTTTTCTTCCTTGGGATTCTTTACTAGGACCTCTCCCACTAGAAGAGTCTCTTTGATTTGGATGTTAAATGCTTCATTTAATTTGATAATATGAACTCCTTCTTGACATGCTTATCATGTCCTTGGTAGTGTTATCAGGCATCTGATAGATCTTTGTGCCTTCCATGCCAAAGTCATTGTTTACTTGATTTAATTCTTCCCATTGACCATCATCCCATGAATCACTTCTAATATCCACATTCAGCAAAGAGGTTTCTTGTTCCTCTTGTGCATCTGATGATGAGATAGAATTCATCAATCCCAATTCTCTATACCTATGAACCTTGGTCAACCTTTTTCTTTGTTTAGAGTCTTGATGGGCTTGTTGGTAGTGATGCCCTTGCAACGATAGGTTTACATGTCCTTCCATATACTAGTGAGTTGCTTCCATGGCTTTTGTTAATTCTTCCTCCGTAATGGGTGGATTTTCTTCAAGCCTAATCCTTGGAAGTACATGTGCCTTCTTTGTAGCTGGAGCCTTTGCTTCTGTCTACATCATCTCTCGTAATCTTTGGTACCTCTCATTCTTGGCTTGGAGCTCGTTTTGACTTCTACTATTTTGACTGCTTTCTTCTTTCTTGGAACCGTGGCAATCTTTGCGTATTTAGCCATTTCTTCTGATGACAACATCTCTTTCAAATGCTCCCGAATGCCTAAAGCATGGTAGATCAGTATTGTTAAGGCAATACTTTCGCTCAAGAACTTCTTCTGATTCCACTATTTCTTTGCTTCAAAGAGTCGTTCTTGAATATATATGGATTCATGTTAACTTGATTCCCTATTTATTTGATGGCATGGGACAACATTTGTACTATGATCTTCTATGGAGCAGTATATCTATGCATGTTTGGAAAGCAAAAATGCTAGTGAATGAGCCAGACTTCCTCTTCTATATCAATACGATTGATATCAGTGAACGTTCTGGTTTTTGCTCCCTGGCTTTCCTCTTTTGAAATTGTATTCCCATCCAAAAGCTTCTTTAATTAGGTCATGGGTGAATTGTATGATGACCCACTCGCCTGCTGCATCTAGGACTCTTGCTTCAGGTACTAATGGATCATATAAGGCCGGTTGTAAGGTGTTCATGACTTGTGTGCATCGCTAGAAATCCGGTTTATAGATTGGGAGTTCAAAGTATTTCTGGATACCAGCTTTCTTCATAATGTCTACCATCGATGGAAGTTCATGCACCACTTTGAAGTCTTGGGACATTACTGGGAACTGGTGGTCCGCATCCATAATTTTAATTGTCACCAAGAACAAATAATCTCCGGTAGGTTGATCCTCCTGAAACCAGTGACCTTTTGCCTTTGCCACGCTTTGTAAGGGAAATTCCAACATCTCTTCTTGAATGGTTGCTTCAGAGTCCTCAGAAGCCATCTACACTTGTAATGAGAAGAGCATCAACTTTTTATAGAAGGCATGTCATTAGTGATGTGTGTCATAGTGACATGTGGTTCATTGCATCACTCCGTTTCCCCTTGCTTAAGTAAGTAAGATCTCTTACCACATATCTTTTCATTTTTATTCATGAAAGAAAACAAGAGTTAGTTTAGCTAAAGCATTTATTTATTTGCATAGTAGGTCCATTCCTATGGAAGTAGAATCTATGATCTATTCGTAAGTGGGAAAAGTGCACTACTAGTTTTGTTTAACACATCATGTGCCAAATGCATGGCCTCGTAGTGTGGCCCTGGCATGCATACTGTAGGTGCATTCGATTCTCCATGTGTGCAATCGGAATCCTATTGAATCTGTTGTTCTGGTCCTTGCTGCCTCTTGGGTCTCTATATCCATTTGTAGTTGAAGTGTGAGGCTTGGTCTTCTCTTTGTTTTGTCATGCTCTAGGTTTTACCTCTTTCTTTTTTGCAGTATGATTGGTTTATATCCTGTTCCTCTTGTACCTTTTGTGAGTCTTGTTTGGCTTTATCGTCCTGCTTTGTTGGTGTAATATGTCTTGTTGCTTGTTGATCTCTTGACTTGCCATCTATATGATCTTTTTCGGAATCCATATGCATTGCCATGTTTTCTGAGCTTCTACTAATGAATTCGGAAGCCATACTCTCAGAAGTCTCATCGGTCCCGATTGTAATGAAGAGAATTTTTTGTTTCTCCTTGTCTCCATAAGATGAGTGACCTGTATCGGTGTAGACGTTTCTATTTCCCTTATTCAATCCTTGGGAACCCAGTGTAGATTAGAACTTCCTTGTTGCAATAACCGGATAGTGGACTTCCACTTGGATGATCTTCCCTTGTTGAAGGTGACGTTAGGAGCGTTGTCTTCACCGTTTCCCTTGGATTCATCGTTCATGTGGGATGAATCCACCTCAACAACTGATGCATTGGCATTGGTAGTCACTTCTTTCTTGGGACACTCCTCTGGTACACTTTTGATTGATTTGTTTGCTAATTCCTCTTCTATGGTTTCTTTCTCACACTTAACGGCATCCTCCATGTGAGAGGGTCTTTTTTCTAACAGGCTAAAGCTTTCCTTATGCCCTATTTTGGCTTAGATGTATCCTTGGGCTAGGTGAATGCTCACTTCATTTTCAATAATCCAATCTTGCCCTAGGATCACGTTCTCTATCAAACCCTCGTCTTTACACACCAGAACTCGTTGCTCCATCGTGGAATTTCCTAGGTGGAGGGATATCCTAGCTTCTCCAATACATTCTATGACTTGGCCCCCAACGCCTATCATGTGTGCTTTAGTTGGTGTTATGGTCGTTTGAAGATGAGTGATGACCGTCCTTCGTATGCTTTTACCTCTACCCACTTAGTCGGGTAATCAGTTGCTACTATTATGTATTCAGTGTGTGATCCTCTGGCTGGTGGATTAATGGGTCCCATGAAATCAATACCCCATTTGGAAAAGTCTCTCGCACAAACCATGGGTCTTAATGGCATGTCATCTCGTCTAATAGGATATTTAGCTCTTTGGCATGTCTCAGAACTTTGTACATAGGTGTCTGCATCCAGTAAAACTCAAGATATGACCTTCTGAAGGTACTGCTCTGAGTGAGTATAGCAGAGAACAAAACAGAGAAGTAGATGATAATAAATGTATAGATTCACATATGATTACAACCACATTGGCAACGAATCTTTGCACAATGGGAGTAGAATGATAGAGATATGGAGTAAGCTCTTCAATCTCTACAAAATAACATGAAGTGGTCACGTACAAGGCTTGCTAATCGCCTCTTCCTTCTTGCTCCTTTTATAGCTATCTTGGAGGGAGTTTTGAATTCGAATTCGAATGGCTCCACCTATAAGTGATCCCCAAAGTTAGGAGATATTCCCTCACCTCAAAAATTCGTGATTTTAGGAGTTAGAGCCATGAGTTTGCTTTTACATCATGCATGAGGTAAGCCAACCTTTTCCTTTTTTTTTTTTTATTTACAAAAGATAAAATGTACTCTTTTACAAGAGGTGTTCACATGACTACTCATGTGACTTACAAATGAGGATAATATCAAATATATCAAGCATGTAGGCTTGGGTAAAATGCACCAACAGCTCCCCCTCAAGCCTAACATGCTTGGCCTTCAAATAAGTCTTCAATTGTCCTTGATTTCCTGCAAGCCAATCATCAACTTGAATCTACTTAATTTTGTACCATCAAGAGCTTTAATCAACATGTCGGCACATTGCATATCTGTAGAGACATAGGATAGTTGAATATCCTTGCTCATTAGCTTCTCCCTTACGTAATGGTAGTGGACTTCAATATGCTTGGTTCTAGCATGGTATACCGGATTAGCTGCTAGATGTAGTGAGCTTGTGTTGTCACCAAAAATGTGAGGTGTTGAAGAATGAAGTCCAAGATCTGTGTACAAAGACTTTAACCACATGATTTCTTGAGTTGCATTAGCCAAACCTCTATATTCAGCTTCGGTAGAAGATAATGCCACGGTTGGTTGCTTCTTCGATGACCAAGAAATGATTTTTGAACCTGCAAATGATATATACCCTGATGTGCTTCTTCTATCATCTTTAGATCCGGCCCAATCTGCATCTGAGTAGACCTTTAGCTCAATATATGAAGTATATGAATAGAACAAACCTTCATTCATGGTCCCCTTTAGGTACTTGAGGACTCTCTTGGCCGCTTCCATATGTGGTCTTCTCGGCCTATGCATAAATTGACTCAATATGCTAACACTATAGCATATATCCACTCTTGTGAGTGTTGCATAGTTCAAACTTCCAACCAAGCTTTGATAGCTTGTGATGTCTTCAATTGGCTCTCCTTCATAAGCACTAACCTTATGATTTTGCTCCATAGGTGTACCTGCACACTTGGTATTTTCCATCTTGAACTTGACGAGCATGTCATGGACATACTTCCTTTGTGTGATGTATATACCTGAATCTGTGTAGATCAACTCCAATCCAAGAAAATAAGTGAGTGGTCCGAGGTCACTTATTTTGAACTCCTCCTTCATTTGACTCTTTACCTGTTTGATTCCTTCAAGATCATTGCTTGTGATAATAACATCATCAACATACACACATAAATAGATCACTTCAGATCCATTCCTCATTATGAACAAAGAGGTATCCGCCTTGCTAGCTTTGAATCCTTGGTCCTGCAAATAAGTCACCAATCTGAAATTCCAAGCTCTTGGAGCTTGCTTCAATCCATACAAAGCTTTCTTTAGTTTGCATACATAGTTAGGATGATGTGCATCCTCATATCCAGGAGGTTGTGCCATATACACTTCCTCATAAATCCATCCATTCAAGAAAGCATTCTTTACATCAAGTTGATAAAGATTCCAATTTCTAGATGCAGCAAGACTAATGAGAACCCTAATTGTAGGCATTTTTGCAACAGGAGAGAAAGTCTCCTCATAATCAATACCATGGGTTTGAGCAAACCCTTTAGCAACTAACCTTGCTTTGTGTCTATTTATACTTCCATCTGGATTCCTCTTGATTTTATATATCCATCGAGATCCGATTATCTTCATAGATGGCTTGTTAGGTACAAGCTCCCAAGTGTCATTCTCCTTCAAGGCTTCCATTTCTTCATCCATTGCATCTCTCCAAGCTTTCTTGCTTTGTGCTTCTTCGAATGTGGTAGGTTCTTCATTGGTTGAATCCTTTGCAATGTAGATTGAGTGCTTGGTGACCAAAGAAGTATCATAACCAAACCTTTTTGGTTTCTTCTTCTCCCTTGAAGACCTTCTAAGTGGTTGATGTGAGCTCTCCGGTCCATATGTAGCATCCTGCATCTTTGCTTTACCTTTGTTCTTCCATAGCTTTAGTCTTTCCAAGTCTTCTAGGTCAATCTCTGAATCACTTTCTTCAATCTGCTTTGGCTCCTTTGGTTGAAGTGATGGAAAGTCTTCATCCAAGTCATACGGCAGTTTCACTTTCCTGTCATCATCAAACCATGATTTGTTTTCATAAAAAATTACATCTCTACTCACAGAAAATCCTTTATTGGTTGGATTGTACAATCTATATCCTTTTTGGTTTTGGTCATAACCAATAAATACGCACTTCTCTACCTTGGGATCCGATTTCCCTCTTACTTGAGAAGGAATGTGAGCATAGGCTAAGCATCCAAAGATTTTGCAATGCTCTAGACTAGGTCTTCTTCCATTCCACACTTCATATGGAGTGGTTCCATCTAGTGACTTAGATGGAAGTCTATCTATGAGATATGTGGCTGTAGACACAACCTCTGCCCATAGGTAGTTTGGCAATCCCTTTTCGTTGAGCATGGACCTTGTAGCTTCAACAATAGCTCTGTTCCTCCTCTCTGCTACACCATTGAGTTCGGGTGTATACCTTGTAGTGACTTCCCTTTTAATGCCTCTTTCATGCAAGAAGGCATCAAATTCAGAAGAGAAGTATTCTGCTCCACCATCTGATCTAAGTCTTTTCAAAGTCCTACCTGTTTGGTTTTCAACAAGAGCAATATACTTCTTAAAGCAATTAAACATTTCATCCTTGTGCTTCATGAAAAACAGAATGGTCCACCTGCTACAATCATCTATGAAAGACACATAATATCTTGAGCCTGATATAGATGGCTCCTTACTTGGACCCCACACATCCGTGTGCACTAGATCCAAAGGATTTTGATACATATATCCTTTCTTATTGAAAGGTTGTCTATGAGCCTTGCCGAGTTGACAAGCTTCACACTTATAAATCATGTGTTGCCTTGTGATATTAGGCAAACCAAGTACACTTTGGTCCCTGCAAATTTGTTTGAGTGTCCTCTCACCAATGTGAGCAAGCCTTTTGTGCCATATCTCCAACTCTGTTAGAGTTTGAGATCCATAGCTAAACAAAGCTATGTTCTTTGTATCTTCCACTTCAAAAGTGAAAAGCCTTCCTGTCTTTTCTCCTTTGGCGATCCTTCGAAAGCCTTGCCTTGGGTCTTCAACATATGCTCCAAATCGATTGAATCTAACCTGCAATCCTTTTTCAACAATCTGTCCAACACTTATTAAATTTTGGTAATTGTAGGGACATACAAGACTTTGCTTAAGAGGTTCATATTCCCATCTGATGTCTTCACATTACCTATCTTCTCCACTGAGTGCTTTGTGTCATCTCCTATCTGCACTTCATGCTTGTTATGAGGATCTTCCAAATCAGAAATTAAAGCCACATTTCCTGCTACATGGTTCGAGCATCCCGAATCAATTTAAAATATGTGATCATCATCCTTACCCTTCTTCGCTGATAGATTCATAATCAATAATGAATCTTCTTGACTTTGGTCCTCTGCATAGTTATTGTAATCTCTTCTTCCTCTATGGCCACTTTGATAGTTGTTGTTGTTGTAATTGTTGTTGTTGTTGTAGCCTCCATTGTATCTACCTCTATTTGATCCATAGCCACCTCTATTGAATCCTCTTCCTCTTGAGTTCCTCGGGTTCCTGAAACATTCTTCAGTAGTATGGTTAGATAAGCCACATATGTTGCAAGGTTGAGATGATTGGAATCTCCCCCTACCTTGCTTTCCACTTCTGCCTCTTCCTCTAGCTCTTCCTCTACCTGCAAAGTTTGCTTGGAAAGAGCTACCTTCATCTTCATTCTTCGTATTCTTTGACTTGTCCTTGACCTTAGCTTTATCAGAATATAAGGCAGAAGTTTGATTACCTCTTGAGGACTCACCACCTTTGCTAATCTTTGCTTCATGAGTGAAGAGTTGGCCCATGAGTGTGTTGAGGTCGGGTACATGCATATCCATGTATAAATCCATGGCTGTTGTGAATGACTCCCACTTGTTGTCTGCTTTGATTCCATTCATGATTTGTCTTATGATTTTCTCCTCTTCAATTACTTCTCCAATGCTTCCAAGTTGGTCGGGAATCTCCTTCATCTTTGTGACATAATCAGTCACATTTTGCTTCGGGCTTTTCTTCATTGTTGTGAACTCCATCCACAATTGGTTCTTCCTTGCTCGAGTGTTGGAAGAGAAGAAAGAAGCAAGTGCATTCCAGGTTTCTCTTGATGTCTTGCATCCCTTGACATGAGGTAAAAGAAAATCAGAGATTGAGTTTAGAATATAGGACCTTGCAAGTGCATCCTTCGAACACCATCGAAAGTCCTTCCACTTCTTCATGTGATGGTTGCCCTTTGTTCCTCATGGTTGGCATTGCTTCATCTCCGGATATGAATCCATATAGATTCCTCCCTTGAAGGTAAGCCTCCATCCTTAGAGACCATGCCGGGTAGTTGTTTCGATCCAATTTATCAATTGTTGATGGAAATCCATCTCACATGTTGCTTGACTATGCTCTGATACCACTGTGAAGAGAGATGGTGTATGCAATCCAAAGATGAGTAGGTGCTGCTACAACCAGCTTCACACCAGCCAACTGAGACTTCAGAGTTGATTAGTAGACCCTTTAAGCTTCCTAAATCCACCAAAATATCAGCCAAGTACTTTGGAACATGTATCCCAAAAATTTAAGTCAAGACAGACAAGTTGCGAGATGACTAGCTCCCAAAACTTGCTAGTTTTGGACATACACCTGCTGGAAAAAATGAACAGTGCTCTCAACCTCGAAGGAATTAGAAACATTCCTTCTGGGCATAGCAAATAGACTTAGCAAGCTTCCCAATCCAAGTTAAAACACTTCAAATGATGGACTGAGCACTGAGAACAAGTTTCATCAATTTCTAGAACATTCCCACAATTCTCGGGGCTCTGCAGAGATAGACCAGTGAGCAGTAAATTGCATATAGATCCCAAAATATTAATTCAATGACTATGAAAATTTATAGGTACAAACTAGACAGTAAGAGCTATCCAACGCACTTTAAAACACTGAAAACTATTCAGTAAAACTCGAGATATGACCTTCTGAAGGTACTGCTCTGAGTGAGTATAGCAGAGAACAAAACAGAGAAGTAGATGATAATAAATGTATAGATTCACATATGATTACAACCACATTGGCAATGAATCTTTGCACAATGGGAGTAGAATGATAGAGATATGGAGTAAGCTCTTCAATCTCTACAAAATGACATGAAGTGGTCACGTACAAGGCTTGCTAATCGCCTCTTCCTTCTTGCTCCTTTTATAGCTATTCTTGGAGGGAGTTTTGAATTCGAATTCGAATGGCTCCACCTAAAAGTGATCCCCAAAGTTAGGAGATATTCCCTCAGCTCAAAAATTCGTGATTTTAGTAGTTAGAGCCATGAGTTTGCTTTTACATCATGCATGAGGTAAGCCAACCTTTTCCTTTTTTTTTTTAAATTTACAAAAGATAAAATGTACTCTTTTACAAGAGGTGTTCACATGACTACTCATGTGACTTACAAATGAGGATAATATCAAATATATCAAGCATGTAGGCTTGGGTAAAATGCACCAACATATACTGACTTGGTTGTATCCAGAGAATCCGTCCAAGAAGCTATAGACTTCTTTGCCTGCAACTCTTTCCAATAGGTGATCAGTGATAGGTAATGGGTAGCTATCACGCATCGTGGCTGCATTGAATTTCTTTAGATTAATGCACACTCTCAATTTTCCGTTCTTTTTGGGCACAACTACTAATGGTGACACCCATTTAGTATGTTCTATCTCGTAAATGAATCCGGCTGCCAATAGTTTGTCTATTTCTTCCTTAATTTTTGCTGCATAGACATCATTATAAGTGTAAGGATGTTGCTTTGATGGTTTTGCATCAGGTGTCATTGGTATTCGGTGAGAACAAATGGAGGGTTCCACACCTTTGAGATCCTTGTAGGTCCATGCAAACACATCTCGATAGTCTCGAATCAGTCTTATCAATTCTTCTTCCTCCTCAGGTGAGACATCCTTTTCTATGTACGTGCATCTGTCTTCTCCATTTTCCACGGTCACTATGTTTTTTCTGTTTGTTCCTTGTTGTCATACGCTTCTCCTTCTCTAGCCTCTCTTGTAGGAATCTAAATGGCTATTTTCCTTTCCTCTACTTCGTATCTTTTGAAGTGTTCTGGAACTTCAAATAGATCTGGGTTGGTTTGGCCTTACTCGTGGTTTCCTCATGGTTCGGTACTATATGGGCTATTTCGATTGCTAACACTTTAGGTGTACCATCCTTTTCCTCAGCTTGAATGACTTCTAAATAGTGTTCCTCTGAATCAAACTCTAGTTCCATCTCTATGCTCTCGAATTCTTCCTTCCATTCTTTTTCTAATATTTCTCCTGCTTCTACCTCCTGAAGGACTACCATGTAAAAATTCACGTCATAGCCCTCTTCGTCCACACATTCATTCATACTAAATGGGTGTCACCATTAGTAAACATGTGTTGCCCTCATCTCCTTGGCTAACTTCTCCAACCTTATCCACCGGGATTTGTACAGTAGAAGGGTTTTCACTTCCTTGCTTTCCTTTTTGTTCTTCTCCTGCTCCAACTTCAACTGCCTGGCTAATTGTTTCCATAATTGTGGTTTGACACGAAGTAATTCTTCCACAGTCAACTGAAATTGTACTTTGGTCTTTTTGAGTTCTGCTAGATTGTGTGAGGTCTTGTCTGAAGGCTCCTTTTCTTTTCCTCGTACTCTGGGAGCATGGAAGATCATGGATTCCTTCTCATATTCTCCCATGTAGTTTAGTAGGGTGGAAATGCTCTGTGCTTCCTCCCTATTTCGATCTAACCTAGAAACTTCTTCATATATTTCCTCCATGTTTGGAGTTGGTTGATAGTTTTCCACATCTAACTCCTCAAAAGGCGGTTTCGTGACTCCATTCTTTTTCCATTGATCTTCTCGAATCCTAGTCCACAACTCTCTTGGCCAATCAGCTTCTAAACCAGGGACTGTGGACATGGATTTGTCCTGGGTATTTAGTAGTTCTTCCTTATCATCCATCTCTTTTGGTTTCTGGTCCTTGGTTTTAAGACAATCATTGTATTGATTCTCGGATATTCTTGTCTCAGGGAGGACTGGGATAGTCTTCTCTAGAGTGGCCTGAGCTACCTCTATGAGTTTTCTACATATCGCTAGTCTCCCCTTTTCTAACTCCCCTTATGGGTAAAGCTTTTCATGCTGCTCTACTTTTGGTCCATTCATGATTCTATCTTGGTAAGCTTTCAACCACATGTCTAAATCGTCCGCTCTTGGGTCTACTAGAACTGATCCTGGCTCTAGTGTCTATGGTGTAATGGGAATCTCTTCCTGAATTTCAAGTTTTTTAGGTTTCTTATTGCCTCTTGTGTCCTTCTTGTCTTCCTTATTTTTATTTTTCAACCATTTTTCCTTGAGTTTTTCCCTCCTATCCTTCCACTTTTGACTTTTCGTTGTTTGGATATTCTCACGTGGGTCTACCGAGTCTTCCACAACTTGTACTCTTGGTTCTAGGGTTTTACTCTTTTTCGGTTCCGAGTCTACTCGTTTTCTTTCATGTCCTTTTGCTTCTGTTTGTGTGATGGCTTTCAATGGTACTGTGTATTCCTTGTCACTTCCTGACGATTCAATTACTTCTATTACATTAATAGGTGCAATGTCATGAGGCTTATTGGGATTTTTTGGGCAGTCTCTAAAGAGATGTTCCTTTCCACAGTCATTGAAATACCCTTCCCATGTTCTGGGGGTGGTGGGTTGTATGGCCGAGTGCATTCTCTTATAAAGTGATCTTCTCCACATCTATAGTAGGATCCTTTTGGCATGGGTGGCCTAATGGTTGGGCTCATGGGTGCTGGTGCCTTGGAAGTGGTGTACATTAGGGTTGCCACTTATGGTCCATAGACATTTCCATATCCCTCATAAACATAGTATTGAGGTCATAAGTGTGCTCGTACTCCATCATACAAGCATCATAGGAATAGTATTCTCCTTGGGTCTGCTCGTATCCTAGGTTTGTTGATTCTGTAATGGCTAATAGTGATGCATGTACTATGGCTCTCTCCAAGTTTTCCTCTGGTTGAGCATATTTAACTAGCACTACGTTTTGTGGAAATGGTGGTTGCTATCCTAAAACTGGCTGAGGTTGTGCATATTTCCCTTGCTCATATGGCCTAGGTGCTCCTTGTGGTCCTTGATAGGGGTTGTATCTGGGAATCTCCCTTCCTAGCTCTCTAGGAGGGTATCCATATGGCCTATATTGAGGTTCATTTGAGGGTCGTGTCTACTTGTTGAATGGGAAATTCTCAGTGGTTTGATTAGTGTATTTCTGTTCTATGTGGCAATACAGAGCGGTTCCTTGATGTGGCTGTCTATTGTAAGGGTAAGTTTAAAGCAAGCCTGTTCCTTCTCTTACACACATGTGAGTAGGATGGTCTCCTCTGTTGGGAGTGATGATTGGATGCACTCAGGAATTGAGTTGGTGCTGCAAAACCTGCTTCACACCTGCCCTCCTTTGACTCCAGATATGCTTAGTAGACTCCTTGAGCTTTCAAATGACACCAAAATATGCTATATGTACTTTGGAAAAGGTTTGAGTAATGACTTGATCAAAACAGACTATTTTGTAAATCACAAGACTTGAAAACTTTCTATTTTGGTCTTGATATCTGCTCAGTATTATGCTCAGTGTGACCAGTGTAGTTACAATTAGCAAAATTCCTTCTAGAGATATTCTATTAGCTTAGTAGACTTCCATTTGCAAGTGAAATGAAAGGAAATGATAAACCACACTCAGAGAAATCACTTTAGCAACATAAGGTGTACCCCCGACTTTTTAGGAGACTTACAGTCACAGACCAGTGAGCACCCCGACTGAGATTTCTCTGTGATGGTAGATCCAATGGCCTTGAAACTTTGTAGGTGTATAGTAGACTTTGAGCTGAATCCAAAGCACTTTGAATCATCCAATTTGGTTCAGTAGACCTTGAGATATACCCTATTGAAGTTGACAGACTTGAAGGTAGTCACTCAGAGAAAACCAGAGATTATGAATGTAAGTATATTGATTAAATCTAATGATTGTACATTCCCATTGGCATGAAATGTGATGCTCAATGGTACTCAGAGGTGTAGGCTATGGTGTAGCTCACACACACTCAAAGATTGACTCAGAATTGCCTCGGGAGGAGTGAAGGATGCCCGCGACTTTTTCCTTGTACCTTTTATAGGAGTTGAATGAAATTTTGAATTTCAAATTCTAAGTTAATCTCCTAGAATCATGTACCTAAAAGTGAATGAGATATTCTCTCAATCATTCATCTACTTTTCCACGACTTCCTCAAGTAGGTGAGTTTACAAGAGTGATTAAAGTCATATAGACTTTTACATAGGATAAAAGGTAATAACCAATTAAGCATTGGTTCCTATGATCATTGTTCTATGTGAATATATCCTTCAAGGGTTCAAGCTTTATGTGTGGTCTTCAAGTTTGATAACCAAGCCAAGTCTTCCAAAGCTTCCAATGTTCCAAGCCAATATGTGAAGGCTTGATATGCACCAACAGCTCCCCCTCAAGCCAAACACTTTGGCTCAAGTTTTCATCTCTAGTCTTCAATTATTTCCTGCAATCCAATCATGGATTTAAACCTGCATAGCTTGCTTCCATCCAGAGCTTTAGTAAGCAAATCTGCACATTCCATATTAGTAGACACATATGACAATTGAATATCTTTGCTAAGTAATTTCTCCCTCACATAGTGGTAATGAACCTCTATGTGTTTTGTCCTAGCATGATAAATTGGATTAGTTGCAAGGTGAAGAGAACTTGTGTTATCCCCAAAGATGATTGGTGGTCTTGTGTATAGACCCAATTCTGAATATAATAGCTTCAACCAGATAGCCTCTTGAGTGGCATTTGCTAGCCCTCTATACTCTGCCTCAGTAGATGATAGAGCTACTGTGGGTTGTTTCTTGGATGACCAAGAAATTGGTTTATCACCTGCAAAACGTATGTAACCAGATGTGCTTCTCCTGTCATCCTTGCAACCTGCCCAATCTGCATCTGAGTATACTTTAATATCAATGTTTGATGAATATGGAAAGTACAAACCATGATTTTGTGTTCCCTTTAGGTACTTTACTATCTTCTTTGCTGCCTCTAAATGAGGTACTCTTGGTTTGTGCATAAATTGGCTAAGTACACTAACACCATATGATATATCAATCCTGGTTAAGGTAGCATAATTAAGACTACCTACCATACTTTGGTAGCCTGTAATATCTTGGAGTTCTTCTCCTTCATGTGCACTGAGTTTGTGGTTGACCTCCATAGGAATGTTTGAGACTTTAGCTTCCTGCAAATTAAACTTCTTGACCATATCCTGAATGTACTTCTTCTGGGTAATAAAGATACCTGAATTTGTGTAGACCAATTCAAGTCCTAGAAAGTACTTCAATAATCCAAGATCATTGATCTTGAATTCCTTCATCATCTATCCTTTGATGTGTCTTATTCCCTGAACATCATTTCCTGTAATAATGATGTCATCAACATAGACACACAAGTATATTACCTCTGAATTGTTCCTTTTTATAAACAATGAAGTATCTGCTTTACTCATCACAAATCCTTGATCTAGGAGATAGGTTGTCAACCTGTAATTCCATGCTCTAGGTGCCTGCTTCAATCCATACAGAGCCTTCTTCAATTTACAAACATGATTTACCTTCTTGGGATCTTCATAGCCAGGTGGTTGTGACATGTAGACTTCTTCAGATATCCATCCATTCAAGAATGCATTTTTCACATCCAATTGGTACATGTTCCAATTCTTGGATGCAGCTACACTCACCATAACTATGATAGTTGGCATCTTGGCCACAGGAGAAAATGTCTCCTCATAATCAATGCCTTGAGTTTGTGCAAAACCCTTGGCTACCAACCTAGCTTTATACCTGTTTATTGTACCATCTGAATTCCTTTTGAGTTTGTAGATCCATCTGGATCCTATCACCTTCATGGAGTCCTTCTTGGGTACCAAGTCCCAAGTATCACTCTCTTTGAGAGCCTCCATTTCTTCATCCATTGCTTCCTTCCATTCTGGTTTAGTAATTGCTTCCTCAAATGTACCTGGTTCTTCATTCAAGAGATCCTTTGCAAGATATACAGAATGCTTGGTTACAAGTGAAGTATCATACCCATACCTAATAGGTTTTTTCTTTTCTCTCTGAGATCTCCTCATAGCTTGAGTTGAGGATTCTGGATTGTCTTCTAGTTGCTTCATCTTCATCTTCCCTTTGGATTTCCAAGCCTTGAACTCTTCAATGTTGATGGTGTCTTCATCATCTGAGCTTATGTCCTCTTTCTGAATTGGTTCTTCCTTGATAAGCTTGGGGAAGTCTTCTTCCATGTCATAAGGTAGGCTAACTTTCCTGCACTCATTCTCATACCATGAGTCATTCTCATGAAAGATGACATCTTTGCTTACCTTGAAGCCTTTGTTTGAAGGGTTGTAGAATCTGTATCCCTTCTGATTCAAATCATAACCAATGAAGATACATTTTTCAGCTTTAGGATCTAGCTTTCCCCTTACCTGTGAGGGAATATGCACATATGCAACACATCCAAAAATTTTGCAATGATCCAGAGATGGTCTCTTACCATGCCAAGCCTCATAGGGTGTCATTCCATCAAGTGTCTTTGATGGCAACCTGTTAATTAAATATGTGGCAGTAGATACACTCTCTGCCCAAAGATAATTTGACAATTTCTTTTCATTTAGCATAGACCTAGCTGTCTCTACAATGAGTCTATTCCTTCTTTCAGCTACCCCATTTTGTTCAGGTGAGTACCTTGTAGTAATCTCCCTCTTGATGCCTCTTTCCTGCAAGAAGTCTTCAAAGTCATTGGAGAAGTATTCTCCACCACCATCTGACCTTAGCTTCTTCAAATGTCTACCTGTTTGATTTTCAACTAGTGCAAGATATTTTTTGAAACAATTAAATACTTCATCTTTATGTTTCATGTAGTATAAGACAGTCCACCTGCTATAGTCATCAATGAAGGACACATAGTACCTTGATCCAGATATGGATGGCTCCTTGCTAGGTCCCCAAACATCTGTATGCACCAATTCCAGATAATCTTTATGCATAAAACCTTTCTTGGTATAGGGCAACCTGTGTGACTTACCAAATTGACAAGCCTATGATCATTGTTCTATGTGAATATATCCTTCAAGGGTTCAAGCTTTATGTGTGGTCTTCAAGTTTGATAACCAAGCCAAGTCTTCCAAAGCTTCCAATGTTCCAAGCCAATGTGTGAAGGCTTGATATGCACCAACATCCTCTACATAAGTTGCAGCTTCGCAACATGGGTATTCTCATGGGTGGATGTTGGTAGTTCCATTGTCTGTGAACTCCTAACTTCTTGGCTACCAGCTCCGCCAATTCTTCTATGTTACTAGAGTTGGATGTCACTGTACTTCTAGTGTCTTCTGATTTCATAGGGCTTGGTGAACTTTTGAGATCATCAGCTAGGTTGTCCTCTAGGTCAATACACTCTTGAAGGCATTCGCTCAACGTTTGTAACCGCTTTACATTGACTAAAGTTGTCAAGGTTCCGTTAGTCAATCCGTCTAAGAATAGTGATATCATTTTTTATTGAGTGGGTATTTCTATTACTATGCATCTATCGACATATTGATTGAATCTTCAGGCGACTGTTTTCATAGTTTCATTTGGATTTTGTTTGAAGCTATGGATTAAAGATGAAGAGTTGTGTTTAATTCCTCTCTTCGTGAATTCCCTAATGAACTCCTGAAAGAATTGCTCAATATCTCCAAATTGATAGGGATCCAATGGCTGAAACCAGGTCAGAGCCGTTCCTGTGAGGGTAAGTCCAAAGGACTCATACTACACAAAGAAATCATCCACTGGCTCAGCCCGTAGGACTTGTTTAAATTCAGCTATGTGGTCGTAAGGTTCTCCCATCCCATCATAATGATTTCTCATACACTTAGCTACTTGAATCGGTCTTAATCTTCTTATGGGTTTTGGGTGTCTAGGCATTACAAGAATTGCTGGTCTAATTGGAGGCATTCTAGGCTGCACTCCTAGTGGTTGTCTTGGCCTCACTAGTGGCCGAGGGTGGTTGCCTAGTCCAGGGTGAGTTTGATTGTGTGATTGCAGCCCTAGCATTGTAAATTGCACATGGGTTTGATTGGGAATGCTTCGATGTCTTCTCTGTCCCGACATTGTATTTTTTGACTCGTTGTGTCCCAAAGGCATTATGCGAGGTAGTTGCCTACTCTCGAGGAGGGAATATAGGCAACACCATATACTTCAATTGAGTCCTATCCACTACATCCACTGGCCAATACCTTCTTTGGTTCTGGTCTAGGTACCTGACTCTAGACTCCTCTTCAGGATCTTTTAACTCACAGAAGGTCATTGGGCTTTCTTCTTGTCCACGTGTGGGTGAGTCAGGTTGTAACAATAAGTCTAAACCATGGATCAAGTAGACGTCCAGTAAGTAATCATCTTGAGGTATCAAATCCCCTCTCAAGACTCGAGTCACTACTGATTTGCCTCTGGGTGTGGTTACTAACTCTTCAGGGTCTAGTCTTCCCAAGTTTCCTTGTCCTTCCAGCCCTCCTCTCTCGTTGATCCGATCTGGGTGTTTTGTTACCACATAGATGTGACCTAACTTGTCCATGTATACTTCTCCTTCATATTTGACTGCAGGTCTGGGCACTATTGTTGAATCAGTGCCATCCTGGCTACTGATCTATTTAAGCCACAGGTAGATAGGGATCTCCTGGGGATTAGTGGACACATATTGCAGAGAGGTACGGTATTCCCCCTCTACTATGGACATGAAGTTTCCCCTAGGGATAGAACCTTGCATGTCTTCTAAAGCCATTGGTATCTCTTCCTCCGAGTCACCAGAGGTGTCCGAATAGATAGAGTGATGACTTGCTTGAGTTGCACTTCCTACCGATGAAATAACACTTCTACGGCTACTTAGCACCCGTCCTGATCTCAAGTTCATTCACTCTCCTGGGCTATCTTGGTTCCCCACTATCCCACAATTTGCCCCTCAATTACCTCTAATTTTTCCCTCAAATGGCTTGAAATGCTCTGGGTGATACCACTCTGCACGATACCACAAATTCACACGATACGATACTAGAGCAGTAGACGATACAATACCAAAATCCTCGCGATACGATACCACTCTTTGCATGACACAATACCAGTGCACTATACGATACGATATTAGTGCTCAGCCCGATACGATACTAGAATTTCTGACGATACGATACCACCTACATACACGATACGATACTGGTACGTTGCATGATACGATACCAACAAATCACACGATACGATACTAAAGTTCTCGCGATACGATACTAGTGCAAGTGATGATATGATACCGAACTTTGCACGATACGATATTGAAATTTTACACGATACGATATTGGTATTATGGATGATACGATACTACAATTTCCCATGATACGATACCACGGAGTGCAAACGATATGATACCAGTTATGTGCACGATATGATACCAGTATTGTGTGTGATACGATACGGCTCGATCGAGGATATGATACCGTGACTAAGACAATACGATACCAAGTGGACTGCGATATGATACTACTAGCTGATCGCGATCACGATACCAACTTGACGATACGATACCAAAAATGGTATCGCGATACCTCGAGTGGTATGCAGCGATATGATACTTGGCGAGTATCACGATACTAGGGAATTTTGGTATCACGATACCAAAACTCGACAGACCGTGATACTTCATCCAAAATCGCTTAAATCACAAAGTTTTTTGAACGTGTGTTTAGTTCTCACCCCTCTTCACTCTTGACCCTCTGTCTCACTCAAAGAATCTCCTAAAACTCTCTATCCCACCCCACGATACTGGAAATGTCCTTAATCATGTGCAAATGTATTTCTAAAGTAGTTTTGATATTGAAATCTTGTTGTAGTTTACCTTTAGGGATGCCTTGCTTAAGATTTGAGCTCACAAGGTAGTTTTTTTGCTTGCATGGGCCTTGTAAGGATCCCTAATTTTCAGGGATTAAGCCTCATTCTGCTGTTGTCTAAGGGGACAAAGTGCATTTAATAGGGCACTTTTTAGTAGGCTGGAGTAGGCTTTTTTTAAGGCTTACTAGGCTCCTCTCTCTCTTCTTTTAGAGAGAGAGAAAGGGAATCTACTTTCCACATCATCAAACTCGAGCATGTATGGGAATAAAAAAATGATTTTTTTTTTAAAGTCTCAATTTCAGTGTTTATTTACTTGAAAGGGCTCATTTTTTAATATATATGTCAGAAGTGACCTTTTTTGAGTTTAGTTTTTAATTTTCCTTTTGAAAAAGCAATATTTTTAAAATCCCTCCAAAAGTAGAGTGCCACATCATCAAATCCGTAACTACTCTTCACCCAAAAAATGACTTTTTCAAAATTTCAACATTTTTGGCTATTCTCAGTGGAAAAACACACTGTGACCCATCCTCATCCAAGAAAGCAAACTTTTCTTGAGAAAATCATGCTCTAGCATCTCTTCCAAACAAATTTCTGGTCTCTTTCTCAATATTGTTTAATTGTTGGAAAAGATGGTGTTGACACCTATTACAAACCTCACATTAGGACGTCCTCATGCCCCAGCATCAACAAGTATCCATGTTCGTGTGCCCAGAGAGTTTGCTCCAAATACAACAATGATGTGAACTCTCAAAATGAGCGTCGTGAAGCTGGAGAAAAGAATATTGATCTTTGGACTCATGGTTCATTATACCCTCCTGATCCAATGTCTTCTTACCATCCAACATTCCATAACCTTTCAACTTTACTTCAGTTCATTGGTGCCGGTAAAGCTGGGCTCTTAGGTTATTGTCAACGATTATCTACACATTCAACTGCCATTACTAAGTATTGGATTCAACAATATCAACTAAATCATACAAGGTTGGTCACTTTTGAAAGCACAATCATATCTTTACAAGAAAAGCTTGCAGAGCTTGAAAAGCATATGGAAGAAAAGGAGAGAACAATTGAGAAATTTAAAAACACTGTCCAACACTTGAGAGAGACTCCACTTGGGATGCGACGTAGGAGACGATCATTAACATCCTTTGACTCTCTTTCAATTGGTGGTGGAGCACGCAAACGACGAGTTTTTGCAATAAGGTTTGGCTTGTATTTGTTTCTCTTTTTGGAAGACTTTTATATGTATATATATATATATATTTTTCTTGTTATGTAGGTCATTCGTTGAAGATGTTAATGCATCATCAACAACAGAGGATCAATTCAAGTTATTAAATTCTTGTTTGACCAACAAGCAGGTGGTTAGTATTTTGGAGTCACGGATAGGAAACCTTATCAAGAAGAAAGTGATTAAAGATTTCACAAAAAAGTTACAAGATATTATCACTCCTAGAGACGTGCAGATGGTATGTGATGAAGCAGGAATTAGTACTAAAGGATACAGTGCATTGTACAACCTTTTGAAGCATTCATTAGAAAGAGAAGGTATTTTACAGAATATGTTTCCATCTCCTTACAAGGTATCGCTAAAGAAGTCAATGTCCAATGAAGATATAACTAGTATTCTTGGAAACTACTTATATATAGAGGATATTATGCCTATGTCTATTTATCATTTATCTACATCCAAAAAAGAGTTGAAAAGCGCAGTTGGAAATGGATTTCCTTACACAAAGTACAACAACATATTCGTGGATTTGGAGAGGCTTCAACAGGCAATGGTTCAATTTTACAAATCTACTATACCAGGTATGTGCACTATTGTTACCTTGATATACATTGTATTTTGATGTTATAAAGATTTTGCTAATTTATGCAGATTGTAATACCAAATTACAGTTTATATTGAAGTTAGATGAATGCCAGATTATAAAGGGACGACGAATGGAGAGATTGAGTTTGACACTCATGAATGAAGCTATGAGAAATGCCATATCTGATGAAAGTTGTAACTCTAGCTCTAAGTCTACATATAGTGTTCAATCCGAGAAAGAAATATGGTGGTTAGGTGCTATTGAAGTACCTAAAGAATCCAATGATGTTCTTTCATGGATTTTTAGTAGGACCCCATGGATCACTAAAGTAATACTTTCTCAAATTCATGGTGCAAAGCTCCACATAGAAAACTTTGGTGATTTTGAGATAGATTGGCACTTGGGTGGGGATTTAAAAACTATCAAATGCATGTTAGGTTGCAAGCAAGGTGCATCTGCTCGTTATCCATGTCCATTTTGTACTCGAGGCTACAAAGTAACAAAGGGACAACAAAAAGTACTATCTAGCTTAGATGAATACATAGATGCACCTACTTCCACGGAATGGGATAGACCTTTGTTAAGGTGTCCTATGTTAGAAATACCTAACCGTGACACATTAGATAAAGATTGGAATCCCATTATTCCATTTCCATTAGTTAATGTTCACTTTTGCACATTGCATGCTTTCATGAGAATATTTGATAGATTATTGAAGCTCCACATAGAATATGCATTTTCCATGAAGCCAATCGATAAATCTGTACAAGCAATCAAAAAATTGGAAGAGTTGCTTAATTCGATTGGTTGTCATGGTGGTAATGTAACTCTAGTTGTCAAAAAACCTGGTGAATCGCAAAATAGTTTGCAACAAGTGTCAATGACAGGGAAGAAGGCAAGAAAATTTTTCAGAACAGGTGTAAGCCCTAAGAAAAATGAATGCAGGGAGCTATGGAAAGACTTGTGCATGATCACCACTGATAATGATTCTCAAATTGACCTTAGTAATAGGCGAAAGAAGGTTTGGTCATGCTTAGATAAGTTGGTAGGTTTAATGAGTCTTAATAGCTCCAACAAAAATGACCGTCAGTTGTTTCAAGATACATTAATGGAGTTTGCAAAGTGTTTCATCCTATCTTGGGGAGAGAGCAATATTACACATTACATTGTAAGTTTTCTTATTTTTTCAATTTTCTTGTTGATAGGATTGTGTTATATGTACTTATATCATTTCAGCATATTTTATTTGCACATGGAGCATTTTTTATGCATCGATATGGTTCATTGGAGATTTTTAGTACACAAGGAATGGAGAAGTCACATTACAAGGCTAGAGGTGTTTACTTCAAGAACACACGACATGGTGGTGGTGCAATGCAATCAAACTATATGGAAGAGATGTTTAATTGGTTTTATCGTACTGCATTTTCAAGGACATATGCAATGGAACGAGCCAAGGAGTCGAAAGTTGCAAAACTTGCAAGATTTAATCAACACAACTTAGCTAGTGAAAAATGGAAGTCATCATTGGGACCTTTACGTCATGCTCAATGGCGGGCTACAAGAACACGAGAGGGTTCATCATGGAAGTGAAGTCATTTAATACATTCATGGCATTTTCTGAATAATTCATAAGGTTTGCTACACACTAATCTCTTGTTTGCAATTTTTTCAGGTAATTTTTAATTTTTAAACTATTTTTTGTCCATTCAGATGTGAACAGAACCTTTTTAAGTGAAACATTATAAAAGGAGACTCATTGTCTCATTTCAACATTCTAGCACTATAGAGGATGGCACGAACAAAGCAAACTGCAAGGAAGGATCCCATTAACTTTCCTACCTATGTGCAAGGCACTCAGAAGCCACCATGGATGAATCACCACAAAAGGCGACATAGTGTCTCGCACTCTGCATCCCATCGCGAAACAGGTGGTGGCCATACCTCTG
This sequence comes from Ceratopteris richardii, assembly GCA_020310875.1. Classification (NCBI taxonomy): domain Eukaryota; kingdom Viridiplantae; phylum Streptophyta; class Polypodiopsida; order Polypodiales; family Pteridaceae; genus Ceratopteris; species Ceratopteris richardii. The sequence goes on along the minus strand of CM035421.1, from coordinate 135,589,627 downwards.
GGAGTGAACAGTTGCATGAACAAGTGGAACATGGGCAATCCAGGGAAAAGGCCGTAAATCAACCCCAATCACCACCATCATCATATGATGAGCCTCCATCACCAAAGAGACCAACAAAGACAAGGGTGAAGGAGCGTGCTCATAGACAGGTAGTTTCTGATGATGATTTTGATGAATCGCATGAGGATGTGTCTCAACAAGGTTCACGTACAAGTGATGAGAGTCGAAGATTGCCACCATGGGGTAACGAAGAAATACCTACAAATCATAGGGTTATTGTAGCTGGAAAGACACTACCATCAAATCAGGGGGCCATACCCAATGATCAAGAGAGAGAGCAAAGCCAGCAACAACATCCTGAACAAGGAGAAAGCTCAAGACGCGTGCAACGGAAGAAGAAATTCTTTCAACCTCGTCGTAGACCACCCCAACCAAGACCACAAGAAAATGTCCAACGAAGACCACCACCACCACAAGCTAGAGCACCACAACGAAGAAGAAGATATACGAAGGCATTTGCAGAGATAAGGCACTATCAAAAGACAGCTGGGCTTCTCATACCTAGAAGACCCTTTGCAAGGGTGGTCAAAGAAGAGTTACAAAGGTATTGTGCAGGGTTAAGGATCCAAGCTCTAGCTTTAGAAGCTTTACAAGAGGCAGCTGAAGCATTTTTGATATCAATGCTAGAGGATTCCAACCTGTGCGCCATCCATGCTAAGCGAGTCACTATACAACCGAAGGACATACAATTAGCTAGGAGAATTAGGGGTGATCGTAGCTAAGTTTTGTAACTGATCTCTATGGACAAGAGATTTTTTGTAAATATTGCCATTTTCAATGAAACATTAGCACTTTTCCTCTATTCCATTTATAATCTCATTATTTAGAATGAAACATGAGCAGTGATTTTACATTTCCATGTGTTTTCTTGTGATAATCTCTCATATATGAATGATTGTTTTCTTATCTTGTCATTTTGATCTAGTGATAATATCCCTGTACTGAAATTTCTTTTTTATTTAAGGTCATGTAGGTCTTGTAGGGCATTGGGAGGCCAAATAAGGCCCTGCCACAGAAACGCGGGAGAAGGCCCTGCAAAACGTTTGCAGGGCCTTCTCCCGCGTTTCTGTGGCAGGGCCTTATTTGGCCTCCTAATGCCCTACAAAACCTTTGAAATATGAAAGAGGGATCATGACTAGTAAAGCTAGTTCAGGGGTAGTTAATATGAACAAATTTTGACCTCCCTATACCTTTGAAACATATGAGCAGAGCATTTTGAAACTTAGAACATTTGCATTCTTGAAAATATCCATCTAGTGAAGGTTCAGTCTTATGTAAGGTAACCTTGGGCATGTCAGGACCTTTAGTTTCATTCTTTTGGACTCTTGATCATTGGGTAAGCCTCCATTAAGGTCTTCTAGGGCATTGGGAGGCCAAATAAGGCACTGCCACAGAAACGCGGGAGAAGGCCTTGCAAACGTTTTGCAGGGCCTTCTCCCGCATTTCTGTGGCAGTGCCTTATTTGGCCTCCCAATGCCCTGGAAGACCTTAATGGAGGCTTACCCAATGATCAAGAGTCCAAAAGAATGAAACTAAAGGTCCTCCCAATGCCCTACATGACATCAATACATCACATGCAGGTCCAAAAGAATTTTAGATAATATACTGAAAAAGAAATACTTGAGACATTTGTAAATAAAGCAAAGTGAAAATTTGATATTAATTCAATTGTTTACATCAATTGGCTTTGAGTTTCTCAATGACTCTCTTTCGACGCTCCAAAGCCATGGGTAGGGTGTAAGTCAAAATTGAGTTTGCTATTTGATCAACATTTCTAACACCTAGACCTAGAGATATACCTATTTGGCCTAAGACCTTTCCACGGAAGTTGGAACCTAAGGTTGTAGTTACAAGGGATTTCTTAACTAAAAAGATACAATTACTCCCCTGTGTAATGGTTGATAAACAAAGCAATTTACTTAAGGCCTTTAGACACCATGTCATGAAGTGGCCCTGAGGACTGAACTCTTTATGGATAATTACAAAATGGTCTTTGGGAAGTTTCCCAATGTAGTTTGCAAGGGATGAGCCACCTCCACGAGCCACTCGATCACCTCCGCTCCTTGCTGCAAACTTGTCGACTTCAATCACCTCCTGCACAAATTTTTATGATTAGTAGTTGCATGTGTTTGTAAGAATGAATGACATGAATTGAAGATACTTACATCCTGAACTCTATCTTCTTCTTCTCCTCTCTCTTGAAGTTGTAAATTAATGCTGGAGTGGGACATCCCACTCTGCTCGATTACTGGTGAGGAGGGAATTTTTGATTCCAATATCCGTTCTTGTGCATTATTAAATTGTTCTTCTGTGATATGTTCATGTTCACTTGTGAGTATGTCATTGCAAACCAATTTTATTGTGTCGACCACTGAGTCACCAAATGGCAAACACTTTTTCTCCAACAACTCAGAGGTACTATCCAAAGGACACTCTGACAAAGTACAAAACAAACTTAGGCATTCATCAAGCCGTAGCCCAAATGCCTTCTCTACATCATGTAAAAACAAATATTCTTGTCCCTCGACAAGAACCACTGAAAAAGTTTCAATCTCCACCTCTGGAATAGTTGCTTCTGGCTCCGAAGAGGTGGATGGCTTAGGCACTTCTTTCAACTTATCATCCACACCAAGAGGATAAGTTTTCTCAATAGCTTCTCTCTCTAATAGGAGATTCAAGGGTTCTTGAGGTGGTTCCTTTTTATCCTCGACAAAACCACCTGTAAGAAGATGAGGGATCTCATGAGGAATTGGTTCTGGTTCCTCATTCACAAAGAAAATTGTGGCAGCAATGAATGAAAGATATTTTGGACCCATCTTGCGTTTCCTATTCAATTTCCTTATAAGTGGCACAGTTTCATCAAGAAGGTGCCCTACTTCCTCTGCAATTGCCTGGAACCGTTTCAATCGTTTTGCAAAAGCCTCATCACCTTTGTGAATGTAGGTGAGAAGGTCACATGGAACCCAAGTTCCATCATATGGTGGTATTTCAATGGAGAAACGCAATATATGAACTTGCATATATTGAAGTAGCTCCTCCAAAGCATCGGCATTCATTTGCACGGTTCCATGGAGGTCAGGAACCTTGGAGAGAAGATCATATAGGTCATGTTGACCTTTATAATCTGAATCCTCCAAAAATTCTAGAAACTTGTGGCGTGCACTCTTAGTAGGTACAGAGGTGGAAGCCATAGCTTGCAAATGCAGACTGTTCTAACACTCAATGTGGTTGCAAAAGTGAGAAATGAGGAGAGAGGACTCCTATTTATAACTTTTCTAGAATTTTTAAGTGATGGGTCCCACTTTTTCATAGAAGTGACTTTTCCTTAAATTAAAACATAAGAGTCTTGAAAAGGAAAACTTTGACATTTGAGATCACATCAAAGGAAATAAACAATAAGAATGCTCTTTCAAGAAAAACCTTGAGAATTTACAGATACAAGTAGAATGTGGCCAAAATATCCTTGAAGTAAATGTGAAAAATTTTTCATTGCAAAAATAGGTTTGTTTACAGGTTTCACAGTATCTTTACAAAAAAGAGTTATGACAATGAAATGTCAGTTCCATCCATGCTCCAATCTGCAAGAACCTTGATTTTGTCTTCCAATCTCTTTCCAATCTGTGGACAATTCATAAAAGAGTAAAACATTTTCAAATCATGAACAATAGTGATAGAATAAGATATATATATATATATATATATATATATATATATATATATATATATATATATATATATATATATATATATATATATATATATATATATATATATATATATATATATATATATATATATATATATATATATGTATATATGGAATACAACTCTTACCTTGTTCCCTCGTATTCGAAATTTGAAATCATGAAGATCGTCATATCCCATGATAAGTAAGTGCTCTCTCAAGTTGGCCAAGTTCCAATGTTGATTAACTAAAACCACCTCCATATCATTGTTTGGTAACTTCACATTAATTTCAAATGAAGCTAAAGATCCCTCCAAGCTTTGCAAAGGTATCCACTCTCCTAGTTTACACATCCAACGATCATAATAAAATCTGATGTACAATGAGGTGCGATGTTTTAAATAGCGAAACCCTATACCTGTGTCACCAATTCTACAACGATATCTATCCCCTTTTGACAATCCTTCTATATAACCCCAATTTTCCCCTAACAATCCTTCTACTGCTTCGTATGTAATATCTTTACATAGGAACATTGTAGGAGTTTCTACAAAAGGAATGCCTTGAAATATGAAAACAAAGCAATGGATTGGTAGAGTCCAATGAAGACCTATTGATCTAGATACTCGTGTGAATTTCAAAGAGTTATGTATGTCCATCACCATCTTACGCTTGAAAGATGATATGGACCAAAAATCAGGTTTTGGCCACTCTAAACTAAGAAGAGAGTCAACTTTGATAATCTCCAACCTTCCATATTCACCATCTGTGGAAGGAACAATGTACTCGTGAGTGTAAAAGAAGATCCTTTCACGAATAAGTTTAGCAGGAGGTACATCAATGTTTGCATGTAATGCTTTGAAAGTTCCTGTGAGACTATGAAGTGGTTGCTCTTCCACTAAACTAGAAGGAAATATGACTGTAGCAATGAAAAACATATGAGATGAGTAATTAAGACATTTAACACCATGAAGCATTGAGAAAATAGAAATACTCACAATGGATTGGATATCTAATTCTATTGGAGTTTTCTAACTTCATGGTTGAAACTGTGAAGACATGTTGTACAATAGCAACCATCCCACCATGTGTTTGCTGCTTGAAGCCTAAGAGCTTACCTTTCCAATGAAGATCCAAATTTCCACGATCTCGAACACGATGAGGACCAAGTCCAGATGGCTGCATGTACACCCATGCACCTTTGCAAAACTCTTGTGGTAGCCAACTTCCTTCCATTGTTTTGATGTTGTGGCACGTCATTGTGTGAACTTCGTCCTTTGGTCTCCTACGAGCTCTGGAGCTTTCCATGGGAGTAAGAGTTGTTGTCATTGCTGCAGAAGTTGGGAGAATGGTAGGAGGAGAAACAATGCTTCTGTTGTATGGTATGGAGGGAATAGAGGTGAAAAATATGACTTTTTGGGTTTTGGGTATGAAAATGGGAGTTTGAAGAGGGAAAATAGAGTTTTTTGAGTCATTTTGAAAAAAGTCACTTTTTTAGTCCACAAACATGCACGGATTTTGAATTAGAAGTCAAAAATAGCACTTTTGACCCTGAAAAGTGATATGGAGGTCATTTAATGGTATTATGATGAGTTTTACAACTTTTAAAAAATTTTGAATTTTTGGGCCCAGCCTGATTACGAGATTTCTTCTCTCTCTAGAAGACAACCCTGAACATAGAGGAATCTTGTCCCCTCTTCCCCCTTCAGCCTAGTATTTTATAGGGTATAGACTGTGGCCACCACCCTCTTCTGATTGGTCCATCACTAATCACTCCTTGAGCTAAAAGGCCCACCCAGGGTTCACCTTTTTTCCTAATGATTGTGTGAGGTCTTGTCTGAAGGCTCCTTTTCTTTTCCTCGTACTCTGGGAGCATGGAAGATCATGGATTCCTTCTCATATTCTCCCATGTAGTTTAGTAGGGTGGAAATGCTCTGTGCTTCCTCCCTATTTCGATCTAACCTAGAAACTTCTTCATATATTTCCTCCATGTTTGGAGTTGGTTGATAGTTTTCCACATCTAATTCCTCAAAAGGCGGTTTCGTGACTCCATTCTTTTTCCATTGATCTTCTCGAATCCTAGATCACAACTCTCTTGGCCAATCAGCTTCTAAACCAGGGACTGTGGACATGGATTTGTCCTGGGTATTTAGTAGTTCTTCCTTATCATCCATCTCTTTTGGTTTCTGGTCCTTGGTTTTAAGACAATCATTGTATTGATTCTCGGATATTCTTGTCTCAGGGAGGACCGGGATAGTCTTCTCTAGAGTGGCCTGAGCTACCTCTATGAGTTTTCTACATATCGCTAGTCTCCCCTTTTCTAACTCCCCTTATGGGTAAAGCTTTTCATGCTGCTCTACTTTTGGTCCATTCATGATTCTATCTTGGTAAGCTTTCAACCACATGTCTAAATCGTCCGCTCTTGGGTCTACTAGAATTGATCCTGGCTCTAGTGTCTATGGTGTAATGGGAATCTCTTCCTGAATTTCAAGTTTTTTAGGTTTCTTATTGCCTCTTGTGTCCTTCTTGTCTTCCTTATTTTTATTTTTCAACCATTTTTCCTTGAGTTTTTCCCTCCTATCCTTCCACTTTTGACTTTTCGTTGTTTGGATATTCTCACGTGGGTCTACCGAGTCTTCCACAACTTGTACTCTTGGTTCTAGGGTTTTACTCTTTTTCGGTTCCGAGTCTACTCGTTTTCTTTCCTGTCCTTTCGCTTCTGTTTGTGTGATGGCTTTCAATGGTACTGTGTATTCCTTGTCACTTCCTGACGATTCAATTACTTCTATTACATTAATAGGTGCAATGTCATGAGGCTTATTGGGATTTTTTGGGCAGTCTCTAAAGAGATGTTCCTTTCCACAGTCATTGAAATACCCTTCCCATGTTCTGGGGGTGGTGGGTTGTATGGCCGAGTGCATTCTCTTATAAAGTGATCTTCTCCACATCTATAGTAGGATCCTTTTGGCATGGGTGGCCTAATGGTTGGGCTCATGGGTGCTGGTGCCTTGGAAGTGGTGTACATTAGGGTTGCCACTTATGGTCCATAGACATTTCCATATCCCTCATAAACATAGTATTGAGGTCATAAGTGTGCTCGTACTCCATCATACAAGCATCATAGGAATAGTACTCTCCTTGGGTCTGCTCGTATCCTAGGTTTGTTGATTCTGTATTGGCTAATAGTGATGCATGTACTATGGCTCTCTCCAAGTTTTCCTCTGGTTGAGCATATTTAACTAGCACTACGTTTTGTGGAAATGGTGGCTGCTATCCTAAAACTGGCTGAGGTTGTGCATATTTCCCTTGCTCATATGGCCTAGGTGCTCCTTGTGGTCCTTGATAGGGGTTGTATCTGGGAATCTCCCTTCCTAGCTCTCTAGGAGGGTATCCATATGGCCTATATTGAGGTTCATTTGAGGGTCGTGTCTACTTGTTGAATGGGAAATTCTCAGTGGTTTGATTAGTGTATTTCTGTTCTATGTGGCAATACAGAGCGGTTCCTTGATGTGGCTGTCTATTGTAAGGGTAAGTTTAAAGCAAGCCTGTTCCTTCTCTTACACACATGTGAGTAGGATGGTCTCCTCTGTTGGGAGTGATGATTGGATGCACTCAGGAATTGAGTTGGTGCTGCAAAACCTGCTTCACACCTGCCCTCCTTTGACTCCAGATATGCTTAGTAGACTCCTTGAGCTTTCAAATGACACCAAAATATGCTATATGTACTTTGGAAAAGGTTTGAGTAATGACTTGATCAAAACAGACTATTTTGTAAATCACAAGACTTGAAAACTTTCTATTTTGGTCTTGATATCTGCTCAGTATTATGCTCAGTGTGACCAGTGTAGTTACAATTAGCAAAATTCCTTCTAGAGATATTCTATTAGCTTAGTAGACTTCCATTTGCAAGTGAAATTAAAGGAAATGATAAACCACACTCAGAAAAATCACTTTAGCAACATAAGGTGTACCCCCGACTTTTTAGGAGACTTACACTCACAGACCAGTGAGCACCCCGACTGAGATTTCTCTGTGATGGTAGATCCAATGGCCTTGAAACTTTGTAGGTGTATAGTAGACTTTGAGCTGAATCCAAAGCACTTTGAATCATCCAATTTGGTTCAGTAGACCTTGAGATATACCCTGTTGAAGTTGACAGACTTGAAGGTAGTCACTCAGAGAAAACCAGAGATTATGAATGTAAGTATATTGATTAAATCTAATGATTGTACATTCCCATTGGCATGAAATGTGATGCTCAATGGTACTCAGAGGTGTAGGATATGGTGTAGCTCACACACACTCAAAGATTGACTCAGAATTGCCTCGGGAGGAGTGAAGGATGCCCGCGACTTTTTCCTTGTACCTTTTATAGGAGTTGAATGAAAGTTTGAATTTCAAATTCTAAGTTAATCTCCTAGAATCATGTACCTAAAAGTGAATGAGATATTCTCTCAATCATTCATCTACTTTTCCACGACTTCCTCAAGTAGGTGAGTTTACAAGAGTGATTAAAGTCATATAGACTTTTACATAGGATAAAAGGTAATAACCAATTAAGCATTGGTTCCTATGATCATTGTTCTATGTGAATATATCCTTCAAGGGTTCAAGCTTTATGTGTGGTCTTCAAGTTTGATAACCAAGCCAAGTCTTCCAAAGCTTCCAATGTTCCAAGCCAATGTGTGAAGGCTTGATATGCACCAACAGCTCCCCCTCAAGCCAAACACTTTGGCTCAAGTCTTCATCTCTAGTCTTCAATTATTTCCTGCAATCCAATCATGGATTTAAACCTGCATAGCTTGCTTCCATCCAGAGCTTTAGTAAGCAAATCTACACATTGCATATTAGTAGACACATATGACAATTGAATATCTTTGCTAAGTAATTTCTCCCTCACATAGTGGTAATGAACCTCTATGTGTTTTGTCCTAGCATGATAAATTGGATTAGCTGCAAGGTGAAGAGAACTTGTGTTATCCCCAAAGATGATTGGTGGTCTTGTGTATAGACCCAATTCTGAATATAATAGCTTCAACCAGATAGCCTCTTGAGTGGCATTTGCTAGCCCTCTATACTCTACCTCAGTAGATGATAGAGCTACTGTGGGTTGTTTCTTGGATGACCAAGAAATTGGTTTATCACCTGCAAAACATATGTAACCAGATGTGCTTCTCCTGTCATCCTTGCAACCTGCCCAATCTGCATCTGAGTATACTTTAATATCAATGTCTGATGAATATGGAAAGTACAAACCATGATTTTGTGTTCCCTTTAGGTACTTTACTATCTTCTTTGCTGCCTCTAAATGAGGTACTCTTGGTTTGTGCATAAATTGGCTAAGTACACTAACACCATATGATATATCAATCCTGGTTAAGGTAGCATAATTAAGACTACCTACCATACTTTGGTAGCCTGTAATATCTTGGAGTTCTTCTCCTTCATGTGCACTGAGTTTGTGGTTGACCTCCATAGGAATGTTTGAGACTTTAGCTTCCTGCAAATTAAACTTCTTGACCATATCCTGAATGTACTTCTTCTGGGTAATAAAGATACCTGAATTTGTGTAGACCAATTCAAGTCCTAGAAAGTACTTCAATAATCCAAGATCATTGATCTTGAATTCCTTCATCATCTGTCCTTTGATGTGTCTTATTCCCTGAACATCATTTCCTGTAATAATGATGTCATCAACATAGACACACAAGTATATTACCTCTGAATTGTTCCTTTTTATAAACAATGAAGTATCTGCTTTACTCATCACAAATCCTTGATCTAGGAGATAGGTTGTCAACCTGTAATTCCATGCTCTAGGTGCCTGCTTCAATCCATACAGAGCCTTCTTCAATTTACAAACATGATTTACCTTCTTGGGATCTTCATAGCCAGGTGGTTGTGACATGTAGACTTCTTCAGATATCCATCCATTCAAGAATGCATTTTTCACATCCAATTGGTACATGTTCCAATTCTTGGATGCAGCTACACTCACCATATCTATGATAGTTGGCATCTTGGCCACAGGAGAAAATGTCTCCTCATAATCAATGCCTTGAGTTTGTGCAAAACCCTTGGCTACCAACCTAGCTTTATACCTGTTTATTGTACCATCTGAATTCCTTTTGAGTTTGTAGATCCATCTGGATCCTATCACCTTCATGGAGTCCTTCTTGGGTACCAAGTCCCAAGTATCACTCTCTTTGAGAGCCTCCATTTCTTCATCCATTGCTTCCTTCCATTCTGGTTTAGTAATTGCTTCTTCAAATGTACCTGGTTCTTCATTCAAGAGATCCTTTGCAAGATATACAGAATGCTTGGTTACAAGTGAAGTATCATACCCATACCTAATAGGTTTTTTCTTTTCTCTCTGAGATCTCCTCATAGCTTGAGTTGAGGATTCTGGATTGTCTTCTAGTTGCTTCATCTTCATCTTCCCTTTGGATTTCCAAGCCTTGAACTCTTCAATGTTGATGGTGTCTTCATCATCTGAGCTTATGTCCTCTTTCTGAATTGGTTCTTCCTTGATAAGCTTGGGGAAGTCTTCTTCCATGTCATAAGGTAGGCTAACTTTCCTGCACTCATTCTCATACCATGAGTCATTCTCATGAAAGATGACATCTTTGCTTACCTTGAAGCCTTTGTTTGAAGGGTTGTAGAATCTGTATCCCTTCTGATTCAAATCATAACCAATGAAGATACATTTTTCAGCTTTAGGATCTAGCTTTCCCCTTACCTGTGAGGGAATATGCACATATGCAAAACATCCAAAAATTTTGCAATGATCCAGAGATGGTCTCTTACCATGCCAAGCCTCATAGGGTGTCATTCCATCAAGTGTCTTTGATGGCAACCTGTTAATTAAATATGTGGCAGTAGATACACTCTCTGCCCAAAGATAATTTGGCAATTTCTTTTCATTTAGCATAGACCTAGCTGTCTCTACAATGAGTCTATTCCTTCTTTCAGCTACCCCATTTTGTTCAGGTGAGTACCTTGTAGTAATCTCCCTCTTGATGCCTCTTTCCTGCAAGAAGTCTTCAAAGTCATTGGAGAAGTATTCTCCACCACCATCTGACCTTAGCTTCTTCAAATGTCTACCTGTTTGATTTTCAACTAGTGCAAGATATTTTTTGAAACAATTAAATACTTCATCTTTATGTTTCATGTAGTATAAGACAGTCCACCTGCTATAGTCATCAATGAAGGACACATAGTACCTTGATCCAGATATGGATGGCTCCTTGCTAGGTCCCCAAACATCTGTATGCACCAATTCCAGATAATCTTTATGCATAAAACCTTTCTTGGTATAGGGCAACCTGTGTGACTTACCAAATTGACAAGCCCCACACTTGTATATCATGTGTTGCTTGGATACATTAGGTATCCCAAGCACACATTGATCCCTACTCATTTGCTTTAAGGTCCTCTCTCCAATGTGACCTAATCTTTTGTGCCAAATCTCCAATTCTGATAGTGTTTGATCCTTATAGTTGTACAAAGCAATACTCTTAGTGTCTTCAAGTTCAAAGGTAAACAATCTACCTGATTTTTCTCCCTTGGCTATCCTTCTGAATCCATGTCTTGGATCCTCCACATATGCACCATGTTGAGTGAACCTGACCTGTAGACCTTTTTCCACAATCTGACCTACACTCATCAGATTCTTGGTGATTGTTGGAACATACAACACTCTGCTCAATAAATTCTGATTACCATCACTAGTTTTGACATTGCCTACTTTCACAACTGAATGTTTAGTGTCATCACCTGTCTGCACTTGGTGCTTGCCTTTGGGTTCTTCCAAATCAGAAAGTAATGCAACATTTCCAGCTACATGATTAGAGCAACCTGAATCAATATAGAATAAGTGATCATCATTGATACCTGACTTAGATGTCATGTTCATGATCAACAGGGAATCATCTTGCTCCTCTGCATAATTGTTGTAGTCTTTCCTATTTCTGTATCCACCTTGATAGTTGCCATTGTGATTGTAGTTGTTGTTATAATTATTGTTCTAGCCATGGTAGCCTTGAGATTGGTTGAATCTGCCTCTGCCTTGAGAATATCCTCCTCTTTGGTGACCTCTTCCTCTTTGGTTCTTGTAGTTTTTGTAGCATTCATCTGTGGTATGGTTAGACAAGCCACAAATATTGCATGGAGATTGGTTGTAGGGTCTCCCCCTACCTGACTTACCTCCTGTGCCCCTACCTCTAGAAGATCTACCTCTCCTTGCATAGTTTACTTGGGAGGTAGAGCCTTCTTCATCAACCTTTTTGTTTTTACCCTTGTCTTTAGTCTTCTTATCAGTATATAGGGCAGAGGGATTGTTACCTTTTGATTGCTCTCCATTCTTTGTGATCTTTGCTTCATGTGTAAAGAGTTGTCCAATCAGAGTTGTTAGATCAGGTGCTTGGATGTCCATGTATAAGTCCATTGCTGTGGTAAAGCTCTCCCACTTGTCATCTGCCTTTAGTCCATTGATAACTTGTCTGACTATTTGCTCTTCCTCAATTTCTTCTCCAACACTTGCAAGTTGATCTGCAATGTCTTTGACTTTGGTGACAAAATCTGAGACAGGTTGTTTTGATTGCTTCCTAAGAGTTGTAAATTCAATCCATAGCTGATTCTTTCTGGCCCTTGTGCTTGATGAAAAATAAGTTGACAAGGTTTCCCAAGTCTCTTGGGAAGTTTTGCAATTCCTTATATGTGGTAGAAGGAAATCAGAAATAGAGTTTAGAAGATATGACCTTGCCAAAGCATCTTTTGCACACCATTGATTTAGTCTCTCATGCTCTTCCTTGGTGGGTAGGCCTCTAGCTTTGAATGAGGGCAATTCCTCATCTCCTGATATGAATCCATACAAGCTCCTCCCTTGTAAATAGGTCTTCATCCTTAGAGACCAAGCTTGGTAGTTGTTCCTGTCTAATTTGTCAATGAAGGAAGGGAAACCATCACCCATGATTACCTTATTTGGTCTGATACCACTGTTGGGAGTGATGATTGGATGCACTCAGGAATTGAGTTGGTGCTGCAAAACCTGCTTCACACCTGCCCTCCTTTGACTCCAAATATGCTTAGTAGACTCCTTGAGCTTTCAAATGACACCAAAATATGCTATATGTACTTTGGAAAAGGTTTGAGTAATGACTTGATCAAAACAGACTATTTTGTAAATCACAAGACTTGAAAACTTTCTATTTTGGTCTTGATATCTGCTCAGTATTATGCTCAGTGTGACCAGTGTAGTTACAATTAGCAAAATTCCTTCTAGAGATATTCTATTAGCTTAGTAGACTTCCATTTGCAAGTGAAATGAAAGGAAATGATAAACCACACTCAGAGAAATCACTTTAGCAACATAAGGTGTACCCCCGACTTTTTAGGAGACTTACAGTCACAGACCAGTGAGCACCCCGACTGAGATTTCTCTGTGATGGTAGATCCAATGGCCTTGAAACTTTTTAGGTGTATAGTAGACTTTGAGCTGAATCCAAAGCACTTTGAATCATCCAATTTGGTTCAGTAGACCTTGAGATATACCCTGTTGAAGTTGACAGACTTGAAGGTAGTCACTCAGAGAAAACCAGAGATTATGAATGTAAGTATATTGATTAAATCTAATGATTGTACATTCCCATTGGCATGAAATGTGATGCTCAATGGTACTCAGAGGTGTAGGCTATGGTGTAGCTCACACACACTCAAAGATTGACTCAGAATTGCCTCGGGAGGAGTGAAGGATGCCCGTGACTTTTTCCTTGTACCTTTTATAGGAGTTGAATGAAATTTTGAATTTCAAATTCTAAGTTAATCTCCTAGAATCATGTACCTAAAAGTGAATGAGATATTCTCTCAATCATTCATCTACTTTTCCACGACTTCCTCAAGTAGGTGAGTTTACAAGAGTGATTAAAGTCATATAGACTTTTTACATAGGATAAAAGGTAATAACCAATTAAGCATTGGTTCCTATGATCATTGTTCTATGTGAATATATCCTTCAAGGGTTCAAGCTTTATGTGTGGTCTTCAAGTTTGATAACCAAGCCAGGTCTTCCAAAGCTTCCAATGTTCCAAGCCAATGTGTGAAGGCTTGATATGCACCAACATCCTCTACATAAGTTGCATCTTCGCAACATGGGTATTCTCATGGGTGGATGTTGGTAGTTCCATTGTCTGTGAACTCCTAACTTCTTGGCTACCAGCTCCGCCAATTCTTCTATGTTACTAGAGTTGGATGTCACTGTACTTCTAGTGTCTTCTGATTTCATAGGGCTTGGTGAACTTTTGAGATCATCAGCTAGGTTGTCCTCTAGGTCAATACACTCTTGAAGGCATTCGCTCAACGTTTGTAACCGCTTTACATTGACTAAAGTTGTCAAGGTCCCGTTAGTCAGTCCGTCTAAGAATAGTGATATCATTTTTTATTGAGTGTGTATTTCTATTACTATGCATCTATCGACATATTGATTGAATCTTCAGGCGACTATTTTCATAGTTTCATTTGGATTTTGTTTGAAGCTATGGATTAAAGATGAAGAGTTGTGTTTAATTCCTCTCTTCGTGAATTCCCCAATGAACTCCTGAAAGAATTGCTCAATATCTCCAAATTGATTGGGATCCAATGGCTGAAACCAGGTCAGAGCCGTTCCTGTGAGGGTAAGTCCAAAGGACTCATACTACACAAAGAAATCATCCACTGGCTCAGCCCGTAGGACTTGTTTAAATTCAGCTATGTGGTCGTAAGGTTCTCCCATCCCATCATAATGATTTCTCATACACTTAGCTACTTGAATCGGTCTTAATCTTCTTATGGGTTTTGGGTGTCTAGGCATTACAAGAATTGCTGGTCTAATTGGAGGCATTCTAGGCTGCACTCCTAGTGGTTGTCTTGGCCTCACTAGTGGCCGAGGGTGGTTGCCTAGTCCAGGGTGAGTTTGATTGTGTGATTGCAGCCCTAGCATTGTGAATTGCACATGGGTTTGATTGGGAATGCTTCGATGTCTTCTCTGTCCCGACATTGTATTTTTTGACTCGTTGTGTCCCAAAGGCATTATGCGAGGTAGTTGCCTACTCTCGAGGAGGGAATATAGGCAACACCATATACTTCAATTGAGTCCTATCGACTACATCGACTGGCCAATACCTTCTTTGGTTCTGGTCTAGGTACCTGACTCTAGACTCCTCTTCAGGATCTTTTAACTCACAGAAGGTCATTGGGCTTTCTTCTTGTCCACGTGTGGGTGAGTCAGGTTGTAACAATAAGTCTAAACCATGGATCAAGTAGACGTCCAGTAAGTAATCATCTTGAGGTATCAAATCCCCTCTCAAGACTCGAGTCACTACTGATTTGCCTCTGGGTGTGGTTACTAACTCTTCAGGGTCTAGTCTTCCCAAGTTTCCTTGTCCTTCCAGCCCTCCTCTCTCGTTGATCCGATCTGGGTGTTTTGTTACCACATAGATGTGACCTAACTTGTCCATGTATACTTCTCCTTCATATTTGACTGCAGGTCTGGGCACTATTGTTGAATCAGTGCCATCCTGGCTACTGATCTATTTAAGCCACAGGTAGATAGGGATCTCCTGGGGATTAGTGGACACATATTGCAGAGAGGTACGGTATTCCCCCTCTACTATGGACATGAAGTTTCCCCTAGGGATAGAACCTTGCATGTCTTCTAAAGCCATTGGTATCTCTTCCTCCGAGTCACCAGAGGTGTCAGAATAGATAGAGTGATGACTTGCTTGAGTTGCACTTCCTACCGATGAAATAACACTTCTCCGGCTACTTAGCACCCGTCCTGATCTCAAGTTCATTCACTCTCTTGGGCTATCTTGGCTCCCCACAATCCCACAACTTGCCCCTCAATTACCTCTAATTTTTCCCTCAAATGGCTTGAAATGCTCTGGGTGATACCACTCTGCACGATACCACAAATTCACATGATACGATACTAGAGCAGCAGACGATACGATACCAAAATCCTCGCGATACGATACCACTCTTTGCATGACACAATACCAGTGCACTATACGATACGATATTAGTGCTCAGCCCGATACGATACTAGAATTTCTGACGATACGATACCACCTACATACACGATACGATACTGGTACGTTGCATGATACGATACCAACAAATCACACGATACGATACTAAAGTTCTCGCGATACGATACTAGTGCAAGTGATGATATGATACCGAACTTTGCACGATACGATATTGAAATTTTACACGATACGATATTGGTATTATGGATGATACGATACTACAATTTCCCATGATACGATACCACGGAGTGCAAACGATATGATACCAGTTATGTGCACGATATGATACCAGTATTGTGTGTGATACGATACGGCTCGATCGAGGATATGATACCGTGACTGAGACAATACGATAGCAAGTGGACCGCGATACGATACTACTAGCTGATCGCGATCACGATACCAACTTGACGATACGATACCAAAAATGGTATCGCGATACCTCGAGTGGTATGCAGCGATATGATACTTGGCGAGTATCACGATACTAGGGAATTTTGGTATCACGATACCAAAACTCGACAGACCGTGATACTTCATCCAAAATCGCTTAAATCACAAAGTTTTTTGAACGTGTGTTTAGTTCTCACCCCTCTTCACTCTTGACCCTCTGTCTCACTCAAAGAATCTCCTAAAACTCTCTATCCCACCCCACGATACTAGAAATGTCCTTAATCATGTGCAAATGTATTTCTAAAGTAGTTTTGATATTGAAATCTTGTTGTAGTTTACCTTTAGGGATGCCTTGCTTAAGATTTGAGCTCACAAGGTAGTTTTTTTGCTTGTAGGGTGCAATAGCACACTAGCGATACCGATTGCTCTCTCCACATGATACCAGTTCCAATGCTTGTGTCAAATGAGCTATTTTTTTTTTGTTTTTATAGTTTGTGATGCCTAACGCCTACTCTACACTAGTTTTGGCAATTTTTTGAGATTTTTCTTGGTGATTCCAACTTCCTCCTACTCCACTTCTCTCCTTAACCTAACCCTACTCCTTCTCTTCCTCACTCCTAACCCTAAACCTAAAAACTCATTACACACACCTCCCAGATGTGAAGTAACAAGTGCTGAAGTGTCTGACTACTTGCCACTGAACGAATTCACTTCTACAAGTACGATTCCTTCACTCCAGAGCTATAACCATCATGAAGGCACCTTGGTTGAGTTTGTTCCACAACAACGGTGCCAAAAATGTGTGTACCTAAGTCAAGAGGTTTTAGGGACTTGCGTCAAAGAGACTATATCTCATTTGCCCCACAAGTGCGTATAGTGGTGGATTGACACATGCTTAATTGTCAATCCGAAGAACCATATGAAACCACGTGTATGAGGACGTGTGCACACGTGATGGAAAGTGTAGTGGCTCAGCTATGATGCATATGAAAAGACTAAATTACCTCTCCAACTCACTCAATCACTGGAAATGTCCGCCGCGATACCACTTACAATAGTAAGCACAAATTCGAATGTTTCTCCTAGCTCCAAACTCCAAATATGGCCAATAGCAAGTTCATTTTGAAGCTCTCAAGGAGACGCAACTATTGGTAGTATTTTCACTTGAATCTAAAAACCGCTCTTCAAGTTATGGCCAAAATAATGAATGGAAAGAAACACCTACACTAACTCCACAACTCATATTGGTTCACACACACACTGTAGTAGGTCAAAAGTGATGTTGAGGGATAGACAAGAGTCCTACACACACATTCCAAGCTTCACGCACACACAAAAGATCAAAGAGAAGATAAAAATCAGCACAGAAGAAACAAAT
>CM035421.1:135434546-135567046 GCA_020310875.1 Ceratopteris richardii | reverse complement strand
GGTACAAATGATGAACATCTATTCTACATTGACTCAGGATGCTCAAATCATGTGGCTGGCAATGTAGCACTACTCTCTAATCTTGAGGAACCAAAAGGTAAGAACCAAGTCCAAACAGGTGATGACACAAAGCATTCAGTAGTTAAAGTTGGAAATGTTAAGACTTGTGATGGAAATCAGAATTTGTTGAGCAGGGTACTCTATGTACCAACCATTACCAAAAACTTGATGAGTGTTGGTCAGATTGTGGAGAAAGGTTTGTAGGTTAGATTCAACCAATATGGAGCATTTGTGGAGGATCCAAGGCATGGGTTCAAGAGGACTGGTAAAGGAGAAAAATCAGGTAGACTTTTCACCTTTGAGTTAGAAGATACAAAGAATATTGCACTCTACAGTTATAAAGATCAAACACTTTCAGAGCTTGAGATTTGGCACAAAAGGTTAGGACACATAGGAGAAAGAAACTTGAATCAAATGTGCAGGGACCAATGTGTGCTTGGGATACCCAATGTATCCAAGCAACATATGATTTATAAGTGTGGTGCTTGTCAATTTGGGAAGTCTCACAGGTTACCCCTCTCAAAGAAAGGATACATGCATGAAGACTACCTAGAGCTTGTCCACACAGATGTATGGGGACCAAGCAAAGACCCCTCTATCTCAGGATCAAGGTACTATGTGTCTTTCATTGATGATTATAGCAGATGGACTGTATTGTACTTCATGAAGCACAAGGATGAGGTATTTAATTGCTTTAAAAAATATCTTGCACTAGTTGAAAATCAGACAGGAAGGAATTTGAAAAGACTAAGGTCAGATGGAGGAGGTGAGTACTTCTCCAATGAATTTGAAGACTTCTTGCAGGATAGAGGCATCAAAAGAGAAATAACCACAAGGTATTCTCCTGAACAGAATGGGGTAGCTGAGAGAAGAAATAGATTAATTGTTGCGACAACTAGGTCTATGTTGAATGAGAAAAAGTTACCTAACTATCTATGGGCAGAAAGTGTTTCTACTGCCACTTACCTCATAAACAGGTTACCATCTAAGTCTCTTGATGGTATGACACCCTATGAAGCATGGCATGGTAAGAGACCCTCACTTGACAATTGCTGGAAGAGGAATTTCCAAGTCTTACAAAGGAGGAACCTACTCAGAATGAAGACTCAAGTTCAGATGATAAAAATACTATCAATCTTGAAGAATTCAAAGCATGGAAATCCAAAGGCAAAATGAAGATGAAGAAGCTTGAAGACATACCTTAATCTTCAACTCAACCATTTAGAAGATCACAAAGAGAAAGCAAAAAACCTATCAGATATGGGTATGATACATCTCTTGTTACTAAACATTCTGTTTATCTTGCCAAAGACTTGTCAAATGAAGAACCAGGATCATATGAAGAAGCAATAACCAAATCAGAATGGAAAGAAGCTATGGATGAGGAGATTGATGCACTCAAAGAGAGTGACACATGGGAGTTAGTACCTAAGAAGGACTCCATGAAGGTAATAGGATCCAGATGGATCTATAAGCTTAAAAGGAATTCTGATGGCACAATTAATAGGTACAAAGCCAGATTGGTAGCCAAGGGTTTTGCACAAACCCAAGGCATTGACTATGAGGAGACATTCTCACCTGTGGCCAAGATGCCAACCATTAGAGTGTTGGTAAGTGTGGCTGCATCAAAAAATTGGAATATGTACCAATTGGATGTCAGGAATGCTTTCTTGAATGGATGGATTTCAAAGGAGTTATATATGTCACAACCTCCTGGCTATGAGGACCCTAAGAAGGTAACATATGTTTGCAAATTAAAAAAGGCTTTATATGGATTGAAGCAGGCACCTAGGGCATGTAATTACAGGTTAACTACATATCTCCAAGACCAAGGTTTTGTCATGAGCAAGGCAGATACTTCTCTATTCATCAAGAGAAGTAATTCAGAGGTAATATACCTTTGTGTTTATGTTGATGACATCATCATTATAGGTAATGATGTCAATGGAATCAGATATATCAAAAGTCAAATGATGAAGGAGTTCAAGATCAATGATCTTGGTCTATTGAAGTATTTTTTGGGACTTGAATTAGTCTACACTAATTCAGGGATATACATCACTCAGAAAAAATACATACAAGATATGTTGAAGAAGTTTCACTTGCAGGATGCCAAAGTAGCAAGCACTCCAATGGAAGTAAACCTAAAACTAGTGCCCATGAAGGTGATGAAGTCAATGACATTACAGGCTATCAAAGTATGGTGGGTAGCTTGAACTATGCTACCTTAACAAGGATAGATATTGCATATGGAGTTAGTGTACTAAGTCAATTTATGCACAAGCCAAGGATACCACACTTAGAGGCTGCCAAAAGAATCTCGAATTATCTCAAGGGTACACAGAACCATGGTTTGTATTTCCCTTACACTTTAGATATTGATATCAAAATTTATTCAGATGCAGATTGGGCAGGATGCAAGGATTAGTCTACACTAATTCAGGGATATACATCACTCAAAAAAAATACATACAAGATATGTTGAAGAAGTTTCACTTGCAGGATGCCAAAGTAGCAAGCACTGCAATGGAAGTAAACCTAAAACTAGTGCCCATGAAGGTGATGAAGTCAATGACATTACAGGCTATCAAAGTATGGTGGGTAGCTTGAACTATGCTACCTTAACAAGGATAGATATTGCATATGGAGTTAGTGTACTAAGTCAATTTTGCACAAGCCAAGGATACCTCACTTAGAGGCTGCCAAAAGAATCTCGAATTATCTCAAGGGTACACAGAACCATGGTTTGTATTTCCCTTACACTTTAGATATTCATATCAAAATTTATTCAGATGCAGATTGGGCAGGATGCAAGGATGATAGGAGGAGCACTTCTGGATATATTTCTTTTGCAGGTGACAACCCAATTTCATGGTCTTCAAAGAAGCAACCTACTGTTGCTTTGTCTTCCACAGAGGCAGAGTATAGAGGACTGGCTAATGCCACACAAGAAGCAATATGGATTAAGCTTTTGTATACAGAATTGGGTTTATTTACTAGGTCTCCAATAATCTTTGGAGATAATATAAGTTCTCTTCACCTTGCAGCTAATCCTATTTATCATGCTAGGACCAAACACATAGAGTTCCATTACCATTATGTGAGAGAAAAGTTGATAAGCCAAGACATTCAACTTACCTATGTATCAACCAACATGCAATGTGCATATTTGTTAACTAAAGCTTTGGATGGAACCAAACTTTGCAGGTTCAAAGCCATGATTGGATTGCAGGATATACTTGAAGATTGAAGATGAAGACCAAGCCAAAATGTTTGGCTTGAGGGGGAGCTGTTGGTGTAAATCACAAGCCTACACATTTGTCTTGAAAGATATATTCAAGATCTTACATATGTGAAGAAGCATAGGAACCATTGCTAGTGGTTAATTACCACTTTATCTCATTGTAAAAGTCAAACTGACTTGGAATCTCTTGTAATCACCTACCAAAAGGATTCGTGGAAAAATTAGTTGTTTGATTGAAGGAATATCTCCTAGTATATAGGAGCTTGATCATAGGGAGCCAAAAGTTTGAATTTGAATTCAAATTTTTACTCATTCCTTATAAAAATGGACATGAAAAGTCGCGGGTAGAGATGATCACTCCCGAGCCTCTCATTACTGATTTTTGAGTGTGTGTGAGGTCTAAACTCTAGCCCACACCTCTCTAAACCATTTGGCAATGAAGTTCATGCCAATGGAGTTGTATACAAGTGTTTATTAATACATACATTCACATTGTCCATCTCTGAGTTCTCTGTTAGTCTACTCAAAAGTCTGTCAACTTGTGAAGGGCATATCTCGGTCAATTCTTCACCAAATTCAGTGATTCAAAGCTTGTTGGATTCAGATTAAAGTTATCTGCATGCTATCAAAGTTTGAAGAGATTCTTTTCAGCCATTTTGGAGAAATCTGTTGGAGATAGATGTCTGCGGAAGCACGCGAACAGCACAAGGAAGAAGAAGAAGCTTGGAGCACAAACACACAATACTGAATGTATTACTAGAGAATGTACAAAGATAAGTAGCCCATTAGGGCAATAGGCGTATATACAAGCCGGGGGAAAAAAACCTCCTAAAGAGGGAAAAAAGTGCCCCGGCGGTCCTAGAGTGTTCACACACATCACTACCTAAATATATCAACAAATCCCCCCTCGGAGTGATGCGGTGAACAGGGAGCTCGCACTCATGTTTAAGGAAGTGCCAAGCTATGTGGAAATCACTCCACAAAAGGAAGTAAGCCCAAAGCTTTGCGGAAAGCTTCAAACTTCTCCCTAGGCAGAGCCTTCGTGAAAAGGTCTGCAATGTTCTCCTGTGTGGGCACATATGCCTAGCTGATCTCCCCAGCAGAGAACCTCTCCCTGACATAGTGATAATGCACCTCAATGTGCTTAGTGCGAGCATGGAACACAGGGTTCCTCGCAACTGCCAATGCGCTCTGACTGTCAGTGAAGATGGTGGTGGCAGAAGACTGGCCAACACCCAAATCAGCCATAAGGCGTCTGAGCCACACACACTCAACAGTCGCTGTGAAAGCTGCCCTATACTCAGCCTCACAACTGGAAGTGGCCACAGTAGGCTGCTTCTTGCTCAACCAAGATATACATGAGCTACCAAGCATGAAGCAAAAACCACTGGTGGACACACGAGTGTCATAGCAACCAGCCCAATATGAGTTAGAAAAAGCATGCAAATCTGGCGGTAGTGATCCCCCCTTGGGATAAAACGACCCAAGTAGCCGAGTACCACTCACGTAGCGAAAGATGCACTTAACCGCTTTCCAATGCGTGACTCCTGGGCAATGCATAAACCTGCTCATCTGTGAGACAACAAACTGAATATCTGGCCGAGTAATGCATAAGTAAATCAAGCATCCAACAGCCTGCTGATAGAGAATAGCATCAAATGCATCTCCAGCATCATGAAGACTCAATCGTAAACCTGTCTCCATAGGAGTGGCAATAGGCTTACAGTCTTCAAGGCCAAAACGCTGCAATAATGTGTCAATATATTGCGTTTGACACAAAGCCATTCCACCATCAACGTGCATAAACTCAATGCCCAAATAGTGATGCAAATGCCCCAAATCAGACATCTCAAATGAGGCATGCAAATCAGCCTTAAAATCAGCAATATGTGTCTCAATAGGACCAGTGAGCAGCATGTCATCAACATAGACAACAATGATCAGAAGCACATCATTAGCACCTTTAACATATAAGGTGCTTTCAGTTGGACTGTTCTCAAAACCATGTGCAATCAGATAGGCATGTATCTTCTCATACCAAGCATGTGGTGCTTGCTTTAAACCATATAATGCCTTCTTTAACCTGCAAACCTGGTTTTCATGCCCTTTCTATGCACAAAGCCACGGGGCTGAAAAACATACACTTCTTCATGCAAGTCACCATTCAGAAATGTTGTTTTAATGTCCAACTGATGTACATTCCAACCATGATGGGCTGCAAGTGCACAAATGCTCCGAACAGTAGTCATAACCCTTTGCAACAAGCCTAGCCTTATACATGTCAACTGTACCATCAGGTTTATGCTTCAGCTTGTATACCCACTTAGTGCCAATGGCCTTCTTGCCAGGAGGCAAGTCACATAAAGACCATGTACCATTCTTCATTATAGCATCATATTCAGATTGCATAGCAGCCATCCAATTTTCTGAATTTTGTGCTTCATCAAAAGAAACAGGCTCATTCTCATCACAGAGACTAGATGCAGCCATAGCATAGCAATCTGCTGCAAAGGAGGCACTATGAGAGCCTGAACGAGTACGATATGACAAAGGTGCATCTAATTTGCTGTCACGCAAAGTCTGCACCAGCCATTTTGGCATAGTTTTTGCCTGCTCAATATCAGCTCTCTCATCAACAAGTGCATCATGTAAATCTGCATCAGAAATGGAATGATCTGCATCATCATATGAAACCTGCAAAGGCTGAGAAGTTGCCTCATTAGGACCAGCACTAGCTTGTCCACCTGTAAAAAGAGGCATCAAAGTATCATACATGTCTTTGGAGCTAACAGATGTCTCCTTAGTACATGAAAGCAATGGCTGAATAGCATCTTCCACAAAGACAACATCACGGCTAACCAGAATGCGTTTAGTCTGTGGATGATACAGACGATAGCCTTTACTTTCAGAACTGTACCCAACAAAAATACATTTTACTGCCTTATCATCCAATTTTCTGCGATGTTGTTCAGGCACTAATGCATATGCCAAACAACCAAAAACACGCAGATGAGCAACAGATGGCTTGCGGTCATGCCAAGCCTCATATGGAGTGATAGACTACAACGCTTTAGTGGGACACCTGTTCAGTACATATGCTGCACACATGACAGCCTCAAGCCAGAAACTATGTGGTAAAGCCTGACTTTTGACCATGCACCTCGCCATCTCCATGAGTGACCTGTTCTTTCGTTCAGCAACTCCATTCTGTTGAGGTGTATACGGCACTGTACACTGGTGTTTTATCCCACGTTCAGCCAGAAATGCATTAAAATCTGAAGACATATATTCCCCCCCTCGATCAGAACGGAGGGTGCCCATTTTACATGCTGACAGATTTTCAGCCAAAACCAAAAACTGTTTGAAGCACATGAACACTTCGGACTTTGATTTGAGTGGATATACCCATGCATGCCTGGAAAAATTATCAATGAAAGTCACGAAGTAAAGGTAATTTCCAAAAGAGGGTGTCTGCATAGGACCACAGACATCACTATGTACAAGCTGCAATTTCTGCGTAGCCCGAACTGAACCATCTTTTGGAAAGGAAGAACACTGCATTTTGCCCAAAATACAGCCTTCGCAAACATGTTTTCCAGGTGCCTCAAGTTTGGGCAAAGAGGACACCATTTCAGATTTCTGCAGGCGTAACAAACTAGCAAAATTCAGATGACCAAAGCGTGCATGCCAAAGCTTTGCATCTAACATAGCCTGAGAATCATGAACTGCACATGCCGAATCATTCACAGATCTTTCATAGTCTATGAGCTTATACAGCCCACGACATAAAATGCCAGAAGCAATAATCACATCGCCATTTGAGAGATCATGGACTGTACACCTGTCATCAACGAATTTCACAACCAAGCCAATCTTGGCTAATGCAGAAACTGATAACAGGTTCTTTTTGATCCCTGGCACAAATAAAGCATCTGACAAAGTGAAAGAACTACCATCAGCAGTAGTCAGAATGATCTTACCAACTGCCATAACAGGATAAGAGGAGTTATTGGCGCATGTGATAGTATTCCCTGTAGGGGCAGGCTCGAGTGAAGAGAAGAAACTGCACTGCAAGGTAATATGTTTGGTCGCCCCACTATCAAAGTACCAAACATATGAGTCTACTGCAGACATGCAGTGATCATGAGAAGATGGGTTAAAACTGCAGACAGTAGTAAACGCCCATCCTTCTTCCTGCACAAGATTTGTTGACTCTGTTTTTGGTGTAGAGGCCTCTGCAACAACCATTCCAGCCTCTTTCTTCTTTGCCTCATTAGCAGCCAGTTTTGGACAGTTCTTTATAATATGATCATTTCCTTTACAGTACTTGCAGAACAATTTTTGCTTTTCTGATTTCTTCTCATCTTTATCCTGGTTCTTCGATTGTGCAACATTTGTAGATTTCTGCTTACTAGTAGAAGAGCTCCATTTTCCTTTGCCCTTCTGACTAGCCAAGAAAGCTTGATCTGCAACACGCATAATGGACCTGTTCTGCCTGGACTGATCTTCCTGCAACAAAACAGAGACTAATTCCTCAAATGACAAGGCATTCGGATTGCCTTTCATCATCAACCGAAGAGTAGAGGCAAAACTCTGATATGAATCAGGAAGACCATTCAGAACGGTCTGCACAAGTGAGCTATCTGGTATAACCTCATCAGCAGAAATCAATTGTTCCTTCAGGTCTTTGATCTTTGTAAGAAAACTGTCCATAGAATCACCTTCATTCATGTGCTCACTCTCCAACTGTTTTCGGAGGTAAGCAACACGAGCCTCATTCCTAGCTTGGTACAAAGTGGTAGTGTATCCCAAGCATCCTTTGCTGTTCTGCAAGAGCGAATGTGAGGAATAATGGCACGTTTGACAGACAAAGCTATCAATGCATGTGCCTGGGCATCTCTGCCATGCCAACGAATCTGCTCTGCAATAGGTGCAACAGAAACAGTAGCACGAACAGGAATCTGCGGAATATCATCTTCGACACCATCTTCATCAGCTCCAACACCTATATTTGCAGTACCTGTCGTTACAGGTGTAACAGGACGTCTTTCAACACCCTGCACAATGTTCCACAATCATTTTGCAACCAGTACATGTCGCATCATATAAGCCCATAATGGGTAGTTGGTACCATCCAACTTATCCTCAACAGCCAACATACGGAATACATCATTGCTTTCAGCCATGGCCGGTGACTAGAATACCTTGATGCAGAAAATTGACTGTATCTCAAAAAGTTGAACAGAACTGCCCAGACGAGTTCTGCTAGACCTGTAGCAGACTTCGAGACGCTTAAACTGGCAAATAGAAACTGGTATATACCTTTGGCACAAAAGGACGAAATAGCCTGCACAAGTGCTGCGATAGTGCGTTCGGAGGCCGAAACGAGCTCAGATCGCGATTTCGGCACCACGCAGCAAAGCTGTTTTGATCTCGGAAACACCTTGAGTATGCTCACCAAATTTCGTGCGAATCTGAAACTGCAAACGGAGGAGTGTCGACGGCGCCCTAGAAGAAGCGACGACCTGCTCTGATACCAATTGTTGGAGATAGATGTCTGCGGAAGCACGCGAACAGCACAAGGAAGAAGAAGAAGCTTGGAGCACAAACACACAATACTGAATGTATTACTAGAGAATGTACAAAGATAAGTAGCCCATTAGGGCAATAGGCGTATATACAAGCCGGGGGAAAAAAAACTCCTAAAGAGGGAAAAAAGTGCCCCGGCGGTCCTAGAGTGTTCACACACATCACTACCTAAATATATCAACAAAATCTGTGTGGAGGTGATCTCTGGTCATTGTCTGCTCCAGTCCTAAAAAGTCGGGGGTATAACTTAACTTGCTAAATTGATTTCTCTTTGCATAGTTTATCTTTTTACATCATTCCACTTGGAATAGTTAGCTTACTAAGCTAATTTGATACCCCTAAAAGGAATTTTTCCAATTCCTACTGTGCTAGTCATACTGATTAAAATATCGAGCAGGTATCAAGACATAAATAGAAGGTTTTCTTGAGTTTGTGAGTTTCTAAGGTATCTGTTTTGATCAAATCATTGCACACATCATTTCCAAAGTACATAGGACATTTTATGATGTCATTGGAAAGCTAAGGAGGTCTAGTTATCAAGTCTGAAGCAAAAGAGGGCTGGTACAAAGCAGGTTTAGCAGTACCTACTCAGTCTCTTGGAGCATCCATCCATCCATCCCAACAAACACTAATATTTTACAAAAATAGGACACTTTAATGTCGTTTTTTCCAAGAAGTAAAAAAAATCATCAATACTAATGAAATAAAATTTTGAAAAAACCTTCAAGCCCCATATAAAAGACCTATACCTAAATGTTCTTTAAAAAAATATGTTTTTTTTTTAAATAACCTTCTTTGCTAACTCAAAATATAGAAATGATTGAATCTCACTAAAAACAAACAGTTTTCTAAACACACATATGAGAAGAAAGAAATATCTCCACAAAAATAAATTTAAATTATATTGAAATAATTTTGCTAATGTTTACTTAAAGTCATATAATCATTTAAGACAAGTCTTGGGAATTATAAAAATAATTTTTATAATAAGAAATGTACTACAATATTGGGTGCTCCTTATATTCCTATACATTGTAAGAGCCTTCTATATGATATTGATGCATAAAAACACTGAAATGGTTCGTTTTTTGTTTCGAAAACCATCATATAGTATCATACAAATATCGTACATGTCTTTGAACCAATTATTTTTGTACCTATCTCACATACCACCAACAATCTCAATATTTCATTGAATAACCATATTCCACTTTGCCAAGAATAAAAATTCATTCTAAAACATTAGCTTTTCTCAATGATATAAGGTATATAATATCAAACAAAATAAATATATAAACATTATAAACTACTTTATATAAAAAAAACTAGCATATTAACATTAATCATGTAGCATATGCAATATTTTCTCATCAAATGACCTTTTCTTAGCATAGAAAATAGTAGCATTGTTTAATTTGAAGAATCTGCATAGAAATTTGACTCTTAAGGTTGTTAAAAAAATATCTCTAGCTTTAAGAATCTTAAATAGTATTTTGATACAAAAAAATGAGTCTTATTCATACCATCACTTTCCAAAATAATTCATAGATGATAAGACTATCATGGCACATATGAGACTAAATTTATGCCATAAACTTAGTAAAAAAATCGTTAAAAATATATAAATATGTATAGAAAAGTATTGAGATATATAAATAAGAGACTTTATTCCATTTACAACAATGAAAGTTGTGAGATCATGATGTTAATAAAAAATAATCACTAACTAACATCACTACAATTTTTGCATCAATACTAAAATTAGCATCATAAATTCAGTGAATAGATCTTAATTTGTCCATCCTTTAGTAAAAAATATATTTTTGTAGAAATATTCAAACCTTGTGCTAAAATTTTGCAAAATTACATTTATAAATGGTTCCTTCTAGTAATCTAGAAAAAGCACTAATAATATCTCTTTTTCAGGGCACTAAAAGTGTCCAAATACAATACGAGTGTTAAGTTTTAGCCTCTCCATTTACTCTTGTTTATGTTTGTTTTTTCTTACATGTTAAGAGGATCAAACTAAGTTTGAGAATTTATTAATCAAAAGTGAATAAAACATCAAACTTATGTTTGAACATGTTAGTCATCCGTTAGAGGCTCAAACTTAAGTTTGAGCCTTTTTCAATCATTCTTGAATATACACTCAAAAAATAAGTTTTAACTTCTTGCAATTATAAGCTTAAAAAATGGAAATTAAATTTGAGCTTTTGGTATCTTAGATTAGAAAGACTATGAAGATGAAGTGCTCAAGGTTAGCTTTTTATTGTGAGAAGCTCAATCTTAAGTTCAAACCTCTATGTAGTTGACTCGAAAATTCTCAAATTTAATTTGATGCTTCTTTCATAATAAATTAGAGGCGCTATTAAGATCAGAGACTCAATCATAAGTCTAAGGCTCTTCCACACAAAGGAGTAGAGGTGCAAACTTAAGTTCTAGACTCTCAATCAACTTAAATTTGAGTCTTTTTGGTCACATGCTATGAGGCTGGAACTTAAGTTCTAGTATGTTAGTAATATTACGAGAGGCTCAAACTTAAGTTGAAGCCTCTTTAAATCAAAGTTTAATGTAGATTTGAACTTAGGCTTGAGCTTGTTTCAATAACAACTAAGAGGAACGAGCTTAAGTTTGAGCATCTTAATATTTGAGTGGGAGAGGCTCACACTTAAGCTCAAGCCTTTGTCAAGATAAGGTGCTAAAGCTTAAGTTTGAGCCTCTTCCACTCAAAAGATTATGGATAGGTGATTAAGATGAATACAACATCGATCCTATGTTTGGGTATGTTAGTCATTGGTTTAAAGGCTCAAACTTAAGTTCAAGCCTCTATGTAGTTGAGTGGAAGAGGATCAAACTTAAGTTGTAGCATGTACCATAAGAAATTTGAGACTCATCCACTTAAAGTAATACAGGCTCAAACTTAAGTTCAAGCATATAAATTAACTTAAAGTTGAGTCTTTTTGGTTATATGCTACGAGACTAGAACTTAAGTTTGAGCATGTTAGTGATATGCTAAGATACTCCAACTAAATTTTGAACCACTTTCAATCAAACAAAATCTAGATTTGGACACAAGTTCAAGTTTTGTTTATAATTACCTAAGAGGCTCAAGTTATAGTACCTATGTATTTGAGTGGGGGAGGGTTGTCCTTAAGTTTGATTTTGTATATGGTTTTTAAATAAAATAATGACATTAATTTATAAAAAAAATACATACCCAAGCATTATATTCATGTTGACCAGGTGGTGGTGCATGCTCAAAAGTACCACATTCTACCCATGTTCAATACATTCCAATTGTGATCTTCGATACGTGCCATAGCAAGAGTTACACCAACATAAAATATGCTCTTGATAGTAAAATTCATCCTAATTCCTATCGGAGGACACATGTAAAGTTTTTGCATGCATAGGAGGTGGTGGAGTGCCCTATGATTGATCAGAATCTGATTATAACAAGAAAAAAAATATCAGTTATGTATCAACCAAATATATTTAAAATTAAACGTTTGATATACTTACAGTATATACTCCTTGCACGATTAGGAGACGATGGTGGAGTTCCATCTGATTGATCAGAATCTAGAAATAATGGTATTTGATATTAATAATCTAATTATTTACATACATAAACATTTACATATACATATTTACACATACACACACATTCACATATACACATTAACACATACACACATATTCACATATACACAAATACATGTTATTGTGGGATAAATGCATGTATTTTGTATGAATGAGTGTATATGCATGCATGTGTATGTGTGTATGTATATATGTGGATATGTATATGTGTGTTTATGTTATATGTATATATATATATATGTGTATATGTATGCATATATGTATGTGTATATGTTTGCATGTATATGTGTATGTGGGTATGTGTATGTGTATGTCTGTGTATATATGTGTATGTATTCTGATTCTTTTTTTCTGTTTGAGATTAAAATAACAGGAGATATTGTATGGTGGAAAAAAATAACAGGCAACCTAACATACCACCTGAGATGTGGCAGTTTTTTGATAGATAGCTACGTCTTCGGAGTCATTTCCTCAGTAGAAGGTATACAAAGTAATAGTTTATGTTTATAATTCTCATATGTTTTATTAATTTTTTACATTTAATTTATGTATTTATTTTTTCTTTAAATAAATACGTTTCTGCAAAGAAGAGAGGTGAGTCATGCCACACATCGCACTTAGGCCAAGTGGACCATCATGGTTTTCTAGCTACATTTGTAAGTATATGTGTTATTGTAAGTATATTTTTTATCTTAGTTAAAACACAAAAAACTAATCTTTTTTATTTGTTTCAATGCAGCGAAAGGATTATGGTTGATATCCTATGAAACATGAGATCAAGTATGCTACAAATTTTGGATATCGACATTTGAGCGAGTATATGCGAGATCATTCGGATGCATTTGTGAGTATTATTAAATCTTATATAATTATTTTATTTTTATGGATGTTTTAATTTTTTTACTTATTTATGTTTGTTATATGTAATACATTGGATATGTATTTACATTGATATATATATATATATATATATATATATATATATATATATATATATATATATATATATATATATATATATATATATATATATATATGTGTGTGTGTGTGTGTGTGTGTGTGTGTGTGTGTGTGTGTTATCTATATATTGTTCATTTCAGTTATGTTTTCAATTGTATGTATGGTATTAAGTAATGAAAAGTCTTGTTCTATTGATTTTTATTTTTTATATTAAGCATGTGTTTTATTACTTTAATTATATAATTCATTCATATTTTTGTGTGCTTGTGTGTATATAAAATGTATATATGCACATGTAGGTATATATCTATATGTGTAAGTATGTGTATATGCATGTATATGTATGTATCTATGTATATATGTGCATGTATGTATGTGCATATGTATATGTTTATATGTATGTATCTACATGTGCATGTGTAAGTGTATATGCATATGTATGTGTATGTGCATGTGCATGTGTATGTGTGTATATGTATGTATGTATATATGTGCATGTATATATGTGTAATATGCATGTGTATGTACGTGCATGTATATGTGTGTAATATGTGTGTGTGTATATGAATGTATTTACATATGTATATGTGTATATGCATGTATGTGCATGTGTAAGTGTATATGTGTATGTATGTGTATGTGCATGTGCATGTGCATGTGTGTGTGTATATGTATGTATGTGCATGTGCATGTGTAAGTGCATATGTGTATATATGTGTATGTGCATGTGCATGTGTCTCTGTGTGTATATGTATGTGCATGTATATGTGTAAATATTTGTGTATATGTGTGTATGTGCATGTATATGTGTATATGTATGTATGTGCATGTGTGTGTATGTGCATATGTGTGTGTACGTATGTGCATATATATATGTATATATGTGTATGTGTGTGTATATATACATATGTGCATATGTATGTGTACGTGTATAAACATATACAAGTGTATATATATCCATGTGTATATGTATGAAACATGCATGTGCGTGTGGATGCATTTCCATGTGCATGCATGTGGAGATGCATATATATGTATTTAAGTATATGTTAATGTGTGTATGTGTTTGTATATATGCAATAATGCATGCATGCAAGTCTTTTTATGTGGTTGTAGAAATGTTTGTGCATATGCATGTGTATGTGTGTGTATGTGTAAGTGTATGTGCACATGTATGTGTGTGTATGTGTAAGTGTATGTGCACATGTATGTGTGTATATGTGCATGTGTATATGTGTGAACATGCATCTTCCTCATGTATAAGTGTATATGTGCATATCAATAAGTGTGAGTATGCTAAGTAATGAAAATAACACAATTCAAATGGTATACAAAGAATGAAAATTGTACTTACAATAGCTAGCAATATTTTTTGCTTGGTTAGCTTCTTGATTAACCTGCAATAAAGAGAGAGAGAGAGAGAGAGAGAATTCAAAGAGAGAAAGAGGCAGAAAGAGAGAAACAGAGACAGAGAGAGACAATAAGATAGAAATTAGACAAAACAACAATTCTGCAAGCGATTGTTTCAGCTCGTACATGCAGCACAATTGCGAACATTGGAGATCTCTTTGATCAGATGCATGTAGATGCCGATGGAAGAGCCTCCAATGTTTTTTTTTTGCCAAAAACCCATCGTGTAAGCAATGCTAAAGCATCATAAATGCCCATGCAATTAGCATTGCATAAGCGACGATTATTAATGTCACTTATGGGATGCAAACTAGCATCGCTTATGCAACGCTTCTTTTTAATCGTTGATTTAGCGACACTCAATGTGAGCATCGCATATCCCATTGTGCAAAATATCGATAAAAACATCAAATTTATCATTGTTTAACCGACGCTCCGCAGTCGACACTTCTTGCGATGCTTTATGCAATTTTATAGCGATGCAATTGTGTCGCATTAACCATCACTATGCGCTCTTATTCCTTGTAGTGACCATTCAAAAATGCATTTTTAACATGAACTCAAAACATATTCCAATATTTACTTGTTGCAATAATTAGAACATTATAAATAGAAGACACCTTTGCAATTTGACTAAACATCTTGTCATAATGAATTCCATACGTTTGCACAAGACTTAATCTAACTTTATACCTAGAAATAGAACCATCACTATTTCTTTTAATTGAAAATACCTAATTATTTCCAATTACCTTCAATCTTGTCATCTCATGCTACAAGCTTCCATGTCTTGTTTTTATGCAACACATCTATTTCTTCTAGAATTTCATTATGTCATTTCTCATTTCTATTTGCATCCTCAAAACATGTAGACTCCTTTTCTTCAAAAACTTCTGGCATAAATATGAAGGCGAGACACGATAAGACTCAATATATCTTTGGGTTTGCTTCCTTTCTCTTATATTTCTCATAAGCTCACGTTCATGTCCTTGCAAAGAAGATTTAGAGCTTTCAGCTATTTTTTCTTTATGTATGTTTTCACTTAATTCAAAAAGCTTTGCTTTACCTTTCTTTTTTGTCTTTTGTTTTAGGTGGCAATCTTTCTTCATCTAAACCATATCATTTTTTGAATCATGCAAAGTATCCTCAATTTCTTCTTGCATTTTTTTTCTCGAACCTACAAAGTATGGTCTGTATACCAACACACTAACTTATCAAAATGTATTTCTCTACTAATATGGTTTTCCACATAGAAAAATGCAGTTGAAGTTCAATGTACAAATAACCAGTACTTCCATCCGATTCTCCATAAACAGATCCTTAGCGTTTGATCCCTTCAAAGCTCATCCCCTTCTCATTCTGCTCGTTATGCTCTCACGACGCGACATATTTGTCCTTTATAGGATGGTTCCATGTCCACTTTTAACAGGAGCGCCCTTAACGACTTACGAAAAGCTCCACTACATTCCTTGCTTTCCGTGCTGTAAACTTCTTGATCAATGCATTAAAGTACGTGTATTGCAGGGGAAGAAGAGAAAGATCCGCATTATTCTATCTAAATTACAAGTACCAAAAAAATGCTTTATGAAAGCTGAACGCAATGGACCAAGATGCGGAGAGCAAGATGTCCACGTTCCGTAGGGCAGTTGGTTGAGCTTTGACCTTTTGAGACGGAGGTCCAGAGTTCATGTCCCGGGCTGGACATGTTATGGCTTAGGCCAATTGAAACCAGTTGTAACCATGTTACCTTCAGTTGTAACCATATCTCCTTGTCTAACCCCTGCTTTGTGGGCTACGGGAAGTCCTACGGGTACTATGCCCATTCACTTGTACAGTTGCAATTTCAAAGTTAAAGTCCGGGGAGTAGGCTTCGGCTGAACCTCCATTTAAAGAAAAAAAGATGCAGAGAGCAAGCCGCTCTTAATGCTTTTGAAACATGCAGATAAGGTATAGAGATAAGCGTATCTGCTTTTGAAACATGCAGATAAGGTATAGATATAAGATCTTTGCTACTAATGTGTAGTAACTTAAGAATGAGCAAAAGCTTACTTTACAGTTGAACTATAAGCTATCAGATTCTTCTTCAATTTTTTATTGTACTGTACTATATACTACTTACTCTCTCGTTATCTCTGTGTGTGTGTGTGATATTTCTATTATTTGCATACGTTATAAATATAAGTAGAGAACAACCTGTTAGCATGTACTAAGTATCCCTTCTCTATCTCCAAATCTTGGGCACGTCTGTAAACAATCTGTATCAGATCGTTGGAAACACAATGCGAATGGACATCATTTTTTATTTATAGACGTACGTGCATGTTTTTGCATGCATATGTCTCTCTAGATATGCGGACGCAGATGAAAATGGTAGAAAGTGTGTATTGAGAGAGAGAGATAGAGAGAGAGACGTGTGTTTCCGTATGCAAGTTTATGATAGACGTGTATATGCGTGTTTGTTGGCACGCCCGTGTGCTCCATTACGCATATCTGTTTGCAACCATGAAAAACAGAAAAAAATAGCTTAGAGTAGGAAAAGAGAGGGATATAGTCATACACAGATTCTATGTTCTGCGCTGCAACTTGTCTCCTCCCCTTACTCTTTCTATTACTTTTCCCTCACACACACACACCCGTGCTAAATCTACCGTGTCAACGGCTTCAGCACTCGTAAGAACTATGCTATCTCACGGAGAAGAAGAACCCAAAGCCAACAGAACCGTGGCCGCCTATTGACTTCAGAGTGCAAACTCGAGAGGCCTAATCATGGGAAGCAGCAATAAGTCAAATGTTTACATGTACCTCCGCCATCGCTCCATTATCCATCCAGCCCAAAGCTCTCCTCTGAGCCCAATGACTTCTTAAGTAAAGCCCGTGGGAAGAATCAAGCGTTGAACCACGCCTTCAAGTGTTTCAATGGAACCATGATCGCTCAACGTGGCTCCTTGGCTGTCGGCGGTAACGGCTTTTCCTTATGGTTTAAGATATCTCCATTGGAGAAACTCCTTTGAGTTACTAACACAGTTCAAGAACTAAATGCTTAAGAAATGTCGCAATGGCGACATCTATCATGCAGGCTCTCCAAAACATTTCAGTTGTAATAAGCAGTAAACTTTTCGCCTACAAGCACACAGATTGACTTGGTGGGTGGGGTCTTACACACATGACATCTTCATTCTACGGGGAAAATGGTCTTTGAATCCACTGTTTTTTTAAAGTACAACCAGCAAATCACCGACGCACACACACAAGCGCACCCATCATATACTTCGGGAATCGTATAGACCATAGATACACCCTTTAGAGTTCAAGCATCCATTCCCAGACAGGACTTGAAGCTTGACTATCTGGTGAGGAGGACAAGGCGATGGTCCCTAGACCACGCCCCATAGACCACTACTATCTATGCGATCCACTCTTATTGTGCTGCATTTGGTTTTGATTTACTAGAAGCATTATAAGAGTGGATAGCATAGATAGTAGTGACACTTCTATAGACCAAAGGAGTAGAACAAAGAGAAGGAAAACCACATGCTTATCATGTGTAGGCAAGCGCAAAAGGTTGGCTTTGATAGAGATCCACCGAATGCTTCTACTATGTTGGATTTGGGTAACACTGTTGGAAAATCTCATCGCTACTCTATGTACATTGCCCAAGAAGATGAGGAGGATGTTTGCAATTCAAAAGGTAACAATGCCAATTGCTTAACGATCGATTATCCCTATCAATGATCCATGCTACATCCAAAGAAAACAAAAAAAGCACTTTATCTTTCTAAAAATCTACTTATTTTCTTTTAGCACTGGAATGGAAGAATTCTTCTAGTATTATTGGTTTTAACGTGAAGAGATCCTTGGGATTCAACGTACCTATACCTAAAATATTATGAAGATCCAAAACCAAGTACCTGCACCTTGCCATCCAGACGAATTCCAACCACCCAAAATAGAATATAAAAAACGCTCATTATAATAGAATCATGGAGACATTTCAAGCAATGCTTCATCAGAGGTGTCTTACTCATGAATTTGGGCAATAAACATTTGTAGCACAAAACTTGTGTTGAATTGTGGCCTATAATAAGGCCTACAATTTACATCTAGCCCCCAGGTCCTCAAATAATTGAAGATAAAGTGTTGTACAACATAAATTTCAAATCAAATGGTACTTTGTACAAGTAAACGTTTCCTTGGCACTTAAGGGGTACAAACACAAGAATTGCCACGATTATGAAGAAGCCTTTGCTTCTACAAACCAATTTACTATAATCTATATTGTGCTTGCAATTAGTTCTCAATTTCATTGGCTAATTTATGAGCTATGAGAGGAGGAACTTCCTTAATGATGATTTCTAGGAGGAAGCATATGTTGAGAATTTTGAGGGCTTTCAAGTTTTCAGTAAAGAGGGTCATGTATATTGTTACCATAAAGGATGTTATAGACTCAAATTGGCTTGTGTTGCTTGCTATCCAAAGACACAATCATTTTTTAAGGCTAATGGTTTTGCTGTGTAAGTTCCATAGATTCCAACAGTGATTTTTATGAGAATCATTCCTTACTATTCATCATCATGTCTATGCTCATGATCTTATCTTGATTGATTCATATGATGATAAGATACATCTTGTTATGTAGAAGATTCATTAGAAATAATCTGTGAAAGGCATCGGACTACTCCAATTTTTGTTAGCCATGGAGGTTTGTGAAATACACATGATGCCATATTCTTATCTCAAAGGAAGTATCATCATAATCTTCTTTCTCTGTACCACATGGGCTAGCGTTTCATAATTTCTACACTCCTCAATCTCAATAGTAGGCTCGATTTCTTGATACTATCACCTCCTAGACATTCATGCATGTATAAGCCTTCTCATTCCTTTACTTTACTTATCTAACACTAAAATACATATCTCTTATGATGTTGGCATTCTCAATCGATTTTCCCATCAAACTTGCAGCTCATTGGTACAACAATATAAAGTCAAACGGATTCCTAGATCTTAATCGAAATTGCAGTCTTTGTTATGCATAGGACATCAATGGTAATTATCAATGCCATGTACCTCAATTATCACGTAGTTTGATGTCAATTGGTCAATTTAATGGCCTTGGTTACAAGGTGGTTTTCTATGCTGAGTCCTTTCCCATATCAAAAGGAAATATGGTTATTGCAAAAGGAAACAAAGTTGACTCACTTTATCATTTATTTGCATAACAGAAAGAACATTTGTTAGCTATTATTGAACAGCCTATGGCTTGTATTTGGCATGGACATTAGGGCCACATATCTCGTAGTGGAATGGAAAATCTTTCTCATTCTCTCTACTTACCTGTATTATTTCTCATTTTATGAGCATTGTCAATATGAAAAGCAAACTAAGAATGCTCATAAAATTCACATCGACTCTTCAATTCTGCCTTTAGATCTCATTCATACAGATGTGTGTGGTCCTATGCCCACAAAGTCATTAGGTGGTTCTCTTTACTTTGTCACTTTCATAGATGATGCTACTAGAACAGTCTGGGTATATCCTATCAAATCAAAGGATGAGGTATTCCCTACCTTCAAAAAATGTCTTTCTTCGATTGAGACTGAAAAAAGAGAAGCTATAGAGAGTTTATAACTCCTTATACCCCAGTACAAAATGGTGTAGTTGAAAGGATGAATATAGTTATTCAGGATAGAGTATTTTCTATGTTGCATCATGCAAAGCTTTCACCACGATTTTGGGCAAAAGTATCATTGAATGCAATTCATGTGATTAACCTTTCATCTAGTACTACCAAAGGTATGAAACTGGCACAAGAGTTATGGATAGGGAAGCCACCATATTATAATCATCTTTGAGTTCTTGGGTGTGAAACGTATGTTCATATACCCAAGAATCTTAGATAGACACTTGACCATAAGTCTAAGACATGCATTTTTCTTGGGTATCGTCGAGAAGGACAATTTGGATATTGCTTATGGGATCCTAAAACACGATCAGTGATCATAAGTAGAAATTTCATTTTCAATGAGTCTAAGATACATAACCAACCCATTAAGGATGTTGAAGTGAGAAGAGTGGTGTTTGACGATACTAGTCCTCTAGTTAGCATGCATAAAAATTGCTGCACATACGGATGTTCAAGAGAATATCTGATCATATCAGTCTACAAATGTTCCTATTTAGAAACCATTCAGATTCTCTACACGTGTCTCACATCCACTTCATAGATATGTTCCTGGTCTGGATTTTGTGATGCTAACATATGTTGGTGAGCCTTCTTGCTACAAAGAGGCCATGCAAAAAACGGATCATGTCAAGTGGGAGCATGCCATGAAGAGTGAGCTTGATTATATTCACAACAATGGTACTTGGGATTTGATACCTTTGCCAAAGGGTAGGAAAGATTTACCATGTAAAGGGGTTGTTACCTTTAGTGTCCATGTGAAAGGCCAAATGACCATTGGACACTTCTTTGTATATGTTCTTTAATAAAACATATAGTGGCTAGGTGAGTCACAGACTGTAAGTTTGACCGCATTTGTAAGACCTAAGTAGTCTGTCTTCATGCTCCCTGTGTACTGTGTTTTTCTGTGTATTCTGCAGCCTCTGTCCGGAATACTGTGTGTGGCCTTAGGAGCTCAATTTTCTACTCTAAGGATATTGTTGTGGAGCTCTCGAGAAGGAGAGTGCATCGTGGTGCATTGCCATTGAATTACTTCACTAGTATTAGAGTAGTTTGATGCAAAAGCTTTGTTCCTTTTGTGCGAGCAAAGCGAGCATCCCCCCCTCCCCCTGGCTTTCTCCAAGGCTTAGGACTAAGGCGATGACCAAGGCATAGACCTTGGCATACCTTGTCATCCGAGTCACCGAAGTCACCATTGGTGCAGTTGGCTACATGCAAGGGTGGACATCAACGATCAAG
This sequence comes from Ceratopteris richardii, assembly GCA_020310875.1. Lineage (NCBI taxonomy): Eukaryota > Viridiplantae > Streptophyta > Polypodiopsida > Polypodiales > Pteridaceae > Ceratopteris > Ceratopteris richardii. The sequence continues at coordinate 135,545,261 of CM035421.1, read as the reverse complement.
GAAGATAGAGGTTCGGATACTTCCCGGGAGGTCACCCATCCTAGTACTATTCCCCCCAGAGCTGGCTTAACCGTGGCAATCTCTTACCACTAAGATACACTCTTGTGGTGTCTGAAGAAGGGGAAAGACTAAGGTTAATATTACCTTGAACATTTTCTGGTCCCTCAAAGCTTCATTCTTTGCTTTTAAAGCCTATCTTTGAAGCATTTTTGGGGTGTCTTTTGGATCCATTTGGAGTACTTTTGGACACATTTCTCTTCACACAAGTCCAAGAACATCAAGAAGAGTGTTCTTTGTACTTCTCTGATAATAAATATCAACCTTAGGGGCTATTTTTTCATCCACACTCATAAAACTACAGGTTTCTCAAAAGGCTTCTTCAGTTTTGGTGGGAGCAGCCACTGCAAATTTATGCTGGTTTTTGAACCTAAAACATCGAAGTTGACAGACACTTGTGGGTGTTGTTGGCTAGTTTTTGGGCTATGCATTCAGCCTTTTAATGTCATTTTACTGCATATATTGAGCACATACACACCATGTATGCTTTTGTGTGTATTGCTATGTACCTCCATGTGGTCATTGATATAGCGGTTACATTTTTTGCATAAAGCCTTTTACATTTGATAAAGAGGGTTGTGGTGAGGTTTTCTTAACTAGGAGGCACCTAGATGTCGGGATCTCTTTGGTGATCCAGGTGGACGACTTACCCAGCCTTGCCATAGGAGATGTATGACAATTGTTCATAGGTGATTGATAAGCCTAGTTGGCTTCTATTGGCCGGTGATTGATTATATGCAGTGGAGTTAGTGATTCATTATGTAGGTAAACATGTCAGTACTTGTAGTTTTATGATATTTTAACACTCGTCATATGCTCATTTTGCAGAGGATACTCTGGCAAAATTTTTCCAAATTTTTGGTTTGGTCAACTATATAGTGGTTGATTTACCCCTTGATATAATTATATTGGTATTTGGACTCTTCTAGCTCCATTATCATTGTATTCAATTCTCTACCATCATGGCATGAGAGGTCTCATGCACATCTGGTGAATTAGGGTCTAGTGCCAATGTTCCAAGGAGAAGCTATAATTTGCAATGCAAAGATCATTTTGAGATCCGAACATTTGATGGCACAAATTTTGCTCTATGGAAGAATCAGATTAAAGATGTGTTGATTCAAAGGAGTTAATGGAAGCCAGTAAATGGGATTTCAAAGAATCCTGCTGACATGGATGAAGATGATTGGGATGCATTAGATGAAATGGCTAGGTCTACCATTTGCTTGCACCTGGTAGACAATTTTTTCTTTACAATATTAGACTGTGAAAGTGCAAAGGAGCTTTGGAAGAAGTTATCCAATACATATGAAAAAGAGATGGCATCAAATAAAGTGTATCTTATGAGAAAATTATATGACCTTCGCATGATGGACACAGATAGTGTTCCTGCTCATCAAAATGAGTTTGATGCTATATTCTCTCAATTACAGGCTCACAAAATGGATATGGATAATGAAATGAAAGAAATATTGTTGTTATGCACCGTGCCATCATCATGGAATACGTTTTGCACAACTATTAGCAATAGTGCACCTGGGGCTAAACTTGTCTATGATAACATATGTGGAGAACTCGAGTTAGGAGATTCATAGAAAATCTATGGTTGGAACTCAGAGTGGAGATGCATATGATGTTCTTGATTCTTACCAAGGAAAGAATCAGCAATGTGGTAGGAGCAAGAACAAAGAAAAGACTGGTCAATAGAATCAGAGTAGAAGTAAATCAAGGAAGAGGGATATCGAATGCCATTAATGTCGTAAGAAAGGACATATGAAGAAAGATCGTTATGCATTAAAGAATGCTAAAGGTAAAGGACAGAATGTTGATGGGCATGTTAAACAGTTACCTGCACCATCTACTTCGACTGTGAAGATTGAAGAAATTAACACTATTTCTGATGATGTTGATGTGTTGACACTTGATAGTACTGTGCCAACTGAGGCTCTTATGGCTGATTCTCTTTCCCACATGTGGGTGCTAGATTTTGGTGCTTTTTTCTATGTGACACCACATAGAGAATGGTTCTCTAATTATGCAGCAAAGTCTCTTGGTAACGTGAGACTTGATGACTCTTACCAGTGTGACATTGTGGGGATTGGAGATGTGATTGTGGAGTTTGCAACCATGACATTTGCAACCATGACAAACAGAAAAAGATAGCAGAGAGGAATATAGTCATACACAGATTCTATGTTCTTCGCTGCAACTTGTGTCCTCCCCTTACTCTTCCTATTACTTTTCCGTCACACATACACACCCGTGCTAAATCTGCGGTGTCAACGGCTTCAGCACTCGTAAGAACTATGCTATCTCACGGAGAAGAAGAACCCAAAGCCAACAGAACCGTAGCCGCGTATTGACTTCAGAGTGCAAACTTGAGAGGCCTAATCATGGGAAGCAGCGATAAGTCAAATGTTTTCATGTACCTCCGCCATCGCTCCATTATCCATACAGCCCAAAGCTCTCCTCTGAGCCCAATGACTTCTTAAGTAAAGCCCGTGGGAAGAATCAAACGTTGAACATCGCTCAACGTGGCTCCTTGGCTGTCGACAGTACGCTTTTCCTTATAATTTAAGATATCTCCAATGGAGAAACTCCTTGGAGTTACGAACACAGTTCAAGAACTAAATGCTTAAGAAATGTCGCAATGGCGACATCTATCATGCAGACTCTCCAAAACATTTCAGTTGTAATAAGCAGTAAACTTTTCACCTACAAGCACACAAGTTGACTTGGTGGCTGGGGTCTTACACACATGACATCTTCATTCTATGGGGAAAATGGTCTTTGAATCCACTACGGACTATCTATGCGATCCACTCTTATAATGCTTCTAGTACATGAAAACTTTTCACCTACAAGCACACAAGTTGACTTGGTGGCTGGGGTCTTACACACATGACATCTTCATTTTATAGGGAAAATGGTCTTTGAATCCACTACGGACTATCTATGCGATCCACTCTTATAATGCTTCTAGTACATGAAAACTTTTCACCTACAAGCACACAAGTTGACTTGGTGGCTGGGCTCTTACACACATGACATCTTCATTCTATGGGGAAAATGGTCTTTGAATCCACTACGGACTATCTATGCTATCCACTCTTATAATGCTTCTAGTATAATGCTTCTATGCGATCCACTCTTATAATGCTTCATTTGGTTTTCATGTACTAGAAGCATTATAAGAGTGGATAGCATAGATAGTAGTGACACTTCTATAGACCAAAGGAGTAGAACACAGAGGAGGAAAACCACATGCTTATCATGTGTAGACAAGCGCAAAAGGTTGGCTTTGATAGAGATCCACCGAATGCTTCTACTATGTTGGATTTGGGTAACACTGTTGGAAAAATGATCTCTCTTTCTCTCATTGCTACTCTATGTACATTGCCCAAGAAGATGAGGAGGATGTTTGCACTTCAAAAGCTATCAATGCAAATTGTTTAATGAACGATTATCCCTATCAATGATCCATGCTACATTCAAAGGGAACAGGAAAGCACTTTATCCTTCTAAAAGTCTATTTATTTATTTTTAGCACTGGAATGGAAGAATTCTTCTCGTATTATTGGTTTTAACGTGAAGAGATCCTTGGGTTCAACGTACCTATACCTAAAATATTATGAAGATCCAAAACTAAGTACTTACACCTTGCCGTCCAGAAGAATTCCAACCACCCAAAACAGAATATAAAACATGCTCATTATAATAGAATCATGGAGACATTTCAAGCAATGCTTCATCACAGGTGTCTTACTCATGAATTTGGGCAGTAAACATTTGTAGCACAATCTTGTGTTGAATTGTGGCCTATAATAAGACAATTTACACCTACCCCCTAGTCCTCAAATAATTGAAGATAAAGTGTTGTACAACATAAATTTCAAATCAAATGGTACTTTGTACAAGTAAAAGTTTCCTTGGCATTTAAGGGGTACAAACACAAGAATTGCCACAATTATGAAGAAGCCTTTGCTTCTACAACCCAATTACTATAATCTATATTGTGCTTGCAATTAGTTCTCACTTTCATTGGCTAATTTATGAGCTATGAGAGGAGTCACTTCCTTAATGATGATTTCTAGGAGGAAGCATATGTGGAGAATTTTGAGGGCTTTCAAGTTTTAAGTAAAGAGGATCATGTATATTGTTACCATAAAGGATGTTATAGACTCAAATTGGCTTGTGTTGCTTGCTATCCAAAGACAATCATTATTTAAGGCTAATGGTTTTGTTTTTTAAGTTCCATAGATTCCAATATTGATTTTTATGAGCATCATTCCTTACTATTCATCATCATGTCTATGTTCATGATCTTATCTTGATTGGTTCATATGATGATAACATACATCTTGTTATGTAGAAGATTCATTAGAAATAATATGTGAAAGGCATTGGCCTACTCCAATTTTTGTTAGCCATGGAGGTTTATCAAATATACATGATGCCATATTCTTGTCTCAAAGGAAGTAGCATCATAATCTTCTTTCTATGTACCACATGGGCTAGCGTTTCATAATTTCTACATTCCTCAATCTCAATAGGAGGCTCAATTTCTTGATACTATTGCCTCGTGGACATGCATGCATGTATAAGCCTTCTCATTCCTTTACTCTACTTATCTAACACTAAAATACATATCTCTTATGATGTTGGTGTTCTCAATCCCTTTTCCCATGAAACTTGTAACTTATTGGTACAAAAATATAAAGTTCAAGGGATACCTAGATCTTAATTGAAATTGTGGTCTTTGTTATGCATAGGATGTCAATGGTAATTATCAATGCCATGTACCTCAATTATCACGTAGTTGGTCAACTTGATTGCCTTGGTTACAAGGTGGCTTTCTATGCTCAGTCCTTTCGCATATCAAAAGGAAATATGGTTATTGCAAAAGGAAGCAAAATTGGATCACTTTATCCTTTATTTGTATTAGAGAAAGAACACTTCTTAGCTATTATTGAATAGCCTATCACTTGTATTTGGCATGGACATTAGGGCCACCTATCTCATAGTGGAATGGAAAATCTTTCTCATTCTCGCTACGTACATGTATTATCTTTCTCTGATTTTTCATTTTATGAGCATTGTCAATATGAAAAGAAAACTAAGAATGCTCATAAAATTCACATTGACCCTTCAATTTTGCCTTTAGATCTCATTCATACTGATGCGTGTGGTCCTATGCCCACAAAATCATTATGTGGTTCTCTTTACTTTGTCACTTCATAGATGATGCTACTAAAATAGTCAGTATATCCTATCAAATCAAAGGATGAGGTATTCCCTACCTTCAAAAAATGTCTTGCTTCAATTGAGAGTGAAAAAGGAACTAAGCACAAGTCTTTACATTTAGATAATGGGGGTGAGTATACCTCACATGAATTCAATCTTTTCATCAATCTAGATGAGTTTGTAGAGAGTTTACAGCTCCTTATACCCCAACACAAAATGGTGGAGTTGAAAGGATGAATAGAGCTACTCAAGATAGAGTATTTTTTATGCTGCATCATGCAAACCTTTCCCCATGATTTTGGGTAGGAGTAGTATTGACTTCAATGCATGTGATTAACCTTTCAACTAGTACTACCAAAGGTATGAAAGTGGCACAAGAGTTATGGATAGGGAACCCACCATATTATGATTATCTTTGAGTTCTTGGGTGTGATGCATATGTTCATATACCCAAGAATCTTAGATAGATGCTTGAACATAAGTCAAAGACATGCATTTTTCTTGGGTATGATCGAGAAGGACAATTTGGATATCGCTTATGGGATCCTAAAACATAGTCAGCGATCATAAGTAGTAATTTCATTTTCAATGAGTCTAAGATGCATAAACAACCCATTAAGGACGTTGAAGTGAGAAGACTGGTGTTTGAGGATACTATTCCTCCAACTAGCATGCATAAAAATGTTGCACATAGGGATATTCAAGAGAATATCTGATCATATAATCTCCAAATGTTCTTATTCAGAATAGATATGTTCCAGGTCTAGATTTTGTTATGCTAATAGATGTTGGTGAGCCTTCTTGCTACAAAGAGGCCATGCAAACAAAGGATCCTGTCAAGTGGGAGCATGCTATGAAGAGTGAGCTGGATTCTATTTAGAAAAATTGTACTTGGGATTTAGTAGCTTTGCCAAAGGGTAGGAAAGCTTTACCATGTAAATGGGTTGTTACCCTTAGTGTCCATGTGAAAGGCCAAATGGCCACTAGACACTTCTTTGTATATGTTCTTTAATAAAACAGATAGTGGCCTGGTCAGTCACAGACTTTAAGTTTGACCGCATTTCTAAGACCTAAGAAGTCTTTCTTCGTGCTCCTTGTGTATAGTGTTTTTCTACGTATTCTGTAGCCTTTGTGCGGAGTACTATGTGTGGACTTAGGATCTCAATTTTCTACTCTAAGGATATTGTTGTGGAGCTCTCGAGAAGGAGAGCACACCGTGGTGCATCCTCATTGAATTACTTTACCAGTATTAGAGTAGTTCGATGCAAAAGCTTTGTTCCTTTTGTACGAGCGAAGCGAGCACCCCCCTCCCCTGGCTTTCTCCAAGGCTTACAACTAAGGCGGTGACCAAGGCATAGACCTTGGCATACCTTGTCATCCGAGTCACCGAAGTCACCATTGGTGCCGCTGGCTTCGCATGAGGGAGGACCTCAACAATCAAGGAAGATAGAGGTTTTGGTACTTCCCAAGAGGTCACCCATCCCAGTATTGCTCCCCCTTGAGCTCGCTTAACTGTGGAAATCTCTTACCACTAAGCTACACTCTTGTGGTATCTGAAGAAGGGGAAAGACTAAGGTTAACATTACCTTGAACATGTTTTTGTCCCTCAAAGCTTCATTCTTTGCTTTCAAAGCCTGTCTTTGAAGCATTTTTGGGGTGTCTTTTGGAGCCATTTTGGAGTACTTTCACACAAATTTCTCTTCACACAGGTCCAAGAACATCAAGAAGAGTGTTCTTTGTACTTCTCTGACAATAAATATCAACCTTTGGGGCTGTTTTTTCATCCATACTCATAAAATTACAGGTTTCTTGAAAGGTTTCTTGAAAGGTTTCTTCAGTTTTGGTGGGAGTAGCCACTGCAAATTTATGTAGGTTTTTGAACCTACAACATCAGAGTTGATAGACACTTACAGGTGTTGTTGGCTAGTTTTTGGGCTTTGCATTCAGCCTTTTAGTGTCATTTTACTGCATATAGTGAGCAATACACACCATGTACGCTTATGTGGATACCGCTTATGTACGTCCATGTGGTCATTGATATAGCGGTTACATTGCATAAAGCCTTTTACATTTGATAAAGAGGTTTGTGGTGAGGTTTTCTTAACTAGGAGACACCCAGATGTCGCAATCTCTTCGGTGACGTAGGTGGAAGACTTACCTAGCCTTGCCATAGGAGATGTATGATAGTTGTTCATAGGTGGTCGATAAGCCTAGTTGGCTTCTATTGGGTAAGTCATTATATGCAGTGGAGTTAGTGATTCACTATGCACGTAAACATGTTAGTACTTGCAGTTTTATGATATTTTGACACTGGTCATATGCCCATTTTGCAGAGGATATTCTGGCAAAATTTTTCTGGGTTCTTGGTTTAGTCAACTATATAGTGGTCAATTTACTCCTTGATATACTTATTCGTTGGTATTTGGACTCTTCTAGCTCCATTATCATTGTATTAAGTTCTCTACCATCATGGCATGAGAGGTCTCAGGCACATCTGGTGGATCAGGGTCCAGTGCCAGTGTTCCAAGGAGGAGCTATAATTTGCACGGTAAAGATTATTTTGAGATCCGGAAATTTGATGGCACAAAGTTTGCTCTATGGAAGAATCAGATTAAAGATGTGTTGATTCAAAGGAGGCAATGGAAAGCGAGTAAATGGGATTTCAAAGAATCCTGCTGACATGGATGAAGATGATTGGGATGAGTTAGATGAAATGGCTAGGTCTACCATTCACTTGCACCTGGTAGATAATGTTTACTTTACAATATTAAACTGTGAAAGTGCAAAGGAGCTTTGGAAGAAGTTATCCAATACATATGAAAAAGAGATGGCATCAAATAAAGCGTATCTGATGAGAAAATTATATGACCTTCGCATGAAGGACACAAATAGTGTTGCTGCTCATCTCAATGAGTTTGATGCTATATTCTCTCAATTACAGGCTCAGAAAGTGGATATGGATAATGAAATGAAAGCAGTGTTGTTGTTATGCACCCTGCCATCATCATGGGATATGTTTTGTATGGCTATTGGCAATAGTGCACCTGGCGGTAAACTTGTCTATGATTACATATGTAGAGCACTCTTGAGTGAGAAGATTCACAAAAAATCTATGGTTAGAACTCAGAGTGGAGATGCATATAATGTTCATGATTCTTACTAAGGAAAGAATTAGCAACGTGGTAGGAGAAATAACAAAGAAAGAAATGGTGAACAGAATAAGAGTAGAATTTAATCAAGGAAGAGGGTTATCGAATGCCATTACTGTCAAAAGAAAGGACATATGAAGAAAGAGTGTTATGCATTAAAGAATGCTAAAGGTAAAGGACAAAATGTTGATGGGCATGTTGAACAATTACCTACATCATCTACTTTGACTGTGAAGATTGAAGAAATTAATGCTATTTTTGATGATGCTGATGTGTTGACACTTGATAGTACTTTGCCAATTGAGGCTCTTATGGCTGATTCTCTTTCCCACATGTGGGTACTAGATTATCATGCTTCTTTCAATGTGACACCACATAGAGAATGGTTCTCTAATTATGTAGCAAAGTCTCTTGGTACCATGAGACTTGGTGACTCTTACGAGTGTGATGTTGTGGGGATCATTAGGGGAAAAAATGAACCCTGAATGGGCCTTTTAGATTAAGGAGTGATTAGTGATGGACCAATCAGAAGAGGGTGGTGGCAGTCTATGCCCTATAAAATACTAAGCTAAAGGGGGGAGAAAATTCAAAATCCGTGCATGTTTTGAGCTGAGAAAAATGGGTTTTTTCAAAAATACTTAAAAAAGAGGTATTTCCCTCCTAAACCTCACATTTTCATACCCAAGTCCCAAAAAGTCATCTTTTCCCACTACTTTCACTTTGTAGCACACCATTGAAGCTCATGTTTCTACACTATAACCTACCTGCATCTCCTATCTCGAATTAGTGTTGTAGCTTGAAGACCTTCAGCTTCAATGGCAACATCTAAAGCTTCTAGGTGACTGAAAGATAAAATCCTCACATTAAGATGTCACAATATCAAAGCCATAGATGGATAGTGGCTATCACATGAGTACTCCAAAGGTGCATGGGTGTACATGCAACCCTCTAGAGTTGGGCCTCATCGAGTTAGAGATCGTGGAAACTTAGATCTTCATTGGAAGGGAAAGTTATTTGGCTTCAAGAAGCACAGAGACAATGGGATGGCTGCTATTGTACAACATGTTTTTACAATGGCAACTATGAAACTTGAAAACTCTAGTAGAATGAGATATCCTATGAATTGTAAGTATTACTTTACAATATTTTATGTTTTCTTGTGTCGGATATATTTTTGAACTATTTAGATATGTTTTTGTTTGTTTCAAATATATTTCCTTCTACTTTGGTGGAAGAGCAACCACTTCATAGTCTTACAGGTACATTCCAGGCATTGCATGCAGATATTGGTGCACTAGTCTTTCCAGAAATATCTCCTGCTCAATTTTACCATTATACAACTTTCTTTTACACACATAGATATGGTGTACCCTCTACAATGAATGGTTTTGGAAGGTTAGAGAGAATTGAAGTACATTCTCTTCTTAGCATGGAGTGGCCAAAACCTGATATATGGTCCGTATCATCTTTGAAGCACAAGATGGTAATGGATGTACATAACTCTTTGAAATTCACAAAAGTGTCTAGGTCTGTAGGTTTGCACTGCTCTTTTCCCATTCATTGTGTTGTATATTTATTCCAAGGATTCTCATTCCAAGAGACTTCCACCATGTTCATGTGTAAAGATATCACATATGAGGAAATCAAAAGTCTTCTTGGTGAAAATTGGGGTTTGATAGAAGGAATTGCAAAAGGTGATAAATATCTTTGTAAAATAGGTGGAGCAGGTATAGGATTTTGATATTTGAAACAGCATACTTCATTATACATCAGATTCTACTATGATCGTTGGATGTGCAAACTTGGCAAATGGATACCATTTCAAAGTTCAGAGGGATATTTACATTCATTTGAAATAAAGCTTAGATTGCCCAACAATGAAACAGAGATTATTTTAGTGAATAATCATTGGACCTTGGCTAATCTGAGAGAACACTTGGTGATTTTGGGGTTTGAAGGACTAACTCAATCCAAATTCAAAAATTCAAGGACGTAAGGTGAGAAATGTTTTGTGATTTTGTTAAAGTAATCTTCTCATTATTGCTCATTTTACTTTAATGACTTCAATTTCTTGCAAATTGATTATAGGTGGGCAGAAGATTGGAATACAAAATGAAAGTCCCTGTAGATTGGAGCAAAGGTGGAATAGAACTCTCATTGTCATAGTTCTTTTGCAACCTGATAATGTCACTTCTTGGGCCCTACTCATTGTATCTGATGGTTTTTGCACCTTCAAGAACCTTGTAAAAAGTAGGACAATCAATTCATGTTAGATATTGTATATACCTTATTCTCTGCAATGGTAATTTCAAAACTTTTGGAATGTCAAAAAGTCTATGTTCACTACTTTGAAATGTGGTTGCTCATGTTTTTTTTAGTGCATTATTTTGTCATCAGAAACACATTTTTTGAAATTGCACTTCTTTATTCTATACTTTTAAAAGTGGGCCCAGTCAGTTTAAAAACTTGAAACTGCTATAAAAATGGGTTCTATGTGCTCATTTTTCACATTTGCACTCTCAAAGAGCTAGAAAGCATAGACAAGCCAATAGAATTCTCACGTGCAACCAACACTTCCACTCCCATGAAATCTCCTCGAGATCTATTCATGGAGTTTTTGGAGACTACAGACTACAATGGTCGTACGGATTTGTATGACCTAGTCTATAGAGCCCTTAATCTTGAAGGGATGATAGCCATGAACTCCGATGTGATCGATGCGATCACAGATTTTATGGAATTCTATATATTAAGATATGCTATAGATATTCCAGCATATGAGTGTAAATGGGTCCCCTGTGACCTACTTTTCTACATTCATAAAGGAGATGAGGCATTTTTGAAGCGCTTAAAGCATTTCATGGTTGTTGCTGAGGATTCACGGCACCTCTTAGATGACATAGTGCCCTTAATTAAACAATTAAATAAGAAAAGGAAAATGGGAAGAAAATATCTTTCCTATGTTGCAACGACCATCTTTTTTTTCAATGAGGAGCCCGAACCTAGACCCATGGACCTACCCCATCTTGTTATTGGGGGTTTTTTAGATGACAAGAAGGAACCCCAGACAGAAGCTCTCAACTTATTAGAAGAGAGTCAAAAAATTTCCAAAGAATTTCCACAAGGAGTAGTGGACAACTTAAAGGAAGCCAGTACACAAAATATAGTCCACCCTCCAACTTACAGCCCGTGGAACCCACTCTTCCAGAGGTAGAGATGGAAATGTTTTTAGATGTACTTGTCAACGGAGAGGAATTTTTGTTCCTGCATGATATTGAGAAGGCATTTGGTCTATGCCTCGACGAATGCCTTAGTATTTTCTGCTCAACCTCGGATGTTCCCATGGACAACACTTCTGACATTATCGAAAAGGCAACAATTCCACTTGGTGATTTAGTTGCAGACACCATTGCATTTGTGTGTGAAGAGATTTTGAGCCATGCCAACCAAGATGCCACTGAAGAAGATCTCGCTGCAGCAAGGGAAATAATTTTGGAGAAGAAGATTCCAACATCCCCTATTGTGGAGCAAAGTGGCATGGCCCACTCATTGATTCCACTAGATGCAATGGGAAGAGGAGAGGATGAAGATAGGCTTCAAGATGTAAGTATCTAATGACATTTATGGTTGTCTCATATTCATACAAGATGTAACTATTTAATTTTATAATTGTCTATGTGCAGAAAGCAATTGAAGTGGATAAATTTGCAGCAAGGAGTGGTGGTGATTGTGTTGTCCGTGGCCATGGATCTTCCTTGGCACATTACATTGGAAAATTGCCAAAGGAAGATTTTTTCATAATCCACAAGGAATTTTCCGCTCAAGGACACTTCATGACTTGGTGTCTGAAGGCCTTGAGCAAAGTTTCATGGCTATCTACAATAATGCAAAGGACCAATTGTATATTTCTGGTTAGGAAGTCCTTTGCCCTTACTACCCTAGGAGTTAACTTTAGAGGAAAAATATTAGGTTGAATAGGAATAGCTTTAGGTCTTGGATTGACAGACCCTCAGTTAATATCCCAAACAGTTTTGACTTACCAATTGCCACTGTCTTTTCAAAGAAGAAAGAATGTAGTGGAGAGGCTCAAGGCCAAGAGCCAATTGTAAAAACTTTGTAATACCAATTATTGTTTTTCCAATTTCCATGTGCATTGTCTTTATGTTTTTGACAATCTCTTAACTTTTGCACACTTTAATCAGTCTTTTTCCAATCATTGTTGTTATTTTTGTTGCCCAAAATGCATGGGATGGCCTAGGAATGCAAAGCAGATAGGCCCTGTAAAACTTTTGCCCGGGCCCATCCCCACGTTTCTGTGGCAGGCCTTTTTTTTTTGCATTCCTAGGCCATCCCATGCACTAGGTTCCCTATCTTGGAAGTCTATGTCCATCAATTACAACCTAGACATGGGGAATTGTGGAATACTCTTCTTATGTGCAATAATTAGAGAAAATTTAGACTCCTCTGAGCACATATAAGCATGCAACAATAAATAAGTACATTTGAATGTTCATCAACATTGTTTAGCTATTGGTCAAAGGGTTAGCATGCAGTGCATCCTGTCTAAGGCCAATCATATATATAGCAACACCACTTACAAGAAGTACAGTAAAAAGAGTGATTAAACTATGCAAAACACTTCAAAGAGGTACTGGAAAAAGACACCTAGATACATAGGAGAATTAGACTTCAAAACATGTACACTAAGAGATAAACAATTGAGAGAGCAAATATAAGAAGAAAAAGATCATATTCATCATTTGGGATTTACAAAATATTCATCATTTGGGATATACAAAAAGTTCTCCAAACAAGGGAGTACAAATATTTGTTAAGGGTTATTCCCTCTAATTCTTCTAGCTAGCTGCAAATCTTTAGGTTGTATTGTCACTCTCTTTGCATGGATGGCACACAGGTTAGAGTCCTCCAACATTGAAATAAGATATGCCTATGGAGCTTCTTGGAGGGCTTCGAAGGCTATCCCTTGGATACAAAGTCCAGCACAATAGCATTGGATCTCTTCCTTCACAACTCTTGCAAATGACCTTCATGGAATAAGAAGCTCCACAGACTTTTGATAGTGTTGAATCTCTGTAAAGGCTCTGGTTTGCTTTCTGCACCTTTGCGGTGCTCTTGCATTTGGCGGGATGTTGGTTTGTGGTCGTTGTGATCTGCGACGCGATTGATAGTTCTTCTTTGTCTTGCCTCATCATTTACTTCCTCTACCCGACCTTGCTCTCTTTCTTCATTGGTTGGTCTTTGTCCTTGTCCTGTGGGGAGTGTCTTGCCTCCTTGTGTCACGGGGATATGATCATTGCTCCATGGTGGCTCCTTTATAATTTCTTCATCCAAGGAACTCTTTAAATTTGATGTTGTCTCCATCACAACTTGCCTCTGTCCTAGTTGTTTGGGCCTTGCCTTGAGTGGTGCCCTCATTGGGGGCTCATCATCAGATGTGGGAGGGGAATAATTTATTTCTTGTGTTACATCTCTCTTTTGTGAAGCTTCACCCCCCCCCCCCCTTGGAATGCTACCAGAGTGTGTCCCTGCACCCGAGTTTCATCTAGAAGAGTGACTTGTGGTTCGATGCTTCTTGTGGGGTATCATCCATGTTGGGCGCTGAGTACTTTGCACATGGCTAGGGTAGACGACATGATCCTTTCTAGTAGTCTTCTTTGTGCATGCCATTCTATTAGGTTGTAAAGTGGTAAAGTGAGGAAGGAAACCTTTATTTATAGCTTTTCACTTAAGAATTGTCTTGTTCACATTTAAATGGATAAAAATTAGTTTTAAGACATTAAAAGTATATTCAAAAAAACATTAAAATTTTATTTGAAGTAAAAGGAGATATAAAAACCTTGAAAAGAATAATGCATTTTAAGATTTTGGAAACTATTTCCAAGCAGAACCCTCACGGAATCTTTGTGCACACCATTGGGCATGATGTAGTGGTCTTGATGATGACCTCCACTTCTCTCTTGCAATATCATGTTGTAGCTTTCGTGTAATCTTTGCTATTCATGACTCACATGCTCGTTCCATTAGATATTTTCTAGCAAATGTCGCACGAAAAGACTAGTTGAACATTTCTTCTAAATAGTTTGATTGGAGTAGACCACCCCAATCACGAGTGTTTTTAAAGTAAACACCTCTAGCCCTATAATGTGACTTCTCCATTCCTTGTGTACTAAAAATGTTCAGTGATCCATATCGATTCATAAAATATGCTCCATGTGCAAAACGAATATGCTATGATCTAATCAATAAGATATACACATGGTGTTTAAGACCAAATAAAAAAATGTAAGCAAAACTTACTATGTAATGTGTAATGTTGCTTTCTCCCCAAGATAAGATGAATGACTGTGTTAACTCCTTCAAAGTCACTTGGAATAATTCCCAGTCATTGAAACTTGTTGTAAAATCTCTTGAGACTCACCATACTTCTTAACAAATAAAGATACGTGGCCACCATGACAACTTATAGAATTCAAAAGATCTTCTATTTTTTGGATTGCTATTGTAGACCTCTCTAGTGGTTTCATTGCAAATGCATATTCAACATGGAGCTTCAAAAGCCTATCAAAGATCTTCATGAATGCATGCAAAGTACAAAACTGAACATTGACTAATGGAAATGGAATAATGGGGTTCCAATCATTGCTTATTTTATCACGAGTCGGTTCCTGTAACATTGGACACCTCAAAAGTGATATCTCCATTCCCTGTGATTCGATAGTCTATTTCATCAATTTCTTCAGAGTCATCAACTCTCGTCAATGCCCTTGCAGGTTTAGACTATCTCTTAGATCCTTTGTGACCTTGAGTACAATATGGGAAAGGATAGAGAGAAGATGCTCCTTGTTTACAACCTAACATGCATTTTATACTCTTAGGGTCTCCATCCAAATGCCATTCTACCTCAAAATCACCTATATCATCTACAGAAAGCTTTTACCCATGTATTTGAGAAGAGATTACTTCCGTAATCCATAGAGTCCTACTAAAAATTTAGGAAATAACATTGTTTGTTTCTTTGGGAACTTCTATAGCATCTAACCACCAGATATCTCTCTTTGATTGCACATTGTAAGTAAAATGCGAAGTGGATCCTAAAGTTTCATCACTCATTGCATGGTCCATAACTTCATTCATTAGATTCACACTCAACCTTTCTAGTCGCCGACCCTTTATGATTTGACACTCATGAAGCTTTAGTATGAACTTTAACTTAACATTGCAGTCTGCACAAAAGAGAAAACATTATCTTAATATGACACTTGAATGCAATAAAACTTCAACACCAAATAAAATGTAGTAGGGGTACCTTTGATTGTTGAACTATAAAAGTGAACCATTGGTTGTTGAAGCTTCTGAAGATCCACAAATATATTGTTGAATTTAGTGTAAGTAAATCCTTGTGTAGATAGGATTTTTGATTGCTTCTTGGGAATATTTGGATGATAAACAGAGGCAGGCATGGTGTCTTCTATGAATAAATATTGTCCAATAGTACGAGTCACATCCTCATTTGAAGTTTTTTTTTTTTTTTAGATACTTTCTATGGGCATGGAAATATACTTTGAGAAATACCTTGTGCTTGTAAGGCTTGCCTCAAAAGGGTGTACATTGTAGTATACCGATTTCTACTGATGCCCGTTTTGTCGCATATTGCCTGCACATCTTGCACTGTGATAAGATTTTTTAACTTCTTTGAAAACTCAGCTTCAACAACAACTCTAATACACTTTCCTATGGGTGAATCTAAAGCAGAAGTGATTTCTTTGGTGTTTATATAGCTATTCATCAACTTGAATTGGTCTTGTGTTGTTGATGAAGCAGTTATGTCTCGAATAAACGACCTACACAATGAAAGATTCCATTACAAATCTTCATTAAAACATATAAAAGTAAACCAAACACTCACCTTGTTTCATATATACATCATTTGCATGCTCCACTACCTATTGAAAGAGCTTCAAAGGATGAAAATGCTCTTTTCCTATGTCTCATACTAAGTGGAGTCTCTTTCAACCGTAAGAGATTGATAGTTAAGTTTGAAATTGTGCTTTGTTTTGCTTCTATATCTTGTTCTAAAGATATGTTTTTATAAAGATATGATTGTGCTTGCTAAAGTGACCACCCTCATATGATGGAGTTGATATTGTTGGAACCAACACTTAGTAGTAGCATGTGAATGTGTAGATAATTGCTTGCAGTAACCTAATAGTCCAGCTTCACCCGCACCAATGAACTGAAGTAAAGTTGAGAGGTTATGGAATGTTGGATGGTAAGAAGATATTGGATCAAGAGGATATAGTGAACCATGAGTCCAAAGATCAATACTTTTTTCTCCAGTTGCACGACGTTCCTTTTGAGAATTGGCATCATTGTTGCATCGTGTATTTGGAGCAAACTCTCTAGGCACACGAACATGGATACTTATTGATGCAAGAGCATGGGGAGATTTTACATTCCACTACACGATATATGGCCCAAACGACCATGCCAAATACAAGCCATAGGCTGTTTAGTAACAACTAACAAGTGTTCTTTCTGTGATACAAATAAAGGATAAAGTACACCAACTTTGCTTCCTTTTGCAATAACCATATTGCCCTTTGATATACAAAAGGACTGAGCATAGAAGACCATCTTGTAACCAAGGTCATCAAATTGACCAACTCACAGCAAACTGGGTGATAATTGAGGTACATGGTGTACATTATGCATAGTAAATTTTGAACCATCAATTACCTACACAACCACATCTCCAACATTAGGGGAAAAAATGAACCCTACATGGGCCTTGTAAAGATCCCAAATTTTTAGGGATTAAGCTTAATTCTATTCTTGTTTAAGGGAACAAAGTGCATTTAATAGGGTACTTTTTAGTAGGTGGGAGTAGGCTTTTTTTTAGGCTTTACTAGGCCTCTCTCTTTCTTCTTCTAGAAAGAGAGCAAGAGAATCTACTTTCCACATCATCAAACTCGTGCATCTATTTGAATAAAAAAATGAGTTTGTTTTTTAAGTCTCATTTTCAGTGTATATTAACTCAAAAGTGCCTATTTTTTAATATATATGTCAGAAGTCACTTTTTTGGGCCTATTTTTTGAAGTTTCTTTTAGAAAAAGTATAATCTTCAAACTCCCTCCAAAAGTAAGTGCCACATCATCAAATCCGTGACTATGCTTCCCCTAAAAAATGACTTTTTTCAAATTTCATCATTTTCAACCACACATAGTGGAAAAATACATTTTAACCCATACACATACAAGAAAATACATTTTCTGAGCAAAACATATGCTTTAGAGTCCCTTCCAACGAGTTTTTCGTCTTTTTTTTATATTTTAGGTCATTAGCAAAGATGGTGTTGACATGTATCACTTTCTAGCTACTTATCTATGTTATCTTTCTTTGATTTTTCATTTTGTGAGAATTTTCAATATGGAAAGCAAAGCAGAAATGTGCATAGAATGCATATTGACTCTTCAATTCAGCCTTAGATCTCGTTTATATAAATGTGTGTGATCATATGCCCACTAGGTCCTTAGGTGGTTCTCTTTACTTTGTCACTTTCATAGATGATGCTACTAGATAAGTTTGGGTATATCCTATCAAATTGAAGGATAAGCTATTCCCAACTTTCAAAAAAATGGCTTGCTTTAGTTGAGATACAGCTGCTTATACCCCTGTACCGAATGGTATAGTGGAAAGGATGAATAGAACTATTCAAAATAGAGTAGTTTCTATGTTGCATCATGCAAACCTCTCACAAGACTTTTGGGAAGAAGCAATGTTGAGTGCAGTTCATGTGATTAACCTTTCACCAAGTATTGCCAAAGGTCTGAAAGTGGCACAAGATTTATGGGCAGGGAAGCCACCATATTATGATCATCTTCGTGTTTTTGAGTGTGAAGCATATGTTCATATACCCAAGAGTCTTAGACAAAATTTGGACTGTATGTCAAAGAAATGCATTTTTCTTGGATATGGTCGAGAAGGAAAATTTGGATATCGCTTATGGGATCCTTATATGGAGTACTCTGTGTGGCCTTAGGAGCTCGGTTTTCTACTCCGAGGATATTGTTGTGGAGCTCTCAAGAAGGAGAGCACACCGTGGTGCATCATCATCAAATTACTTCATGGGTATATAAAATAAAATTCACATCAGATAGTGCTTCTCTAAAGTAAAAAGCACGACTTGTTGCAAAGGGCTTTAAGCAACAACATGGTGTTGATTTCAATGAAATCTTCTCTGTAGTGGTCAAGACGATTACCCTTGAAATGTTTCTTGGACTCCTTGCAATGGAGGACTTAGAGCTAGTCCAAATGGATGTGAAAATTTATTTCTTGTATGGAGATCTTACAAATGAGATCTATATGGAACAACCAAAGAGTTATGTAGTTCCTGGCAAAGAAAGTCTAGTTTGTAAACTCAAGAAGAGCTAATATGGACTTAAATAGACCCCTAGACTAAGGTACCAAAAGTTTGATGCTTTTATGAAGTCTCAAGGCTATTTTCGAAGTAATGAGGATCATTATCTCTACACAAAGAGATGCTCAAATGAAAGCTTGATATGCTTGATACTTTATATCGATGATATGTTGATTGTTGGGAAGTCCTCTTATGACTTGTAAATTCTCAAAAAGAAGTTCACTCAGACATTTGATATGAAGGATTTGGGGGATGCAAAACATATTCTTGGCATGCACATTACTCTGATAGGTGTAAAAGATGCATATACGTGTCTCAAAGTGAGTACATATCCAAAGTACTTCACAGGTTCAATATGCATAGTGGAAAGGCATTGAGTACATCTTTACCCACACATGTGAAATTGAGCAAGAATGATTATCCCAAATTAGATGAGCAAAAGGATTTCATGAGAGAAATTCCTTATTAGTCTATTGTTGGTAGTCTCATGTACGCTATGGTAGCTATGAGACCATACATTGCATTTGGAGTGGGAGCTATCAATAGATATATGTTTAATCCGAAGCATTGGGAAGCTTTCAAGATGATTTTGAGATATCTAAGTGGCACTAAGGACAAGTGTCTATGCTTTGATAGAGGGAAAGCATCCATTATTGGTTACATAGATTTTGATTGTGCTGGTTGTGTAGATAATCATAAGTCTACATTATGGTACATTTTTCATTTTGCTAGAGGTGCTATTTCTTGGAGATCTCCTCTTCAAGAATGTAGAGTTGTTTCCACTACAATAGTAGAGTATGTTGCAACAAGCAACTCATGTAAGGAAGCGTTGTGGCTTTCTTGTGTTACGTGTGACATATGTCTATCTCACCATGTACCTTGTTTGATAAGTGATAGTTAGAGTGCCATTGCATTAGCTACGATTCTAGTCTATCATGCAAAAACCAAGCACATTGAGGTGCGGTATCACTTCATTAGAGACTACTTAGCCACTAAGTGCATTATTCTTGAGCAGGTTCATACTCCTAATAATTTTACAGATGCTTTGATGAAACCTCTACCATAGCATAGCGTTTGACATTGTTGTCACTTGATTTGGATTAGTTGATCCATAATCTTACACAATTACTATATTGTGTAACATGCCCATCATGTGGGAGGTATAGTTTGTATACTTAAACTCACGGATTCTTTATTTTTCTTCGATAGACACTTTGCCCATATTCACCTTTAGTGGGAGATTGTTATCGTTAGTGTCCATGTGAAAGGCCCAATGGACATTGGAAACTTTTGCATATGTTCTTTAATAAAACATATAGTGGCCTTGTTAGCCATAAAAGTAAGTTTGAGTGCATTTATAACATCTGAGAAATCTTTCTTCCTATTGTCTATGTACTATGTTTTCTGTGTATTCTATAGACTTTGTGTGGAGTACTATATGTGGACCTTGGTGTTTGGATCTAGGTTTTCTACATCAAGGGTATTATCATAGAGCTCTCGAGAAGGCTTCAATATAAATCCTAGCATAAAGATTATATATATATATATATATATATAGATATATATATATATATATATATATATATGCTACCATATATATAAATGTTGCCATATAAATATAAATGATGCCATATAAATATAAGTATTGAATCAATAGTGTATATACAAATGGTACCATACATAACTCAATATATATGATGCCATACATAAATATTGTACATATAAATGTTGCAATATAAATATAAACTCCATATATATATATATATATATATATATATATATATATATATATATATATATATATATATATATATATATATATATATATATATATATATGTGTGTGTGTGTGTGTGTGTGTGTGTGTGTGTATGTATGTGTATGTATGTGTGCATGTGTTCATATATATATTTGTCAATATTATCATATAAATATAAATATTGATATACAAAAATTCTATATAGAGAAATGTTGTATATATAAATATTCTATATATAAAAATGGTGTATATATAAATATTCTATATAGAAATATTTTATATAAAGATACTCCCTTATATAACTTAAAACCCTGATTTTCTTAGTACAACATTTTTCGTTGTTGTTGTTGTTGTTGTTGTTATGTGTGTGTGTGTGTGTGTGTGTGTGTATATATATATATATATGTGTTTGTGTGTGTGTGTGTGTGTGTTTGTATGTGTGTTTGTGTTTGTGTGTTTGTGCATGTGTGCTGAATTCCATATATGAGTACTTCCATGTTGTTTCTATCTTGGTAAATTTAGTTTTATAGTTTTTGAGTGTTAGCAAGAAAGTCCCTTCCTTTCTTGCTTGTTGATTTTGAGTAAGTATATGTGTAACTAAGATTCAACTTAGGGACTTGTGGAGAAAGAGGCTATACCTTGATCCCCCTCAAGTGCATATAGTGGGGATTCACGCTTTATTTATCAATCCGAGGAGTATCAAAACCTAGCCGAGTCTATGAAGACATGCATTCAAATGATGGTCAATGCAAATGAACTCTAAAAAAGTGCAGATAAGTCTAGATCTATTCCAAACAAGTTTCAGGGATCCATGGGGATGTCGTGACATTTGGAGCAGCAGGCAATAGTAAATTGAGCTTTTCTCTCAGCTCCAAACTCCCAGTATAGCGAATAGCAGGTTCGTTTCAAGGCTCTCAAGAAGACGCATCCAATGGTGGTATTTTCATTGATTCTGACACTTCTGCTTCAAGTTATGAGCAAAATACTGAGTTGCAGGATTGGTCTTCCTACACTTCAGCAGTTCCTACTCTTCACACACACCTTACCAATAGTAAACAAGCACTTTCATGGATAGATGACACTTCCAAGCACTCTTTCCAAGCATCAGACATTCGTGCAAGCTCACAAGGAAGAAGATACAGAGAGGAGAAGAGATAAATTCAAATTTTTTTGCTCTTGATTCTCATAATGGCAAAAAGTGTCTACAAAGAGTCACAAATTGACTTATATGCATGTGCCCTAAAAATGGTCCTTTCACACAAGAGACCGGCACTTTATTAACTAGAAGGCTAATTTCCTACTAATTTACAAGGGTAAGCTACAAATCTCTATGGGAATGCATCTAAAGGACTCCTCTAGTACATTTACATTGGAAAATATATTACAAAATGGCCATAATACAAGAATAAAGTGTCCAAATCGGAAAAATTTTGGTGCCCTTATTTTTCTCTGCCTCTTTGCTCTTCTTTTCTCTGCAACACTATCCCCATCTTTTTCTTTGTCATCCCTTGAAAGGCTTAGCTTCGTGTCTCTATCTTTGTGCCCGTAGTCGACCACTGCCTGCTTTTGTTGAAGTTATGATGGTATAGTTTTACCAGCGGTCAAGAAACAGATCATAACTCCAGACCTATTGCATTAGTCATGGCATCTTCTTCTTGTTTCCCCGTACGCAACCCATGGATAATTTTCCAATCGCTCCTTTTAAATCTGGGTTGTTGTGTTAAGTCGGCCTGCCACGCACGCAACTAGTGGAAGGTATGAAGGTGTGGATCTTCAGCCTTCGATCTAGACTTTCGGAAGATCAAGAGGTTGAAGCAACTTCCTGGGGCTCTAGATCTGCCAGATATCTTCTTGCACTTCTTCATGGATACTCTTTTAGCCTTGATCCTCCCTTGCCACTTGCATACCTTCTGGGGCTCTATGCAGAGATGGGTGTTGCGTGCCCCTGCGGGGCTTCCTGTAGAGATATGTCTTCAGATATAATACCTTTAGTGAAGCTTCTTTTTTGGTTTTCTTCTTCTTTTTTTTTTTGATGGACTCTCCTTCAACACTGCCCCCCTCTTGAACTCTGTCGTCCCTGACAGGCTTTGGAATGCGACGGGAGTATGTCCTGTATACCTTTTGCTCTGTCTCATTAAGCAGATTAGCTTCACGTATCATGAGTTGCTTCCATTGTTCTGCTTTTACACCGTCATGTGGTGGCTGTCTGTGGTCTGCGAAGAAGCAGTTGTGCTTTAGATGGGCGTGCTTCTTCCTTGAGTGTCTTGGTCAATGAAGACTTGATACAGCTAACAGCTACTCCTGTGTCAATGAGAGCATCCACCAAGTGACACTCTTCTGTTCCAGCACCCAGATTCAAATATGGTTGCTTTGTTGGGTGTCCTAGGTTTTCAGAGGCTCTAAAGTTAGCCATTGGAATGAGTTCCTCTCCTTGTCGATATCTATCATCCCTCTCTCTCATCCATTCCTTTCGTTTCCTGATTCGTTCTAGAGTTTCCTGTCTTGCTTCTTCTCCTATTCTTTCGTCCTCTTCTCGTCTATTTTTAGCCATTAGAAGTCGTGACATTAATTCCTCTGTCAATGGTTCCAAATACTTTTTTACACGGCAACCACTTATATAGTTTGACAATACTTCTCCATCTAGGGTCGATAGGATGATGGCTCCACTGGTAGATATACGATTGATTATCAAGGGCCCATATCTGTAGCTTTTTTGCATGTTGCTTCAAAGTATAGACCAAGACCAAATCTCCTTCCTTTAGGTTTCTATCTTTAATATGAGCATCAAAATATGCCTTCTGCCCTCTTTTTGTAGCATAAATACCCGCCACCTCTTGTAATCTTGTTTCGTGTAACTTTTCTATTTGATCCAATTGAGTCGATAACTCATGCCCAGTCCATTCATAATTTGGAGCTACTCTGAGAGTGGGTACCAGGAGATCAATTGGCAAGATGGCATTCTAACCATACACTAGGTTAAAGGGGGTAGTTCCTATGGTTGTTTTGTAGGCTACACGGAATGCCCATAAAGCGTGATGTAATTGCTTGTCCCAGTCGGATCCGCCATTGTTAACAATTTTAGTGAGGATTGTGCATAAGATTTTGTTCGAACTTTTCGCCTATCCGTTGGTTTGTGGGTGATAAGGGGCTGATTTCTTATGGATCACTAAGAATTCATTCATTAAGGCTTCTATTACTTCATTGACGAAGTGTGTGCCTCTATCACTAATAATTTCAATAGGCAATCCAAACCTAGTGAATATGTTCTCAAAGAGAAACTTTGTCGTAGTCCTCGCATCGTTTTTCTTGGTCGCTTTAGCCTCTACCCATTTGGTTAAGTAATCTGTTGCTACAATTATGTACGTTGCATGAGAACCTTTAGCTGATGGACTAATTTGTCCTACAAGATCTATTCCTCATTTGGTAAATGCTCTGGCACTCATCATAGGTTTTAGGGGCATTTCATCTCTTCTAATAGGATACTTGGTTCGTTGACAGGTATCGCATCTTTGGACCTAAGTGGCTGCATCTTGATGTAGAGTTGGCCACCACATTCCTGCAAAGAGAATCATTTTTGCAGTTTTATCTACAGAAAAATGTCCTCCTGGAGCTCCTGTATGCGCCATCTCTAAGAGAGAAAGATACTCGTCTTCATAAATACACATTCGTAGATGATTGTCTCTCCCTCTCTTGAAGAGTTGTTTTCCTATAAGAACATAGTCCTTGCTTTGCTCTATGAGGGCACGTTTTCTTACTAGAGTAGCTCCTTCTGGGTATTCCTGGGTCTTCAAGAATTTTACCAGAGGCATACTCCATCTAGGTGCTACAGTGGAGTAACATAGAGTAGAGTTCTCTTCTCGCCTTCCTTCTTGACAGGTTGGGCAGGTTGATACATAGTTATGTGTATCCCTCTGCATGGTTGGCCAGTATATGCCTAATCTCTTCAATGTTTGCCATGTTCCATTCGCATTTAAATGAGTTTTCCATTGATTTACATGTGCTTTTTGAAGCCACATCTCTTGTTCCTCTTCCTCCACACATCTCAAGAGTAACCCATTTGGCTCTTGGTGATATAAGCTTCCAACAATGATGTGGAGATTTTTAGTCTTCCATAACTCCTGACTTTTGTTTGTAGTGATCCCATGTTTAGGTCCGTATGTGAGGATAGGAATCAATTTTTCTGCCCATTGGGGACATACTTCGAGGTTAAAAAGATAAGTATCTGGCAGATCATCTTGTACTCCCGTGGGGGGCTCTCCATGTGTCATTCTTGATAGGTGATCTGCTCGGATGTGCGTATTTCCTTTCTTGACTACTACTTCAAAATCAAATTCCATTAGCAATAGAAACCACCGTACTAGTCATCCTGTATTACAAGGCTTGTTGACTAAGTACAGTAGCGCTTGATGATCGATGAAGAATTTGAATTTGTTTGCCAATAGGTAGTGTCGAAACTTCTTCACTGCATACACCATCCCTAAACCCTCTCTCTCCGTCATGGTATAATTACGTTCTACTTGATTTAATTGTCTACTAGCATAGGCTATAGGGTGGTTAACCTTCATGTATCTTATGGCTGCGCTAAGATGCATCCAATGGCAAACTTGGAAGCATCTACATGAATATGAAATGGATTGTTCCAATCAGGAACTCTAAGGATTGGTGCTAAACTCAAGCGACTCTTCAATTCGTTGAAGGCCTTTTCACATTCTTCTGTCCAAATAAACTGAGACAATAATGCGGAAAGAGGCCTAGCGATTATGGCATACATGTGGATAAAACTACGGTAGTATCCGCAACGTCCCATAAATGCTTGCACTTCTTTAGCCATCTTTGGTCTCGAAAAATTTAGAATCACTTTGATTTTGTCTTCATCCATGGAAATACCATTTTTAGAGACAATGTGTCCTAATATCCTCCCTTGTCGAACCATGAAGACACACTTTTTTGGATTAAGACAAACTCTATATTGTCGACATTTGGCAAAGATATTTCTTAGTTCTGGGATATGTTCTGATCGTATGGCTGAATAAGTGCATAAGTCTTCCACATATACCTCCATGCTCTTCCTTAAGAATTCCTTGAACACGTGACACATCAACCTTTGAAAAGTGGCTAGGGCATTAGCTAGACCAAAAGCCATAACCCTAAATGTGTGCACTCCCCATTCAGTTGCAAAGGCTGTCTTATGTTGGTCCTCAGGAGCAATTGCTACCTAATTATATCTTGAAAAGCCATCTAGAAAACTATAGACTTCCTTTCCTGCAACCCTTTCCAAAAGATGGTTGGTGATAGGTAATGGGTAACTATCTCGTATGGTGGCAGCATTTACTTTCTTCAAGTTAATACATACCCTTAACTTGCCATTCTTTTTCGGCACGACTACTAAAGGTGATACCCATTCCGTATGTTCGACCTCATAAATGAAGCCTGCGTCCAACAACTTATCTATCTCCTCCTTAACTTTTGCTGAGTAAACATCATTATATGTGTATGGTCTTTGTTTGGAAGGTTTGGCTTCTGATGTTATAGGGATTCTATGGGCACAAATAGATGGATCTACTCCTTTTAAATCCTTATATTTCCAAGCAAAGAAGTCCCTATATTCTCTTATGAGTTGTATTAACTCTTGTTCTTCCTCCATTGAGACATCCTGTCCTATAAAGGTACATCGCTCTTCTCCTTCCTCCAAAGTTACTACTATCTTCTTGGTCTGTTCTTTGTTGTCATATGCCATTCCTAGTTGTGCTTCTCGTTTTGGCATTTGGATAGCAATTTTCCTCTCTTCTACCTCATATTTCTTGAAGTGGGCAGTACTTCGAATTGATCTTGAGGTTTGTTTTCTCCTTCTTTGTTTTCCTTATCTAATCCAAGTTCTTCTCTCTATGTCATTCCTTGATTCAACCTATTAGTTATGACACTTACTCTTTGATTTTTGCTTTCTGCCTCAATTTGTTCATGCTCCATTTCAATGCTCTCATAATCCTTCTTCCATTCTTTTTCAATTACCTCTCCTTCTTTAGCTTCCTGGAGAACAACCATGTATAAACTTACATCATATCCTTTCTCATCGATGCATTCATTCATGGTTATTACCTCTTCATTTACACATACATCAAGAGTAGCTAAGATCTCCATCCACCCATGAGGTTCGAATTCTTCATCTAGGAATATTTGGGGCATGTAAGTCAGATCCTATACAGATCTAGCGACTCCCTACCTTTGCTGCCATCCTTTCTTCCTTTCCTCTTCCCTTTTTGCTGCCTGGCATATCCATAGATGAGTATCTTCGTTCATCCATGTTTGGTCACTCGAACCTCAACTGTGAATCGATTGATCGTCTTCCTCCTTATGAACTAAATTCCATTGCAAGGGAGGAACATCTTGATACGTATATGTATGGATATTTATTCTGGTCGTGGTTCCCTCATGCTGCAAGTATACCGTGTCTTTTCCCCAGTCTTGCACTACCTTAAGCTATCTCATGAAAGGTCTTCCAAGTATCATCTCATAATTGCTAGCCTTTTCAAATTGACAGATTGCTAAGGTGTGCTCGAATTCAACTCCACAGGTAATAAAAGTTACTTTTTCCATTAATCCCAAGGGTCGTTCCGTGTGTCCATCTGCCATTTGAATCTTCATCAGTGTTGGTCTTAAAGCTGGTTTTCCCCATTTTTCCCAAAGTTCTTTGGTCATAATTCCTACTCCTGCTCCAAAGTCAAAGATGGCTTTCGTAGTGTAACGTTTGTAAGTAATGGGGAGGCATGTGTTTCCTTCGTCTCCCTCACTGAAATCTCCAATCTTATCGATTGGGATTTTGATTGTGGTTGTTCCATCAGACATCTCCTTTTCATCTGACCTTTTCCCCAATTGACTAGTTAGTTTCTCCTTCAATTGTGGTTCTACCTTCAAGAGTTCTTCCAACGTCAGAGTACAAGGGATTTTTACTTTTTTAAGATGTTGTATAATGTCGGATGTTTGAATTGATGCGTTCTGCTCTTTTCTTCTCACTGAGGGAATGCAATATAGTTCAGAATTACGTTCATATTCCCCCGTGTAATTTGGTAAAGCCCTCACACTTTCTTCATCTTTTTTGCTCTCATCAAGTTGTAATAATCCTTCTAAGTTTAACTTAGGTATTGATGCTTCAAATTCACCTTCTGCTTCTAACTCCTCAAAGGGTGGTTCGATTCCTTCTGCTTTCTTCCATCTGTCTTCCTGGACTTTTGCCCACAAGTCTTTACCCCACTCCCCTTCGACTTCGGGTATAACGGATCCTTCTCTTTTATTCTCGCAGTAATTTTCACCACAGGTCTTGTCTTCTTTTCCTTTCTCGAGATCATTAGGGGTGATACACTCTTGGAATACTTTTTTGGGAATTCTTGAGTTGGGTAGCCGCTGAACAGGTTTTTCTAGAATCTGTTGAGCCACTTCAATTAATTTCTTACATGTCTCCAACCTTTCTTTCTCTAGGTCACCTCTAGGATATTCCTTTTCATGTTGTTCAATGGTTGGTCTTGCTCTTATTCATGCCTGGTATGCCTGAATCCACATGGCTAACTCTTCTGGCATAGGATCAGCTAGAACTCATCCTGCCTCTTGTTTATTACACTTTTCTATCTTATTTTCTCCTTCAAGTTTTTGTTTTTCTTCTTGGCCCTGTTTGTTTTTTTCGTCCTCCATCTTTTGTTGTAGTTTCTTTTCTTTCATCCTTTCTCTACAATTCTTCCATCTTTGGGTCCGTTTACTTATACTTTTCCCACACTCTTCAGAGTCTGCAACTACTTGAGGTGTAGGTATATTCAGGTCTTTGTTGGCATGATCATTTTCTCTGATTCTTTCTGAGAATTCTCTCGTTTTAGCTCTAGTTATTTCTTTTAGTGGTACCATGTACTCCTTATCACTCCCCGATGACTCTATCATTTCTATCACATTGATCTGCATGTTTGAGTTAACTTTGTTGGGGTTCTTTGGACAGTCTCTAAAGAGATGTTCTTTGCCACAATCACTACAATATCCTTCCCAAATTCGCTGCGGTGGTGGTGGGTTGGCTAATGTACATTCTCTGATAAAATGATCTCCTCCACATCTATAACATGGTCCTCTAGGTGCACGTGGTCTATTCATTGGTCGGGAGGGTAAAGGTGCTCTGGGAGCCATGTACATTAATGACACATAATCATGCTCATACCCGTAAGAGCTATCCGGTCCTTCCATACCAATAGCATATGGCTCGTAAGATTGTCCGTATTCAACTATAGTGCCCTCATATGCGGAATAATTTCCTTGGTTAGGGTCATAAGATGGGTCATAAGGCTCATTACTAGCCAATAGCATGGTTGGGACTATTGCTCTCTTTGGATTCTCGGTTGAGCCATTTTTACTAGGACAACATTCTGAGGGTGGGGTGGTTGTTGTCCTAACACGGGTTGTGGTTGAGTGTACCCTTGGTAAGCATAAGGTCGTGGTGCTAGTGCCTGCTACGGATAAGTGGGATATCTAAAGGCTTCTCCTCCTTGATCTCTCTGAGGATATCGATAAGGTCTCATGGGTGGTTGTACTGGTCTTGAGTGCCGATTGTAAGGATATTTTTCTGTGCCGTGATTTGTGTACCTTTGTTCTATGCTACAATAATGCATAGGGCCCGGGGTGGGTGGTCTATGGTAAGCATAAGCAGGTGGTGGAACTATTCCCCTATTGCACAAATGAGAAGGATGATCACCTCCACAATGCACACATCTTCTAAGCATGGGTACTCTCATAGGATTGTTTGGGTAGTTCCTCTGCCCTTAAACATTCAGTTTTTTTGCCACCAAATCAGCTATCTCCTCTACATTATTCCTAGGGTTTGAGGTGCTGCTGGCGGTGTCTCCACTTTTCACACTGCCTTGAGGTATTTTCAAATCTTCTACTAGATTTTCCTCTAGGTCAATACCCTCTTTCATGCATTCTTTCAAATTTTGGACTCTTTTCACATATACCAATGATCTCAACGATCCATTCACTAATCCTTCCAAAAACAATGACACCATTTTTTTTTGAGTGGGTCTCTCTTCAACAGGGCATCTATCCACATATTGCTTAAATCTTCTTGCTGCCAATCTCACCGATTTCATAGGAGCTTGTTTAAAACTATGGATTAATGAGGAAGAGTTGTTTTTTATTCCAGACTTGGTAAATTCTTCAATCAATTCTTGATAGACTTGTTCCATGTTTTGGAAGTTATTGGGGTCTAATGGTTGGAACCATGCTAAGGTCGTGTCTGTAAGGGTTAGTCCAAAGGATTCATATTGAATCAAGAAGTCTTTGACTTGTTGAGCCCTTATTAGTTGCTTAAATTCAGCTATGTGGTTGTAAGGTTCACTAGAGCCATCATAGTGGTTTCTCATGCATTTGGCAACTTGGATAGGTCTTAATCTTCTTCCTGGTTCAGGTGGTCTAGGCATTACAGGGAAGACTAGTCGTCCTATTGGTATTCCTAGTCCTCTTCCTACAGGTGGTCTCTCTTGAACAGGAATTCTAATCCTTGGTTCTACATGTGTAGGTGGTCGATAATTCGGATTATTGCCCGGTGTAGCAAACTGCACATGGGGCCTAACTGGGATGTGTGTTTGTTGTGTCTGTCCCAAATGCTGATAATTTGAATTATCTTGATAGGTTCCTTGGGGATTTTGTGAATTTGTGGCTTGATCCCTTGGAGGGAACACTCGTATGTTCTGATATTTCAACCCTGCTCTTTCTAATTTCGTTAATGGCCAGTACCTCCTCTGATTCTTGTCCAGATACGTGATGTGAGTGGGATTTCCAGAATCTTGCAATTCATAAATGGTGGCTAGGTTAATGGCTTCTTCCCACAATGAAGAGTGTGTTCTGAGAAGATGCTCCATCCCGTAGATTAAATAAACATCCATTAGGGAATCGTCTTGGGGGATTAGGTCTCCTCTCCAAACCCTAATCACCATGGACTTTCCTTGAGGTGTAGATACCTGTTCTCCATGTCCTTCTCCATTAAGGTTGTGGTCATTGCCTTCTTCCCTTTGTTCATTGATGTTTTCTGGATTCTCAGTCACTACATATAGAATATCCCTTTTGTCCATGTAGAATCCTCGTGCATACTTAACAGCTCGCCTAGGCACTATATAAGCGTCTGTAGCTTTCTTCAGCCTAGTCAGTGATCTATTTAACCCATCTAGGTAGATGGGTAAATCGTGTTGATTGGTATTCACATATTCTAAAGAGGTTCGATATTCACCCTCAATAATTGACATCATGCCAATTATTGGTACAGAATTATGCATGTCCTCTGAGGCCATGAGACTTTCCTCCTTAGACTCACTTGAGGTTTCAGAGTAGTGTGAATGACTACTTGGTTCAGCTACACTTCCCACAGAAGAGATTACACTTATTCAGCTCCCTAGGATTCTTTCGGATCTTAGGTTCATTCACTTAAAAGCTCTAGTCAAGTTCTAACCAACCCCTAGCTCCCAATGCTCTTTGCTGAGGTTCTGAGTTGTATGAAATATTTGGTTGACTTAGAAACTCACACTAAATCCACGATACACGATATTTAACCCAAGAGAAATCCCACGATACTCGACACTTCACACTAGAAAAGTCACGACACCCGATATGGGAAAAGTATCACGAGAAGAACCTCACGATACTCGATATCCGACAGATGTCGTGAGGCGAGAGCACGATGCCCGACATGCACCAGGTATCGCGAGCAAACTCAATGATACACGATATTGGTCAGGTATCGCGAGCAAACTCAACGATACATGATATTGGTCAGGTATCGCGAGCAAACTCAACGATACATGATATTAGTTAGGTATCACGAGCAAACTCAACGATACACAACATTGGTCAGGTATCGCGAGCAAACTCAACGATACACGATATTAGTCAGGTATCGCGAGCAAACTCAACGATACACGATTTTAGTCAGGAATCGCGAGCAAACTCAACGATACACGATATTGGACCGGTTAGGTATTGTGATACTCGACCACAGGAGATCACGACATTCACATGTCGTGATACTCAACCACGGGAGAACATGATACTTGACATTTTTTCAAATTTTAGTTAGTGCATTTAGATTTTCACTTAATGAGGGTGACACCATAGCTTATCTTCCCCCTTTCCAATGCTTGGATCACACAAAAAACTTCCTCACCCCTTGAATAATTCCTCACGATATCTGTCGCAGATCGTTTTCGCTATTTTGGCTTGAATCAAATGAATGTTGAGAGTAACAAGTTGATGGGCTCACCTTGGAAGCTATTCTTCAACTCTTTCATACTCTCACTCGCTCTGCGTGGCCGAATCTCCCTGCTCTTCGATTGCGATATTCGTTTTCTAACCCTCTCAATACTTGCACATGTAGAAATGAATTGAAATGTTTGAATTTTTTTTTTATATACTTTTGGGAAATGGTTGACTCCAAAGTGCTGAAAGAACTAACTTAACAACTACTCTACCTTCCTAGGCTACTTACCTACTTCCTCCTTCCTACTCTAACTCACTCTACTCACTTCCCTAGACTATCAACTCACTACACATACTCCAAGAGTGAGGAGTAGTAAGTGCGGATGAGTGTGACTTACCAAAGAAGAGAGATTCACAATTCCTCTACTCGCTTCAATGCTAAGAGCTATTTACCATCACACAAATGCCTCAGTTTGATTCGACAATCCCCAACAACGCCAAAAATGTGTGCACCTGAGATTCAACTTAGGGACTTGTGGAGAAAGAGACTATACCTCCGTCCCCCTCAAGTGCATAGTGGGGATTCACACTTTATTTATCAATCTGAGGAGTATCAAAACCTAACCGAGTGTATGAAGACGTGCATTCAAATGATGGTCAATGCAAATGAATTCTCAAAAAGTGCACATAATTCTAGATCTATTCCAAACAAGTTTCAGGGATCTGTGGGGATGTCGCGACATTTGGAGCAGCAGTCAACAATAAATCGAGCTTTTCTCTCAGCTCCGAACTCCGAATATAGTGAACAGAAGGTTCATTTCAAAGCTTTCTAGAAGACGCATCCAATGGTAGTATTTTCACTCGATTATAACACTTCTACTTCAAGTTATGAGCAAAATACTAAGTCACGGGATTGGTCTTCCTACACTTCAGCACTCCCTACTCTTCACACACACCTTACCAATAGTAAACAAGCACTTTCATGGATAGAAAACACTTCTAAGCACTCTTTCCAAGCATTACACATGCATGCAAGCTCACAAAGAAGAAGATATAGAGAGGAGAAGACACAAATTCGAAATTCTGTGCTCTTGATTCTCACAATGGCAAATTCCTGATAACAGTGGTATCAGAGCTCTGCACGCATCAATACGGAGGGGTCTGTTGCACTTTTCTTGATTCCCTTTCCGTTTTCATTTTTGTTTATGTTTTCGATTCCGATTCGGATTCCTGTTCCTGTTTGTGTTCCAGTTCGAGAACCAGAACCTACGTTTACTCGTTCGGCTTACTCCAAGGCATCGACTAAGGCATAGAACTTAGGCATAACTTAAGGCATAACTTAGGCATTACATTGGCATCATTGGCACCCAAGGCTCCCTTGGCGACCGTTGGCTATGCGCGAGCCAATTTTAATGTATGAGTGGAAATAAGGACTTATCCAAGGTGGGAGGATTTGAACCCACAACCTCATCCACCCAAGGGAAGTGCTCTACCACTACACTCTCTCTTGGGGTTGACACTCAAGTTATCTCCTCTTATATTTATCATATTTTGCAGTTTTTTCTTACTTTTTCAAGGTGGTGTGACGTGACGCGACGTGGCGCGTCTTAGGGTACATCTTGTCAGGGTACAGTTCTCAGGGTATATCCTACCAGGGTACATCAGACAAAGTACATCTTAGTAGGGTACATCAGGGTACATCCTAGCAGGGTACATGAGGGTACATCCAGACAGGGTACATTCTGCTAGGCTACCTTTCCTGAGGGTACATCCCGAGAGGGAAGCACTAGCTTGAGGGTCCAAGAGCACCACGAAGGATTTCAGTAACTCACCTCTACTTGAGGCAACACTCGAACAACAACTAGAGATTTTGCAGCATGAGCTTTGAGGAGCTCAAAACGAGATCTGAAAACATGATGAATTTCTCCAAAAGGTACAAACTGATGAAGACATCCTTACAAGAGTAGTAAAAGCTATTGTTTCTGCCCAATCTGATGTTACTCATTCGAAGATTGGTGCTAGAAACTACCACGTTCTATGATTTGATGGCCAAAAGGATGGGCCTTTAGTCCTTTCCTGGCTATCACAATTTGATGATTTTTATACTGATGAAATGTACGCTAAAAGTGAAAAAGTGAAATTTGCCACTAACTATTTAGTAGGAAAAGCTCAACTCTGGTGGAATGTCATGTGGCACAGTACCGAGCGTCCAACAATGTGGAAGGCTTTCCAAGAGAAAGTGAAGGATTCTTTTCTAGCCCTACAGTTCAACCTACATGTTTGATGATTATGGGCTACATTTACATGGATGGAAGGTGATACGTTTACAACCTATACGGACTGGTTCTACCAATACTTAGTATTTCTCTGCTTGTTGGAATATGTTTCCAAGGATACTTTGAAGAAGAAGTATGATGATGGTTGAGAGAAGGAGATTCAAGCAAAGCTTCACTCATGCCAACCTACATCACTCCATGCAGCTATTTCCTATGCTCATGATGTGGAGCAGGAGTACCAATCACTTATCACAATGATCAGTTTGAAGCAGCCATATCAGCAACAACAACCTTCTCATTAGTTTTTTTGTAATTAATATATGATGCATTTACATATCGAATTTAGTCTATAGGAGCATATTCTAGTTACACTTGCCAAAATACATTAGAATACTTAGAGTATATTCTAGATGATGAATGATTGAAAAAAAAACACTTCAAATAGTTAGTAATATATGTTATTTTATTGACTTATTGAAAGACTATGTCAGCATCTCACAGATAATCTTAATAACTTAACATCTCCATGAACATTTCCATGCATGTGTTTTTTTACATGGGACATGCTTATTTTCATTCAGTGATGAAACATGTGACTGGCCATCCATGTTTATTTTATTTTATCAACTGAGGTCAGTTGCTTTTTCAATTGAGGGGCATGTTATAACTTATGGAATATGTTGAACAATGCATTATTGGGAGTGTTAAATTATTAATGTATTAATGTGTTTTTGATATAGCAGCTGAAGGTTCGTGAGGAGCATGCAAGGCATGAAAGGGCGGACATCAATAATTTGACTTATGATTTATTTAGTTTGTAAATAAACCCGCATAGAAGGTTCTATTGTTAGAAATAGTTAGAAAAATAATGGTTAGAATAAGGGTCACTATAGACCGCAGTTTGTGTTATTGAAAGCAATGGCTTTCTGTAAAAGTTACCAACTTTTAGTTTCATGCTTGCTTTTCGAAGCCGCCTTCATGTAACCACTCTTTTTTATATAATCAAAAATTCCTATAAATACATGCACTATGTGGACTGTCAAAACAGAGTGCATGAGGGGAGATTTTACCCAATATTACGTTCTGTCTCGTCTCTTGTTGTGTCTATTTTTTTGTGTGTTTTCAGCATCTGTAACCTCTGTGTGCATGTGATTTAAGATCCTGATAACAAAAAACATACATTCATACATACCTACATACATATATACATACATACATGCATACATACATACACACATACATACATATGTACATACATACATAGATACATGCATACATATATAGATAACTACCTACCTACATACATACATACAAACATACACACATACATAAATACATACATACATACACACATACATGCACACATACATGCACACACACATAAAAACATAAATACACTACATGATATAGAGTATAATATTATTCTTTTAGTATAGTATAGGATTATAAAAATAATATAGTATGCATATAAATGTTTTATGATCCATGAAGTGTTGGAATTGTATGAAAGGGTCTAAAAAATATTCCATTGTACCAAGAACCTATTATTGTTTAAGTTAGGATTGATTTGTTCTTTCAACTTTTATAAATGCAATTAATTAATTAATATTTCATTTATTCACCACATTCTCTTTTCATACCTACATGCGTATATAATTTGGAAATTATTTATAAATTATTTTAATTTTTCCAATTTGGCTAATAGATTCCCATATTATTTCATGTACCCTCAAGTTTATCTTTTTATATGTGCATGCATAGACATGTCCATATATTCACAATAATGGATTCACAAAATATTCAATGGAGAATACTCGAGGGTTTGTAAAATTAAGAGAGTACACACATCAATGAAGACCCATCCATAAAGTGAAGTGATTTTATGAAAGCCTCTACACATAATTCCATTGCACCCTATGTATGTATGTATGTATGTACTATATGTATATATGTATTTGTCTATGTATGTATATACAATGTGTATATATATGCATCTATGTATCTATGTATGTATGTAAGCATGTATATATGTATGTTTGAATGTATGTGCATATCTATCTCTATGTGTGTGTGTATGTATATATATATATATATATATATATATATATATATATATATATATATATATATATATGTGTGTGTGTGTGTGTGTGTGTGTGTGTGTATATATATATATATATATATATATATATATATATTCACATAAATACCATACATATATACACATGCTCCTACCATTTGATCACATAGATTCTTTATGTAAGTGATAAACAACTCTGCAGTCTCCCCATCAGCAAACCTTTTTGTTGCTAGCTAATTCTTCAAGTTTTGAATCTGTGTCTGATTACAAGTTTTGTATTGATTTCTCAATATGCTCCATGTTTTAGACACCTGGGTAGTATGTTCAATGAGAGTCAGAACACTATCAGTAGTACTTGTAACAAGAGCGTAGAGTGCATCTACGTTTTTATGTATCCAAGCACATAGAAGATGAGCATCAGGAGGAATCATTCGACCGAGATTATTTGGATCAGGTAATTCTTGGGGATCATTGTTGGAGTTAGACGTCTGCGGAAGCACGCGAACAGCACAAGGAAGAAGAAGAAGCTTGGAGCACAACACACAAGACTGAATGAATTACTAGAGAATGTACAAAGATAAGTAGCCCATTAGGGCAATAGGCGTATATACAAGCCGGGGGAAAAAAACCTCCTAAAGAGGGAAAAAAGTGCCCCGGCGGTCCTAGAGTGTTCACACACATCACTACCTAAATATATCAACAAATCCCCCCTGGGAGTGATGCGGTGAACAAGGAGCTGGCACTCATGTATAAGGAAGTGCCGAGCTATGTGGAAATCACTCCACAAAAGGAAGTAAGCCCAAAGCTTTGCGGAAAGCTTCAAACTTCTCCCTAGGCAGAGCCTTCGTGAAAAGGTCTGCAATGTTCTCCTGCGTGGGCACATATGCCAAGCTGATCTCCCCAGCAGAGAACCTCTCCCTGACATAGTGATAATGCACCTCAATGTGCTTAGTGCGAGCATGGAACACAGGGTTCCTCGCAACTGCCAATGCGCTCTGACTGTCAGTGAAGATGGTGGTGGCAGAAGACTGGCCAACACCCAAATCAGCCATAAGGCGTCTGAGCCACACACACTCAACAGTCGTTGTGAAAGCTGCCCTATACTCAGCCTCACAACTGGAAGTGGCCACAGTAGGCTGCTTCTTGCTCAACCAAGATATACATGAGCTACCAAGCATGAAGCAAAAACCACTGGTGGACACACGAGTGTCATAGCAACCAGCCCAATCTGAGTCAGAAAAAGCATGCAAATCTGGCGGTAGTGATTCCCCCCTTGGGATAAAACAACCCAAGTAGCCGAGTACCACTCAAGTAGCGAAAGATGCGCTTAACCGCTTTCCAATGCGTGACTCCTGGGCAATGCATAAACCTGCTCATCTGTGAGACAGCAAACTGAATATCTGGCCGAGTAATGCATAAGTAAATCAAGCATCCAACAGCCTGCTGATAGAGAACAGCATCAAATGCATCTCCAGCATCATGAAGACTCAATCGTAAACCTGTCTCCATAGGAGTGGCAATAGGCTTACAGTCTTCAAGGCCAAAACGCTGCAATAATGTGTCAATATATTTTGTTTGACACAAAGCCATTCCACCATCAACTTGCATAAACTGAATGCCCAAATAGTGATGCAAATGCCCCAAATCAGACATCTCAAATGAGGCATGCAAATCAGCCTTGAAATCAGCAATATGCTTCTCAAGAGGACCAGTGAGCAGCATGTCGTCTACATAGACAACAATGATCAGAAGCACATCATTAGCACGCTTAACATATAAGGTGCTTTCAGTTGGACTGTTCTCAAAACCATGTGCAATCAAATAGGCATGTATTTTCTCATACCAAGCACGTGGTGCTTGCTTTAAACCATATAACGCCTTCTTTAACCTGCACACCTGGTTTTCATGCCCTTTCTGCACAAAGCCACGGGGCTGAAAAACATACACTTCTTCATGCAAGTCACCATTCAAAAATGTTGTTTTAATGTCCAACTGATGTACATTCCAACCATGATGGGCTGCAAGTGCACAAATGCTCCGAACAGTAGTCATACGGCATGTAGGTGCAAAGGTCTCATCAAAATCAATGCCTCTTTCCTGCGCATAACCCTTTGCAACAAGCCTAGCCTTATACCTGTCAACTGTACCATCAGGTTTACGCTTCAGCTTGTATACCCACTTAGTGCCAATGGCCTTCTTGCCAGGAGGCAAGTCACATAAAGACCATGTACCATTCTTCATTATAGCATCATATTCAGATTGCATAGCAGCCATCCAATTTTCTGAATTTTGTGCTTCATCAAAAGAAACAGGCTCATTCTCATCACAGAGACTAGATGCAGCCATAGCATAGCAATCTGATGCAAAGGAGGTACTATGAGAGCCTGAACGAGTACGATATGACAAAGGTGCATCTAATTTGCTGTCACGCAAAGTCTGCACCAGCCATTTTGGCATAGTTTTTGCCTGTTCAATATCAGCTCTCTCATCAACAAGTGCATCATGTAAATCTGCATCAGAAATGGAATGATCTGCATCATCATATGAAACCTGCAAAGGCTGAGAAGTTGCCTCATTGGGACCAGCGCTAGCCTGTCCACCTGTAAAAAGAGGCATCAAAGTATCATACATGTCTTTGGAGCTAACAGATGTCTCCTTAGTACATGAAAGCAATGGCTGAATAGCATCTTCCACAAAGACAACATCACGGCTAACCAGAATGCGTTTAGTCTGTGGATGATACAGACGATAGCCTTTACTTTCAGAACTGTACCCAACAAAAATACATTTTACTGCCTTATCATCCAATTTTCTGCGATGTTGTTCAGGCACTAATGCATATGCCAAACAACCAAAAACACGCAGATGAGCAACAGATGGCTTGCGGTCATGCCAAGCCTCATATGGAGTGATAGACTGCAACGCTTTGGTGGGACACCTGTTCAGTACATATGCTGCACACATGACAGCTTCAAGCCAGAAACTATGTGGTAAAGCCTGACTTTTGACCATGCACCTCGCCATCTCCATGAGTGACCTGTTCTTTCGTTCAGCAACTCCATTCTGTTGAGGTGTATACGGCACTGTACACTGGTGTTTTATCCCACGTTCAGCCAGAAATGCATTAAAATCTGAAGACATATATTCCCCCCCTCGATCAGAACGGAGGGTGCCCATTTTACATGCTGACAGATTTTCAGCCAAAACCAAAAACTGTTTGAAGCACATGAACACTTCGGACTTTGCTTTGAGTGGATATACCCATGCATGCCTGGAAAAATCATCAATGAAAGTCACGAAGTAAAGGTAATTTCCAAAAGAGGGTGTCTGCATAGGACCACAGACATCACTATGTACAAGCTGCAATTTCTGCATAGCCCGAACTGAACCATCTTTTGGAAAGGAAGAACGCTGCATTTTGCCCAAAATACAGCCTTCACAAACATGTTTTCCAGGTGCCTCAAGTTTGGGCAAAGAGGACACCATTTCAGATTTCTGCAGGTGTAACAAGCTAGCAAAATTCAGATGACCAAAGCGTGCATGCCAAAGCTTTGCATCTGACATAGCCTGAGAATCATGAACTGCACATGCCGAATCATTCACAGATCTTTCATAGTCTATGAGCTTATACAGCCCACGACATAAAATGCCAGAAGCAATAATCACATCGCCATTTGAGAGATCATGGACTGTACACCTGTCATCAATGAATTTCACAACCAAGCCAATCTTGGCTAATGCAGAAACTGATAACAGGTTCTTTTTGATCCCTGGCACAAATAAAGCATCTGACAAAGTGAAAGAACTACCATCAGCAGTAGTCAGAATGATCTTACCAACTCCCATAACAGGATAAGAGGAGTTATTGGCGCATGTGACAGTATTCCCTGTAGGGGCAGGCTCGAGTGAAGAGAAGAAACTGCGCTGCGAGGTAATATGTTTGGTCGCCCCACTGTCAAAGTACCAAACATCTGAGTCTACTGCAGACATGCACTGATCATGAGAAGATGGGTCAAAACTGCAGACAGTAGTAAACGCCCATTCTTCTTCCTGCACAAGATTTGCAGACTCTGTTTTTGGTGTAGAGGCCTCTGCAACAACCATTCCAGCCTCTTTCTTCTTTGCCTCTTTAGCAGCCAGTTTTGGACAGTTCTTTATAATATGATCATTTCCTTTACAGTACTTGCAGAACAATTTCTGCTTTTCTGATTTCTTCTCATCTTTATCCTGGTTCTTCGATTGTGCAGCATTTGCAGATTTCTGCTTACTAGTAGAAGAGCTCCATTTTCCTTTGCCCTTCTGACTAGCCAGGAAAGCTTGATCTGCAACACGCATAATGGACCTGTTCTGCCTGGACTGATCTTCCTGCAACAAAACAGAGACTAATTCCTCAAATGACAAGGCATTCGGATTGCCTTTCATCATCAATCGAAGAGTAGAGGCAAAACTCTGATATGAATCAGGAAGGCCATTCAGAACGGTCTGCACAAGTGAGCTATCTGGTATAACCTCATCAGCAGAAATCAATTGTTCCTTCAGGTCTTTGATCTTTGTAAGAAAACTGTCCATCGAATCACCTTCATTCATGTGCTCACTCTCCAACTGTTTTCGGAGGTAAGCAACACGAGCCTCATTCCT
The DNA here is from genome assembly GCA_020310875.1 of Ceratopteris richardii. Taxonomy (NCBI): domain Eukaryota; kingdom Viridiplantae; phylum Streptophyta; class Polypodiopsida; order Polypodiales; family Pteridaceae; genus Ceratopteris; species Ceratopteris richardii. Next base: position 135,504,407 of record CM035421.1, on the reverse strand, counting down.
AGCCTGGTACAAAGTGGTAAGTGTATCCCAAGCATCCTTTGCTGTTCTGCAAGAGCGAATGTGAGGAATAATGGCACGTTTGATAGACAAAGCTATCAATGCATGTGCCTGGGCATCTCTGCCATCCCAACGAATCTGCTCTTCAGTAGGTGCAACAGAAACAGCAGCACGAACAGGAATCTGCGGAATATCATCTTCGACACCATCTTCATCAGCTCCAACACCTGTATTTGCAGTACCTGTCGTTACAGGTGTAACAGGACGTCTTTCAACACCCTGCACAATGTTCCACAATCCTTTTGCAACCAGTACATGTCGCATCATATAAGCCCATAATGGGTAGTTGGTACCATCCAACTTATCCTCAACAGCCAACATACGGAATACATCACTGCTTTCAGCCATGGCCGGTGACTAAAATACCTTGATGCAAAAAATTGACTGTATCTCAAAAAGTTGAACAGAACTGCCCACACGAGTTCTGCTAGACCTGTAGCAGACTTCGAGACGCTTAAACTGGCGAACAGAAACTGGTATATACCTTTGGCACAAAAGGACGAAATAGCCTGCACAAGCACTGTGATAGTGCGTTCGGAGGCCGAAACGAGCTCAGATCGCGATTTCGGCACCACACAGCGAAGCTATTTTGATCTCGGAAACACCCTGAGTATGCTCACCAAATTTTGTGCGAATCTGAGACTGCAAACGGAGGAGTGTCGACGGCGCCCTAGAAGAAGCAACGACCTGCTCTGATACCAATTGTTGGAGTTAGACGTCTGCGGAAGCACGCGAACAGCACAAGGAAGAAGAAGAAGCTTGGAGCACAACACACAAGACTGAATGAATTACTAGAGAATGTACAAAGATAAGTAGCCCATTAGGGCAATAGGCGTATATACAAGCCGGGGGAAAAAAACCTCCTAAAGAGGGAAAAAAGTGCCCCGGCGGTCCTAGAGTGTTCACACACATCACTACCTAAATATATCAACAATCATGATCGGTCCCAAGAAGAGTCTCGAGAAAGCTCATATGAATCAAGGATAGAAGTGATTTTAAACTTTCAAAGTGTGTAGTTCATAACATAAAGTTTATCTTCCATCAAGGTTGGTGGTTATATTGGCAATGTTGTAATGATGGGCATTATTGCTGCTCCTCTCTATGCTCCACCTACTCCTATTGATGAAATACCTTGATTCCTAGTTGTAGATGATGATGTATTGCTTGAAATCTTCTCTTTTTTGTCATTGAAACCTTTTCATTTTTTCTTCTACACCACTCAGAGCATCCTTAGCTCTGAAACCATGTTCAAAAATAACAACACAATGGAATAGACCAGTAGACAGAGTTCAAAGAAAAAAATGTAGATAAAGATAGATGCACACTAAGAGATAGAGAACTCAAATTCTCATATTGCCAAGCCTAATGTAGTTAGAATGATGGTGTTGTCTGCCCGTGTGATCCCAATGTGGAGCTTAGATCATGATCTAGACAGACTCTAGATGAAGGTCTTGCTACTGTGCAATGCTATGTAAAGCTCAACCTGATCCATGGTTATATCGTTTTGACAAGGGGAGTCAGTATAGATACGTAGTAGTCCACAAAATATACAATCTCACAATATCTACATGACTAGAATTCCTATAGTCTCGACCCTAGGGTCCAGGGGAATAGGCCACCCAGACCCTATAGAAGGGGGAAAGTCCCCCTCTGAACTCCCCCCATTAAGGTTCTATGGCGAACATGTGTGATGCCATAGGGCCTTTATTTTTGCCTTGAATGGTAACCCAATGGCCTAAAAGTTTATGCCTTACCTAAGCTAATGGCTAGGCTCATAAAGATCATCTATGACCATCAACAATCACGCATAGATATCATCTAATCTAGAAGTTAGGGTTCCATAAATGTCCGGGTTCTCACAATGTCTTCTCTTCATAATTGACGGGGGAAGTATCTCAACCCCTATGCAACGATGAAGCGTGAATGACCTTCATAGGTCTTCTTTGACCTCCGCACACCAAAAATGCTCTTTCTCAAAGCATATGTAGAGAACTCCAGTGAGCTTTTGTAGACATGTAGTAGACACCAAGAGCTTTCCAAAAAAAAAAAAATCACTCCAAATGGATGCTTACTCAAAGAGAAACAATGTCTACAACATGCGCTAGTTGAATGCTCACAACTGCTAGTCAAACAGAGACCTCACTTCACTCCAGCAAGCTTTTCTTAGAGAATGTATGGAGAATGAATCTCAAACTTTGGTCAACTTTAGAGCACTCTAATAGATACCCAATGACACAAAAATCGTATCAAGTGGGTAAATAGAGAAGGAGAACCAGCCCTTACAAGAGAGAGAAAAATATTTGCAATAGAGCTTACACACAGAGAGAGATATCAATCACCCAACTTCACTAAAATGAATGTTGCTCCCAGAGTACTCATGCACTGCTCCAACGAGTTGATGAGTATACAATAGACTCTAATAGCTATCCAATGAGACAAGAATTACATCAAATGGATACAATATGAGGGAGAACCAATGCTAACAACTCAGGGGTAGAGAGTTGCAACATTGCCTGTGCACACATATAGATATGCCTACTAAAAGAAAACAAAAAAGCAAGCAAGGGGCTTCCTTATCACAATTTCAGCACTTAGTTCTCACTTTACATGAGCTAAAATTCCAAGAAGATGGTTCAAAAGAAGTCACGATAGATGCTCCTTTTATAGTGAGAAGTGTGTCCCTAAAATCTAGGAACTTCCTTTCCAAATCAGCCTCCTAACTTGGAGGACTTAGTTGAGTGATGTTTCTTGATGGAATCTAATGGATTTTGGCTTCCTTTGATTGCTCCACATGTCCATAAAATATTTCCCATAAATTTGTAGCTTGAAGCTTGACTTTTAACACTCACCCTCAAGCTTCAATTCTTCATCCTCATCCAAGCTCCTTCATGTTGATGCATTGCTTGAATTTTGAAATCTTCATCCCATCCAAAGCCTTTGTAAAAATGTCCGCAACTTGTTCCTTGGTACCAATATGATGTACTGAAACTTCCTTCGATATCATCTTTTCCCTTATGAACGGATAGTGCACTTCAATATGCTTGGTTGTAGCATGACAGACAGGATTCGATGCTAGATGAATGCTACTCATATTGTCACAAAAAAATGGATATGTGTCAACCTACAAATTAAGCTCCATAAATAACTTCTTAATCCACATTAGCTCACATTTGACTTGAGCCAAAGCTCCATACTCAGCCTCGGTGGAAGATAATGCCACTATGGGTTGCTTCTTTGAAATCCATGAGATGATCTTGTTACCTAGCATGACTAGGTAACCACTTGTACTCCTTCTATCTTCCTTCAAACCGGCCCAATCGGCATCAAAATAAGCTTTGACCTGCATATCATCATCAAATTAGTAGAAAAATCCTTCATTTATAGTGGCCTTAAGATATCGTAACATTCTTCTTGTAGCTTGCAAGTGTGTAGTCCTTGGACTATGCATAAATTGTGATGACACTCCAACTCCATATGCTATGTCCGGCCTAATTATTGTGGCATAATTGAAAGAGCCTACAATAGATCGATACAAAGTTACATCCTCTAATAGTTCTCCATCAATGGAGCTTAGCTTTATAGTAACTTCCATGGTATTTGAAATAGGCTTGCAATGTAGCATCCCAAACTTCTCAACTAGGTCTAGAATATACTTCCTTTGTATGAGCAGGATACCATCTTCTTTGTATACAACTTCAATGCCAAGAAAATACCTAAGATCTCCAAGATCACAGATCCTAAACGCCTTTTCAAGATTTACCTTGATCTCCTCAATGCCCTTTGTATCATTACCTGTAATGATAAGATCATCTACATACACACACATATAGACTACAAGTTCTCCTCTTTGTTTGATGAAGAGAGATGGATCCGCCTTGAATTGATTGTAACCACATTTGACCAAATAGTCCACTAATCTTTGGTTCCAAGCCCTTGGAGCTTGCTTTAGGCCATAAAGTGCCTTCTTCAACCTAAAAACATGATGTGGAAACTCTTTATGAACAAAACCTAATGGTTGCTCCATGTATACCTCTTCTTCCAAGTCTCCATTGAGAAAGGCATTCTTGATATCCAATTGGAAAATCTTCCATCCTTTGCTAATAGCCATTGCAATGAGTTTCTTAATGGTGCTCATCTTTGCCACGGGGCTAAATGTCTCTTCAAAGTCCACTCCATAGGTTTGTGCAAAACCCTTGGCCACCAATCTTGCTTTGAACCTAGAAATACATCCATCTGAATTCCTTTTTACTTTATACACCCACTTATTTCCTATTACCTTCATGTTCTCCTTCTTGGGCACTAGATTTCATGTTTTATTCTCCTCAAGTGCTTCAATCTTTTCTTGCATTGCCTCTATCCATTCGGTGTACCTGCTTGTATCTTCATAACAATTGGGCTCACGATCTTCTACTACTTTGTTCATATATGCATAATGAGTTGCCATGTAAGAATCATAAGTAAACCTTTGAGTTGGATACTTAATCCTAGAATACTTCCTTTCTTCACCTTTTAGAGGAATAAACCTCCTTTGCCTTGGGTACTTGATCTCTTTCCTTGACGTGGCTTTCTCCATGATGTGTCCTTCATCATCTTCAACTTCATTACCTTCTTCATCCAAGTCCACCAATGTTGCTTTGCCTTTTTTTATTCATTGTGCTTCATAGCTTGATTAAGATCTCCCCCTCCATGGTGAGTTCATGCTTGAACGATCTTCATTGATGGAACACCTTGGGCCACTTAGCTCTAGGTCGAATTGTTCCTCATCATGCCCATGCTTTTCTTCTTCATATTCCTAGGCATAATCATACTTCTTATACTAAGGGATTAGCTCATCAAATGCTACATCCCGTGATATCCTCAAGTCCTTTGTGTTTAGGTTGAAGCACTTGTAACCTTTATGATCTTTTGAATATCCTACAAACACACACTTTTTCGCCTTTGGTTGTAGCTTGTGCCTCAATTCACTTGGCACATGTACATAAAAAGTACATCCAAATATCTTCAAGCGGGAAAGATCACGTTTCTTATCATAATAGTCTTGATATGGTATCAAGACATGGATCCTTGAGGTAGGAGCCCTATGCATAAGATACATGATGATATTTGCTGCATCACTCCAAAACATGTTAGGTACATTCATCTTGTTAAGCATTGCTTTAGTGATCTCCGCAATGTATCTATTCTTTCTCTCTCCTACCCCATTTTATTGGGGCGTGTACCTGCATGTTACTTGCCTCCGCAATGTATCTATTATTTCTCTCTCCTACCCCATTTTATTGGGGCGTGTACCTGCATGTTACTTGCCTCTTGATTCCTTGATCCATTAAAAAATCAGAAAATTCATTAGAGAAATATTCTCCCCCTTCATCGGACCTTAGCTTCTTGATGTATGTACCTGTTTCCTCTCTACCATTGCCTTAAATGCTTTGAAACATGTAAACACATCTTATTTGTTTTTTATGAAATAAACCCAAGCCATCCTTGTGCAATCATCTATAAAAGTGACAAAGTACTTGTTACCTTCAATGGATTGCCCTTTGGTTGACCCCCACACATCTTAATGTATCAACTCCAATGGATGTTGGCTTATGTAGCCACTCTTCTTGAATGGAAGTCTCCCTTGCTTCCCTAGTTGACAAGATTCACATAAATTCTTCATAGCTTGTTTTTGGAAGTTTGGAAGATCTTCAACCAGCCTCTTGAATTGCATTTCCTTCATTCTTTGTATGTTGATTTGACCTATCCTCTTGTGCCACAAGTCCAACTCTCAAATCCTCTTGTTTCCATATGTGAAGTAAACATGTTGAAAGGAATTAGAATTTACCTCCAAAATGAAGAGTCTCCCTTGCTTCTTTCCTCTTGCTATGACCTTGTACCCTTGCTTAGGGTTCTCAACAAAGCATCCACCTTTTTTGAACCTTACGTGATAGCCTCTTTCAACCATTTGTCCTATGGACACCAAGTTCTTTGTGATGGTAGATACATGCAAGACATCTTTGAGACATCTTCCTTCCTCTTTGTCATCCAAAGATACATCTCCAACATGGGAGATCTCATGGGCTGTATCATCACCTGTTTCTACATGTCCTTTACCTTTGGGAGCATGTAGATTAATAAACCAAGAAGCATTGCAACTCATATGGTTGCTACATCCACTATCAATATACCAAGTGTTATCTACTTTGCTTGAATTTCCATTCATGTGCATCATCAAGAGACTATCATTTTTTGAACTTGTGGAAGCATAATTACCTTGGCCTTTGTATGAAGAACCTTCATTATAGCTCCCTTGGTTTCCTCCTTCTCTAGCATAGTGGCCAAAGTTTCCACATATGTAACATCCTTCGCCATCTTGATTTCTGTTTTGTTGATGACTTCCTCCTCTTCCTCTTGTTCTTCCTCTACCTCCTTGTGATAAGGTGCCTTGGTCATGTACTTGATTGCTAGAGTAGCCCTGCCTTCCTCCAAACCTTCCTTTGCCCCTTCCCTGTTCTCATCTTCCTTTGCCCCTTTGATTACCTGCATAGAAAAATTTATGCATCCTTGCTTTTAGTTGAACTTCCACCTATGTTCATGTCTTTGGTGACCATGAGAGCAACCAATTACGCAAAATTGGGAAGATTATCCCTTAAATATACTGAAGTGGTAAAGGGTTTCCAATTCTCATCATCCCTCAAACCATTGAGAGTATAAGCCACAAGATCCTCATCGTCTATGTGGCTTCCAATGGATCCCAATGCATCTGACAACTCCTTGACCTTCATTATGTAGTCATTTATGATAATCCCTAAGCTCTTCCTAAGGTTTTGAAGCTCATTCTTGAGTTATATCTTCCTTGATTTGGTTCTTGTTGAATAAAGCCTCTCAAGTGTCTCCCATACCTTCATGCTTGAATCCAAGTCTTGGATATGGCCGATCATGCTATTGCTAATGTGTTGGGAAAGGATAAAGATAACCCTCTTGTCTCTTTCATTCCATTCCCTAAAGGCCCTTCTTTGGTCATTGGATGGATTTTCATCCAACCTAGGTCTTGGCTCACTTCCACTAATCAATCCCCAAAGGCCCTTGCCCATAAGGTAGTTGGAGATCCTAAATCTCCATGGTTGATAGTTCCTCTTATCTAGCTTTTCAATTTGAGTGTTGAAGTATCCCATATCTAGTCCTTGCTACTTGATCTAGCCCTTAGCTAATGATCCAATGTGTGTAAAATGCAAATGAGGCTCTAAAGTTACATCAATCCAAAGCTTTCCTTAGATGTACACCTTCTGCTCTTAAAAGTTTGAGTAGAATAGCTCCCCTTGATGTGAGCTAACTCCAAGAAGCTTTTGTTGATGCAAATCTTCAACCACAAAATCAAAGAGGTCCCCTTGCTTGTATTTGATGCCTCCAAGATGCCAAAATTCTATGATACCACTATTGGGGGAAGTATCTCAACCCCTATGCAACGACAAAGTGTGAATGACCTCCACACATATCCTTCTTTGACCTCTACACACCAAAAATGCTCTTTATCAGATCATATTCAGAGAACTCCAGTGCGCTTTTGTAGACCTGTATTAGACACCAAGAGATTTCCAACAAACCAACTTTCACTCCAAATGGATGCTTACAAAAAGAGAAACAATGTCTGCAACATGAGCTAGTTGAATGTGCACAATTGCTAGTCAAACAGAAACCTCACTTCACTCCAACAAGCTTTTCTCAGAGAGTATAAAGAGAATGAATCTCAAACTTGATTCAACTTTAGAGCACTCTAATCTCGAACCAGCCCTTACAATAGAGAGCAAAATATTTGCAATCTATCCAATGAGACAAGAATTACGTAAAATGTATACAATATGAGGGAGAAACAATGCTAACAACTAAGGGGTAGAGAGTTGCAACATTGCATATGCAAAAACATAGATATGCCTACTAGAAGAAAACAAACAAGCAAGAAAGGGGCTTGCTTATCACAACTCCAGCACTTAGTCCTCACTGTAAATGACTAAAACACTAAGAAGATGGCCCAAAAGAAGTCGGGATACATGCTCCTTTTATAGTGCGAAGTGTGCCTCTAAAATCTAGGAACTACCTTTCCAAATCAGCATCCTAAGTTGGAGGACTTAGTTGAGTGACTTTTCTTGATGGAATATCATGGATTTTGGCTTCCTTTGATTGCTCTACATGTCCATAAAAGGTTTCCCACGAATTTGTAGGTTTAAGCTTGACTTTTAATAATAATGGGGGCCTTATAACTTAGAGCATCATGGATCAGAAGAACAATACAACAAGGTCAAAAAAACCAACTAAATCAGCAAGGTAACTTTACTTGTAATTATTGTGGTAAAGTTGATCATTATGCTAGGGATTGCTTCTTGAATCGAGATATTCTAACATTTATTGATGATTTCTTAATGTTTGTATTCATTTATTTTATGAAATAAAAATCAAAGGTATTTGATATGTTCAAGACATTTAAATCATTAGTTGAAAAGCAAAGAGATAGAAGCATAGAAAGATTGAGATCAGATGGAGGAGGTGATATTTTTCTCATCAATTTCTTGCATATTTTGAGGAAGACAAAATTAAGAAGGAGACTACAAACACATATGTACCTCAACAAAATGATGCAGGTGAAAGAAGAAACATTTCTATCTTGGAGATTGGTAGGTGCATGTTAAATGAAAAGGACTTAGCACTTACTTTTTGGGGTGAAGCATGCAACATGACAGCTTATGTGGTGAACAAGATTCCACCTACTCAAAGTCATGTACAAAAAGCACCTTATCAAGTGTTCCATGGATCAAAACCAGATGTTTTGAATTGCAAAATGTTTTGAAGGATATGCTTTGTTCATGTTCCACAATGATCAAAGTTGGATCTAAGGTCACAAAAAATTATTTTCATTAGTATGGAAGAAGGGCAACCAGGATATAGATGTGTCAAGTTAGATAGCAGACAGGTAATTGTTTTCAAAGATGTCATTTTTCATGAAGATAAATCTTGGTATAAGCATTCAAAGCAGGTTGATGAAGAAAATAAAGAAGAGCCAAGTTCTCCAAGCTCACCAAAAATTCTAATTACACATGAAAAGGTAACTCCTCCCAATCAAAAGTGGAAGAAAATCATAGATTTACATTCAAAGGACATTGAGTCACAGGAAGAATAAAATAAAGTTTCTACATCAAGAAGAATCTAATCTTGAAGGCAAGAGAAGCATGGTAGGACAAGAGGTTAATCAAGGTATCTAGTAAGAGAAAGAAGAAAGTCGCAAAGGTCTTCGCATGAAGCTTTTATGGAAAAACTTTATGAAGAGCAGGAATCAAATAACTTATAAAGAAGCATCAAAGGTAAAGAAATAGATTAAGGCAATGGATGAAGAAATGATAGCTTTGTATGAAAACAATACATGGAATTTAGTTCCAAGGAAACCTAACATGAAGGTTACCGATAACAAATGGGTGTATAGAATCAAGAGAAACAATGATGGTTCAATAAGTAGATATAAAGCAAGGATATGGAATCTTTATCAATTAGATATCAAAAATGCATTTCTCAATGGTGATTTAAAAGGAGATGTGTAAATTGAGCAATTGGCTTGTTATGAAGATTCTTAGAAGCCTACACATGTATGTAAACTCTTGAAAGCATTATATGATCTTAAACAAGCTCCAAGGGCATGGAATTTTAGATTGGTAAAGTTTCTTAAAAGGCATGGATACAGGTGTTCGAATGATGATACTTCTTTGTATGTTAAAAGTGAAGGACAATTGATTGTTTATGTCTCAATTTATGTGGATAGTTTGATAATAATAGGAAATGAGGAATGTGAATTTGAAAGAAGAGCTTGGAGCTGAGCTTGGAGCTGAATTTGAAATTTTAGATTTAGGAGAATTGACCTACATTCTTGGAATTGAAGTTTTGAAGAAAGAAGATGGTGTATATCTTCTACAAAGGAAGTATATTTTCATATTTGTTAAAGAAATATTACATGGAGCATTTGCAAGAGTATGAGTAGTCCTATGGAACCCAATGTGAAGTACAATGTTGAAGATGGTGAACCTTTAGAAGATCCACTTATCTATAGGTATTTGATTGGTTCTTTGAATCTTGAATCGCATATGCTGAATTATTCATAGATTTTGCATAGTCTATGAGCTTATACAAGTCACGATATAAAATGTCCGAAGCAAACATCACCATTTGATAGATCATGAACTGTACATATGGCATCAACAAATTAGATAACCAAGTGGATCTTGTCTAATGTTGCAATTGGCCATAGATTTTTCTTGATCCGTGGCACAAACAAAGCATCTCGCAATGTGAAAGAACTACCATCAATAGTAGTCAAAATGATCTTACCAACTCCCATTATAGGATAAGAGGATTTTTTAGTGCATGTGATAATGTTTCCTCTAGGGAAAGGCTCAAGTGAACTAAACAAACTCTACTACAAAGTAGTATGTTTGGTTGCCCCATTGTCAAATTAGAAAACATCTAAGTCTATTGTAGACATCCATTATTCGTGAGAAGATGGGTCATAGCTACAAACATTAGTAAATTCCCATTCTTCATTTTACACAAGATTTGCAGACTCTGTTTTATGTGTAGAGGACTCCATAACAACCATTCTAGCCTCATTCTTCTTTGCCTCTTTTGGAGCCAGTTTAGGATAATTCTTTATGACATGATCATTTCCTTTATAGTATTTGCAGAATTGTTTGTGCTTCTATGTTTTCTTCTCTTCTTTGTCTTCCCTTTTTTACTATCCAAAATTAGCACATTTTTGCTTACTAGTAGATGAGCTCCATTTACTCTTTCCCTTCTAGCTAGCTAGGAAATCTTGATGTACAACACACATAATGGACCTCTTCTACCTAGACTCATCTTCTTGTAATAAAACAAAGACTAGCTCCTCAAATGTTAAGGCATTTGGATCGCCTTTTATCATCAACAAAAGAGTAGAAGCAAAACTCTTATATGAATCAAGAAGACCATTAAGAACTGTTACATAAAAACAAGCTCTAAAGTAGTCTTGTGGATTTTATTAATTATTAAAAATAGTATATGGAAGCTTGTGGATCTTATTAGTTATGAAAAATAACATGTGGAGGCATTCACATCTCCAAAGTTAGAGCAAAAGTAGATAAAAGTAGATAAAAGTAGAAGGAAAGGAGAGGTGTCTATTTTTAGACAAGGAAGGTGCTTCTGTTGATAGCCTCTCAATAAAAAGAGTGGTTCTCTTAGTGTAGGTGTCCAAATTGAGTGATTAATGTTGCGTTACGAAGCTTACAACTTGTACTATATAAGTAGATCAGTTTTTCTACAATTTTCAATGAGAAAACTCTGCACAAGTAGGCGTTTTTGTAGATCTTCTTTCTTGTGTCTATCCAGTGTCTCATCAGAGACATACCTCTCTTCAAACTTTCATATCTCAGTCGTTATGAGGTCTTTTTGAGTGATTTCACTTGGAGGAGTTTTCTTAGCTCTCATAATTTCTATGCATATCCAAATTATGCATAGATCTTGAAGTTTTATTACTTTTGTACATCAGTTTTCAATTTAGACAGTTAGTCATACCTTGTTGTTGAAGGCTTTCTTCTCTTACCTTGACTTCAAGCTGTTCATTCGGGAGCTATACTCCAATTTTTTTGATGTTTTTTGTTTCCAAAGCATGCTACTTAGAGTCTAATTTCAGAATATATGATTAATTTTGTCAAATTCTGCCTAGAGAGTTTTTGGTGGTTATTTTGCTACAGTGACCTATTTCTATTTTTTTGAAAGTTTGGTGGAAAGTTTGTTTTTGAAGTTTGGAAATATTTGGTTGGTGTTTTGAAGATCTTGGGAGGTCTCATCATGTTTCATTGTGTATTTTGATGTTTACAAATTTTTAAACACAACATTGTGGTATCAGAGCTTTTTTTTTTTATCAAATCTTTCATACAACTTATTGAATTATCTTCTTTGTTTACAACAATTCAACATGGTAGAGTTGAGTGCATCGATTGAGAAGTTATCTGATGGGAGCAATTATCCCATGTGGCAATTTAGAATGGAGTCTTATCTCATGTCTAAAGGTCTTTGGGGATTGATAACAGGTACAGAAGTGAAGCCGGTATTACCAGAAGCTCCTACACAAACGGATCGAGCAAGAGAGCAAGAATGGATCGAAAGAGACAAAAGAGTTTTGTTTATTATATCACAAACAGTTTCCAATACTATGCTTGGGCATATAAGAGGTTTGAATACTAGTAGAGAGGCTTGGGAGTCTCTAGAAAGATTATTTGCAACTACCAAAAAGGCGAGGCAAACACAACTTATAGATGAGCTGACAAGAGTAAAAAAGAAGCCACAACAATCAGTTAATGATTATGTTCTTGAGGTAAAATCTCTTATTGAAGCATTAGCCTCTATTGATGCATCTCCTAGTGAGGATATAAAGTTTAATAGCATGTTAAATGGCTTGAGGGAAGATGAAAGATGGAAGTCTTTCATTATGTCTATCATGACTCGAGAGAATCTACTATCCTTTGAAGATTTACAAACGCTCATGATGACTGAAGAAATCAACATAGAAGGTGGCAACTCTTATCATTTACAAAGAGATAGTCAAGGACAAGCTCTTTATACTTCATCAAATAGATAAAGAGGTAGAGGAAATTGGAGAGGAGGAGGAAGATTCAATACCAATGCAAGAGGAAGAGGAAGTTTCAATGCTACTAGAGGAGGAAGAACAACACAACAAAGTCAACAGACTCAACCAAACCAGCAAGGTAACTTTACTTGCCATTATTGTGGTAAAGTTGGTCATTATGCCAGGGATTGCTTCTCCAATCCAAATAGAAGAGGTGGTTTTAGAGGACGACAAAGAGGAAGAGGCCAAGATCACATGCATCACAACAACAACATTGTAGAAGAGGAGGCTCAAACACAGAAAGAAAACGTTCTTATGGCTATGCATACAGAGACACATAAGAGGAAGGTAAATAAAAAAACTTGGTATGGAGATAGTGGTTGCTCAAACCACATGAGTCACAACATGAATATGTTTGTGAACTTATACAAACCTGATTCAAGAGTCACAGTTACTACAAGAGATAGTACTGAGCATGAAGTAGTTTACATTGGTGATTGTCCACTAAATGAACATGTCACTCTTAGAGGTTTTTTGTTTGTTCCTACCATTACAAGAAATTTGATTTCAGTTGGATAGATGGAGGAAAATGGAGTAAAGGTCGATTTTGACAATAATCAATGGCAGGCTTATCAGAAGAAGGATGGAAATTTTGTTATAAAAGGACAAAAGGTAAACAGATTATATACTTATGAAGTTGAAGTTCCAGATTATGCGGGTTATACAATGGTTAATGGAACTCAAGTAAGTCAATTGGATTTATGGCATAAAAGATTAGGACACTCAGTGTTGGCAGGTTAAAAGATATTGCAAAGAAATCATTGGTTGAAGGTTTACCACAATTACCTAAGCAAGATTTGGATTTTGTTTGCGAGGCATGTCAGTTTGGAAAACAGGTACGAAGTTCTTTTTCAAAAGCAGGATTGCAAAGTAGAGGTATTTTGGACTTCATTCATACTGATGTATGGGGTCCATCTCAAGAAGAGTTCATGGCAGGTAGCAAGTAGTTTGTCACATTTATTGATGACTTCTCAAAGTTTACATTCATTTATTTTATGAAATACAAATCCGAAGTGTTTGACATGTTCAAAAAGTTTAAATCATTGGTTGAAAAGCAAACACGTTGAAGCATAAGAAGGTTGAGATCAGATGGAGGAGGTGAATATTTTTCTAATCAGTTTCTTGCATTTTTGGAGGAAGAAGGAATTAAAAAGGAGACTACAAACAAATACACACCTCAACAAAATGGTATGGCCGAAAGAAGAAATAGGTCTATCTTGGAGATGGGTAGGTGCATGTTAAATGAAAAGGACTTGCCACTTACTTTTTGGGCTGAAGCATGAGAATTGTTTTATGGATCAAAACCAGATATTGCTAATTGTAGAATTTTGGGAAGCATATGTTTTATTCATGCTCCACAAGAGTTCAGGTCAAAGTTGGATCCAAGGTCACAAAAAATGGTTTTCATTGGTATGGCAGAAGGGCAACCAGGATATAGATGTGTGAACCCAGATACGGGAGAGGTAATTATTTTGAGAGATGTTATTTTTCATGAAGATAAATGTTGGTATAAACAGGAAGTGCAGGTAGATGAAGAAGAAACTACAAGAAGTCACGAAGAAGAGCCAAGTTCTCCAAGTTCACCAGAGAGTCAAATTACACATGAAGAGGTAACTCCCCCCAATCAGAAGTTGAAGAAAATTCTTGATTTGATTTCAAAGGAAATTGAGTCACAGGAAGAAGAAAGGGAAGGTTCTACATCAAGAAGAACTCAAACTCGAAGGCAAGAAAAGCATGGTAGGACAAGAAGCCAATCAAGGTATCCAATAAGAGAAAGAAGGCAACCCCAAAGATTTTCTCATGAAGCTTATATTGCAAAACTTCTTGAGAAGTAGGAACCAACAACTTTTAAAGAAGCGTCAAAGGTAAAGAAATGGGTTAAAGCAATGGATGAAGAAATGACAGCTTTGAATGAGAACAGTACATGGAGTTTAGTTCCAAGGCAACCTAACATGAAGGTAATTGGTAACAAATGGGTGTACAGGATAAAGAGAAATAGTGATGGTTCAGTAAGTAGATATGAGGCAAGGCTTGTTTGTAAAGGTTATGCACAGAGTTATGGCATGATTATGAGGAGACATTTTCTCGTGTTGCCAAGATAGTAACAATAAGGACATTAATAAGTGTTGCTGCAAGCAAGGTATGGAATCTTATCAATTAGATATAAAAAATGCATTTCTCAATGGTGATTTAAAAGAAGAGGTGTACATGGAGCAACCAGCAGGTTATGAAGATTCCAAGAAGCCTACTCATGTATGTAAACTCTTGAAAGCATTATATGGTCTTAAGCAAGCTCCAAGGGCTTGGAATTTCAGATTGGTAAAGTTTCTTCAAAAGCAGGGATACAAGTGTTCAAATGCAGATACTTCTTTGTATGTTAAGGTTGAAGGATCATTGATTGTTTATATCTCAATTTATGTGGATGACTTGATAATAACAGGAAACAATGAAGGTGAGATACCCAGGATCAAAGCAGAGCTTGGATCTGAATTTAAAATTTTAGATTTAGGAGAACTGACGTACATTCTTGGAATCGAAGTTATGAAGAAGGAAGATGGTGTATATCTTCTACAAAGAAAGTATACTTCAGATTTGTTAAAGAAATATGGCATGGAGCATTGCAAGAGTATCAGTAATCCGATGGAACCCAATGTGAAGTACAGTGTTGAAGATGGTGAACCTTTAGAAGATCCACTTATCTACAGGTCTTTGATTGGTTCTCTTATATATGCAACTTTAACAAGGCTGGATATTATATTTAGTGTAAGTACATTGTCTCAATTCATGAACAAACCCACAGATATTCATATGCAAGCAGCAAAAAGGGTCTTGAGATATTTGAAGGGTACATTAAATGAAGGTCTCGGCTATAAATATCATGAAGGTTTGAATTTGAAAGCATACAGTGATGTAGATTGGGCTGGAAATAAGGATGAAAGAAGGAGTATAGGTGGATATCGGATATTTGCAGGTAATAATTTGGTTTCATGGAGTTCTAAAAAGCAACCTACAGTAGCACTTTCAAGCACAGAAGCTGAATATAGAAGTCTTACAAATGCAACATGTGAGATTATGTGGTATTTGAAGCTTTATGAAGATATGAATCTATCTACAACACGTCCACTACTCTTTGGAGATAATTTAAGTTCATTACAGCTCGCGTCTAATCCAATGTACCATGCAAGAACAAAACACATTGAAGTACACCATCACTATATCCGAGAGAAGGTAGTGAATGAAGATATTGATATTCAACATGTTGGAACTAAAGATCAATTAGCAGACATACTCACAAAAGCAGTGGATGCTCAGAAGCTTAAGCGAATCAAAGTACTACTTGGAGTCAAAGCTTTGGATTTAGAGCTTGAGGGAGGCAATGTTACATAAAAACAAGCTCTAAAGTAGTCTTGTGGATTTTATTAATTATTAAAAATAGTATATGGAAGCTTGTGGATCTTATTAGTTATGAAAAATAACATGTGGAGGCGTTCACATCTCCAAAATTAGAGCAAAAGTAGATAAAAGTATATAAAAGTAGAAGGAAAGGAGAGGTGTCTATTTTTAGACAAGGAAGGCGCTTTTGTTGATAGCCTCTCAATAAAAAGAGTGGTTCTCTTAGTGTAGGAGTCCAAATTGAGTGATTCTTGTTGCGTTACAAAGCTTACAACTTGTACTATATAAATAGATCAGTCTTTGTATAATTTTCAATGAGAAAACTCTGTGCAAGTAGGTGTTTTTGCAGATCTTTTTTCTTGTGTCTATCCGGTGCCTCATCAGAGACATACGTCTCTTCAAACTTTCATATCTCGATCGTTATGAGGTCTTTTTGAGTGATTTCACTTGGAGGAGTTTCCTTAGCTCTCATACTTTCTATGCATATCAAAATTTTTTGCATAGATCGTGAACTTGTATTGCTTTTGTACATCAGTTTTCAATTCAGACAGTTAGTCATACCTTGTTGTTGCAGGCTTTCTTCTCTTACCTTGACTTCAAGCTGTTCGTTCGGGATCTATACTCCACCCTTTTTGATGTTTTCGGTTTCTAAAGCATGCTACTCAGAGTCTACATTCAGAATATATGATTAGTTTTGTCAAATTCTGCCCAGAGAGTTTCTGGTGGTCATTTTGCTACAGTGACCTATTTTTGTTTTTTTGAAAGTTTGGTGGAAAGTTTGTTTTTGAAGTTTGGAAATATTTGGTTGGTGTTTTGAAGATCTTGGGAGGTCTCATCATGCTTCATTGTGTATTTTGATGTTTACAATTTTGTAAACACAACAAGAACAATCTGCATAAGTGAACTATCTTGTAAGACTTCATCAACATAAATAAACCTCTCCTTCAAATCTTTGCTCTTTGTCAAAAAATAGTCCGTAAAATCTCCTTCATTCATATGCTCACTCTCTAACCGTTTTCAGAGGTAAGAAACACGAGCCTCATTTCTTGTGTGGTACAAAGTGATAAGTGTATCCCAATCATCCTTTGTTATTTTGCAGAATTGAATGTGAGGAACAATGGCACATTTGAAAAGAAAAGCTATCAATGCATGTGCTTGAGCATCTATTCCATCCCAATGAAGTTGCTCTCCAATAGGTGTAGCAAGAACTGTAGCATGAATGAGAATTTGAGGATCATCATCTTCAACAACATCTTCATCACCTTTGTATTTGTAGATCTAGTAGGTCATCTTTCAACATCCTGTACAATATTCCATAGTCCTTTCAGAACCAATACATAACACATCATATATGCCCATAATAGGTAATTGGTACCATCCAACTTGTCCTCAACAACCAACATATGGAATACATCTTTGCTTTCAACCATGGCCATTGAATAAAACATTGTGATGCCAAAGAATGATTATATCTCAAAACATTGAATAGAGCTACCATGTCGAACTCTCCTAACATGTAGTAGACTTGGAGGTGCTTCTACTAGAAAATTGAAACCTATATATATATATATATATATATATATATGTGTGTGTGTGTGTGTGTGTGTGTGTGTGTGTGTGTGTGTGTATGTGTGTGTGTGTGTGTGTTTGTGTGTGTGTGTGTGTGTGTGTTTATGTGTGTGTGTGTGTGGGGGGGGGAGGGAGGGGGGTGGCACAAAAGGACAAAAATGCCTACATAGGCATAATTTTTATGTGATTCTAAGATTGTGACCAAAGGGGTATTGAGAATGTCCTAGATGAAGTATGACCTACTATGATACCAATTGTTGGAGTTTGAGGTCTCGAGAAGCACAGGAACAACACAATGAAGAAGAAGAAGCTTGAATCATAAAAGACAATACTAAATGTATTACCACGTGAATGTACAAAGATAAGTCACCCATTAGGGTTATATATACAAGCCAGGGGGAAAAGACCTGTTGAAGAGGGAAAAGAGTGCCCCAATGGTCCTAAGTGCATTCACACACATCACTACCGAAATATATCAACAAGTGGTCTCGTCACTTCTAGTTGTGCACTTTGATGTTTATAAGTTTGTAAATGTAACATGAATGAACGATACACAACTCAAATATAACTTTCAAACAATTTCACAAATTATAGTGTATAATTGCTAAATATGACTTTCAAATATTTTCACAAATCATAGTGTATACTTGCCATTTTATCTTTTCATATGTGCATGCAGAATTACACATAATATACATATATGCATCCAAATAAACATAACACCATAATCACTATATTATAGTGTCTATGATCAAAGCATTCCAAATATCTAGACATGTTTTGTAACTTAATCATCATGTTTGTTTAGCCACTATATACTTTCTGAAATTTTCAGAAATCATTTAATGTACGTGTCAATCCTTGAGGTATAGAGATTGAAGCCTACGGGTATGTTTGTATGTATTAAGATATGTATGTACATATATATGTTTGATATGTGTTTTATAGTTTGTATATCACTAATACATTTGTAGAAATTTTGGATCATGCATGTTAATGTATTCCCATTCATAAAGTTCTAATATTGTTTAAATCTTTTAAATGTACTCTTATTTCAGTAAATAGTTTGTGAGACACATGAGCTTCTCAAATATTAATTGATTATTTTAAATATCGCCACTCTCTCTTTTTACAACAAAATCATACGTACATACAGATACGAACACATGCATACATATATACATACTACATGCATACATACATACATACATACATATAGACGTACAAATATATACATATGGATTCATATATGCAAAAATAGATACATGTATACATAATTATAACGAACAAACAAACATACATACATGCATAAATACTGTTGTAACCGATTCCCCAATGAAAGCCTCCATTTTCGTCCTCTTCTACTCCGTTTCCCGAGGTCGCTCGCTGCTCAGGACTCAGACGCACGGAGAACTCCTTTCGAATATCCACCCAGCCACGTGGTGGATTCTTTTATTTACTCTCTCATCACTTACCCAATATGGCTCATAGTCTAAGCTCCCCAAATGAGTGCCACTTGGCACTCATTTGAGTATCATACTCTATAAGTATTAGAGGGGGGTCTCACCTCTATTCCATGTGACATTTCCTTCCCCTTAATTCCATTTTTGTCCTCAAAAATGGTATTGGAAGGTCTGATTGAGATAGAAATATTAGAATCACCACTCCCACTATATCCCATGCATAGAAATACATGGTCCTATCTCCGTGTTGTTTCCCCATATCCTTCCCCTTAAGAAGACTCTTGGGAAGGTAAACTAAAACTGGGAAACCGTCTCTGAAGGGTGCTAACCAGCTCCCATGTGGCACTATCTTCTGAACTATCTTTCCACTTTACTAGACACTCTTTATACAAGTGATTCCTCGTCTGTTTCTCTCGAGTGCATAGTATGCTCTTAGGCTCATGTGGAATAGATTGAACAGAAATAGGCTTTACTACCTCACTATCTGGGATGAGGTTATCAAATTCACCCAGCCTTTTCTTAAGCCGACTAACATGAAAAACTGGATGGATTTGACTATTCTCTGGAAGTTGGAGCTGGTAAGCCATCTTTCTTATTCTATTAAGTATTTGGAAAGGTCCACAATACCTAGGAGATAGTTTTGGACAAGGTCCCGTCTTCATGGTTTCAGACCTAGATGGAACTCTAAGATAGACCTGCTCTCCTACCTCAAAGTTGATCTCTCTCCTTTGAGGGTCAGCATAGGCTCTAGCTCTATCTTGAGCTCTCCTAATGCTGTCCTTAGCAAGTCTAAGCATATCCTTCATCTCTTCCAAGAAGTCCTTTGCAGCTTGAACTTTTTCATTCTGCAAGCCTACTGCATAAGGAACTTTTTCATCTCTTCCAAGCCTACTACATAAGCATAAATGGACTATGCCCAGTGGAAGAGTGCTTGGCACTATTATATGCAAACTCTACTATAGGTAAGTACTCTTCCCAATTAGTTTGCCTTTCATTTACATATGCTCAAAGCATATCCTCTAGGATTTGGTTAACCCTTTCTGTTTGCCCATCTGACTGTGGATGCTCGGCCGTACTCATGCTAAGTTTTGTATCCAACCTTTTGAAGACTACTCTCCAAAAGTGGCTAGTAAACTTCCTATCCCAATCAGAAACTATGTCTAAAGGAAGACCATACAACCGGTATAGGTTCTCCACAAAAAGTCTAGCCAACTCTGGTGTCTTCACTATAGTACGTGTCGGAATAAACCTAGCCATTTTGGTTAACCTATCCATAATTACCCAGATTGAGTCGTGCCCTCTCTATGTCTTAGGTAAACCGACTATAAAGTCCATGGAGATACTCTCCCATTTCCCATTAGGAATATCCAACGAGTGGAGTAGTCCTCCAATCCTCAACCTCTCAGCTTTGTTGACCTGGCATTTGTTGCACTTAAGCACATACTCTAGGACGTCCTTATGAAGTCCAGGCAAATAAAACTACCTCTTAACAAGATCATAAGTCTTGTTAACTCCTGGGTGTCCCGCACTAGGTGTGTCATGACACTCATATAAAATATGCCGTCTCAACTCAGTATCTCTAGGGACACACACCTTACCTTTATATAACAGATATCCATCATGGACACTGTAATTCTTCCACTTGAATCCTTCTTGAGTATCCGTCAATACTCCATCCTCACTGGAAACCCATATAACACGATCCCCATTCTCTATGGCTTCCCAAATCTCGAAATATGCAGGATCAAGCCTACATTTTCCTCTAAGGGACTCAAGTAGCTCACTAGTGATCTGAGTAAAACTCAGTCCATTGAGCATAGGCATGCGGCTAAGTGAATCAGCCACTACATTAAACTTTCCCTTCCTATACCTAAGCTCATAATCAAACTCTTGAAGGGTCTCTGCCCATCAGGCCTTACCACCTTTAAGGTCTGTTTGATTAGAGAGCCACTTAATGCTCTCTTGATCAAACACTATCGTGACTTTGGCACCATATAAATAATGACACCACTTCTTCAAAGCATGGATAACTGCATACAACTCCTTCTCATAGACGGAGTAATTCTTCTGAGCCGGTTCTAGTTTCTTACTCTCAAAAGCTACTGGTCGACCATCCTATACTAAAACCGCTCCTATAGCAAAATCGCTTGCATCAGTTTCAACCACGAATGGTTTGTTGGGATCTGCTATGTGTAAAAGTGGAGCTGTAGCAGTTGCTACTTTCAACTTCTCCATACTTTGCTTCTGTTCGTCTCCCCAATGAAAGGCTTTCCCTTTCCCTTTAAGTTGTTCCGTCATCGAGACAGCAATCTTGGCATAGTTCTTAATGAATCTTCGATAGAAACCTGATAAACCTAGGAAGATCTGTAGCTCTTCTAGGTTCCGTGGATGTGGCCATTCCATAATAGCCCTTACTTTTTCAGGATCCATCTGGATTCCATCCTGGGAGACTATATGCCCAAGGTATGTAACCTCTGTCTTGAAAAATTCATACTTTGACTCCTTAGCAAAGAGCGAATTTTCCCTTAGCACTTGGAATACTTTTCTCAAGTGTTCAAAGTGCTCTTCTTCTTATGCACTATAGATCAGAATGTCATCTAAAAAATCTACCACAAAGTGTCCTAGATAAGGCCGTAAAACACTATTCATGAGCTTCATGAAAGTGGCAGGAGCATTGGTGAGACCAAAAGGCATCACCGAGAATTCATAGTGCCCATATCTAGTCCTAAATGCAGTCTTAGGGACATCCTCTACCCTAATCTTGATCTGATGATATCCTGATCTAAGGTCAAGCTTGGTAAAATACCTAGCTTGATGTAACTGATCAAATAGGTCTTCCAATCTAGGCATTGGAAACCTATTTTTAATAGTTACCTTATTAAGTGCTCTATAATCTATACATAATCTCATAGATCCATCTTTCTTTTTAACTAGGAGCATTGGCGATGCCCATGGTGAGTTACTAGGTTTGATGAAGCCTTTATCTAAATAATCTTGTAATTGCTTCTCAACCTCCTCATGCTGAGAAACACTAAGCCTATAAGGTGGTCTACAAATAGGGTAAGTGTTAGTAACAACCTCTATGGCATGGTCAATGTCCCCTCTCTCAGGTGGTAGCCCTCTAGGTAAGTCAGTGGGAAAAACATCTTTGTACTCAAACATAAGATCCTTAAAACTTTTAACCACGCACTCTTGCAAAAAGGAATAGTAGAAAGTCCTATTCATATTTACATTCATAGCATGAAAAGATACATCAGATGAGCTATCTGTACAATGCTCCATATCATGACTATACAATAAAAACATGTCTTGTACATGCTGTGAATAACAGAGACTATACAACTCTAATGATGAAATGAGAGGTGCACTAGGTACATCTCTCTCTCCCTGAATACAAACTTTACTTCCATTCTTTTCAAACTCGAGTGTGTTGTTTTGATAGCTGTGTTTAAGTGTGTCTCCCAACCCCCATAGCCACTCTCTTCCTAAGACTAGATCTGTCCTCAACATGTTCATAATTTGGAAGTCCATATAATCTGTATAGTCGTGTATCTTGACTTCCAAATTGGATACCATAGTATCCCATATTCTTTTATCTTGCCCTTGCATCATAGATACAATGTATTTATGTGCACTAGGCTGCTGGGGAATCTTTAATTTCTTGACCAAAGCATAGTTTATGAAATTATGAGTGGCAGAGTCATCTATCATGACCCGCATCCTGGTCTCGTATACACTACCATGTAGCTTAACTAAGTCATGTGGTCCAAACTGCGGTGACCACAATGACTGAGTCAAACAACAGGTGTGCTCTATATCCTCGTGCATCACCTCCACTCCCTTGCAGCTAGAGCTGCCATGAATAGGAAGGGTCTGCACTAGGTGGACCACCTTTTTGCCCTTTTCGGGGGCCATACTAGACTCTGGTCCCTTCTTCTTTTCTTCCCCCTTCTTGAGTGGACAGTTCCACTGTGAATGGCTAGGGGATAGGCACCTAAAACACAGGTTCTCCCTTTTGGCCTTCTCAAACTGGTCTGTGGATAGTCTAGGCCCTTGTGATCTTTGTTTTTTAATAAAAACTTTGTTTTTTCCAAAAGGCAACTTTTTCTTAAAATTTAGTCGTACTAAGAGGCTTGAGGGGCTGATCCGTCTCCATAGGAGTGTACTGAGGACGGTTATGGTCCTCATATATCTGTGCATATTTGATCGCCTCCTCAAACGTCTTAGGCGCATTCCTTCTGACTTCCCTCTTTATGGCTTTGTCCAAGCCCCTAACAAACCCTCTGGTCTTCTGAAAATCATCTAAACCCTTAAGTTTCAGAATGATCTCCCTATAGTGGGATAGATAGGCTGAAAGAGGCCTGCCTCTTTGAGTAATCCTATCCCACTCATCCCAATTCCTCTCCTCCTCATTCTCACGAAGAAATTCTTTTAGAAAAAGAGTCTCAAACTGAGTCCAGTCAGTAGGGATAGAGTTCGCCTCCTTAAGACTCATCCACCATTTATTAGCACGTGGACCGAGGGAGAGACTCGCCTCTAGCACACGATACTTAGGTGGGGTGCCCTTCAATTGATGCAAATCATGCCACTTTTGTAAAAAAGTGTAGATTGCATCCTTGTTCCTGTCTCGGTCATCCCCCGTAAAGGTAGGTGGCTTCAAGTCTTTCAGGAGGGGAGCTTCCCTAGAGCTCTCTCCTTTGTGTTTACTAGGAAGAGAAGTCTCTTTCCTAGTAATCTCTAGAGGAATAGTAGGAGTATCTCTTTCCTTCCTAGCTAGGAAAGAGGTGACACTAGTCTCAAGTGAGATCATTTGAGACTTAAGCTGTTGTATAAGAGATGTGATGCTACCCAAATCTTTTTCTAATTTAAGGGTTTGCTCTTTCAAATCTATGAATTGGTCACGAGTGATAAATTCATCTATAAGCTCTTCATAAGTGTACTCTTCCTGTGAAGGCTCTTTCTCTTCTAAGTTCTATTCTATTTCTTGCCCTAATTCTACTTCTTCCATTCTAGCATCAGAATCCTCTAGTTGCTCTTTAGGTGGAGAAGTGGTCTCAACTACTTGTTTGCCTTTAGTTTCCATGTTTAAGTACCCTTCCCCCGTTTGCTAACTAGAGTGTATGCAAAAGAATGGAAGTAAAGTTCAAATATGCAAGAAGAAGAGAAATATATCACAAGAGCACTTCCCTATTACAAAGTAGAGCTGCGGAAGAGAAATCCAAGTGGTCCTTGATGCTTCAAGCCGCTGATTTTGAATCCTCGACGGGCCCAAAAGAAAATTGGAAATGTCCGCTTGGTCTGGGGAGGTTCTAGACACCATAAACCATCCAAAACAACACCAAAAGTGCGTGGGAAAAACCCCAATAGGGCAAACTGAGTGAAACTGAGCAATTTCAGAGATGTAACAATCCTCGCCAGTCCACAAATTGCTGCCCAGCACCTGTACTTCAAGAATTTGGGACTATCCCAAGTGAAAAAAGTGGATTTGGAGTCCGGATGACGAAAAACTAGGCCCGAGAGTGGCAACCTAGTTCCTGTTGAAGCGCTGCAGAGAGATTTTGGTGGGGTAAATCTCGTCCAAATGCAAGACCGAAGGTTTCTATGCAAAGATTAGGAGTGTAGCTTCGAAATGTGACCAAGATTTTTGAAATCCGATGTCGTATGAAGAACCTATGGTGCGGAGAAGTCGGGTAGGTCAAGGATACAAGTTAAAAAGCTCATCTTCTTGGAGTAGTGACTTTGAGAAGCTCAAAACTGAGTAATTTAAGCCTTTTTGAATCATCCCAAAGCCCATAGCCCATCTCCACAACCCATATTACATATGTACATCATGATTTTCCAAAAAACTTGGCTTATAGCATCCCTTTTGCACTCCAAAATTCCAAAAAAATTCAAAATGTTACCTCCTAGCTCAGCTCGAACTCACTGTCAACGCCAAAAAAAGTCGGACTGTCGAAGGTGAAGCTTTTTATCCCATATGTACAGATAATGGTGCCGAAAATGAGTATATAAAGGATCCTCTCATTCAATAGTCTTCACCACAGAGGGAGGAAGGAGGGGAGTATCCTCTCACGAGCTGTAGCCTCTGGCTTCTTTGCGCGCGCCGGCTGATGACCACCCTTATGGGTTAATTGCTCCCTCGTGGGCCTGTAGACATCTTGACGCGCGTGCTCGCCTGCTCCGATACCACTGTTGTAACCGATTCCCCAATGAAAGCCTCCATTTTCGTCCTCTTCTACTCCGTTTCTCGAGGTCGCTCGCTGCTCAGGACTCAGACGCACGAAGAACTCCTTTCGAATATCCGCCCAGCCACGTGGTGGATTCTTTTATTTACTCTCTTATCACTTACCCAATATGGGTCATAGTCTAAGCTCCCCAAATGAGTGCCACTTGGCACTCATTTGAGTATCATACTCTATAAGTATTAGAGGGGGGTCTCACCTCTATTCCATGTGACACATATATACATACATACATAAATGCATACGTACATACATACATACATCCAAATCTCAAAGGTTATCTAACATACATATAGCATGACAATAGATTCCGAAATCTTTCCATTTGGTGCTTAATAAATTATATTCTTAATGGCTCATGGATCATCATTTATACCCTTCTTTGATAAGTTTAATATCCATTTCAAATGTATGTATGTATATAATGTGTATGAATATATGTCCAATGCCACTTTCCATAAGATATGTCAAGAGTGATAGTAGACCTCCACAATAAAGAGACGACCACTATATCACAGACCAATTGAACTTATGAATGTACGTATGTATTTACGTTTGTATGTGTTTATGTATGTTTCTTTCTATGTAAGTTTAGAAGATTAAGGCTAATTCATCATTAATATTCATAAGAGCTTCATGAGTAACTTATATTTAATGCCCTTACTCATTTAAATTTGCGTTTTCTTTTTCAAAAAAAATTATGAGACTTCCATCCTTATCATGAGATCATAACCTAAAGATGAGTTTGCATTGAGAAAGCTGTGAGATTTCATTGCATTAAAATAAGAAAAGGCTTTGTCAAACGGCAATCCATACGTAGCTTAACTTACTAGATCATGACCTAAAGACAAGCGGATGTTAGTGGTTTTAACCCTAGAGTCAACTTATCTAATTCTGGAAAGTGCAGGTCGAAAACCAGTGCGTGCCAATCCTCATTCGTTGTCCAATAAATAATCTGTTGGCAATTCTGGTAAAAGATGCATACATAGTTGAGCTTCATGCATTCTCATACTCATTGAGCGTTTATCATCTGCTTCAGTTAATACCTGTGTATCTATGGCGCTCTATGGATGTTCTCTGTGGTGTCTCGTCAGATACTTCATGTTTCTTCTGATGGTAGTTACGTACAGTTCGAAGAGATTTGCTTGCGCTTCCGTTGATAGCAATGTACTTTCAGCTCCCATCGCGGATGCCACTGATCACTCCAACATCATTCTTCCTCTCGGCTCACCCAACAGCAGCTGCAATTGAAGCTAGATGTGCAGAGCTTCTCCACTGTCATTCGATGCTCGTCGAACAGCTCATCGGCGTTCGTTCCTTTCCTTTCCTCCTCCTTTCGCTCACAACATTCTCTGCGTGGGGGCATTTGTACAACGCGCCATATCTATCCGTCTAATTCGAACGGTTGCAAGTGCGCTCTCGACACAGTCAACCTCTACATGCACAGGACAGCCTCTGCAGATCCCTTCCTCTCTGCGAATGTGACGGATGTGAGCTTCGCATGCTGTAAGGGTCTTTACGGCGATGGCAATGAAGCAGGTGTGGCGGGCTTCGGCCGACGCGACCAGTCGCTGCCAATGCAAATCAATAAACGGGCAGGCTTGGCTCCCGAGTTCTCGTACTGCCTGCCGAGTGCCGCCTTCTTTGGACGAGTGAGCAGCTACGTGTATGTGGTTCAACCAATCGGCCAACTGGAAACCCTAACGGAAATTCCTCAGACGAAACTTTACTACAAGATGAATGGCGAGTACAGCTTCAAGGTAACCAACATAACCATAGCTGGGGAGGTTCTCAAGCATCCAATCATGATGGGCGTCAGCACCACACAGAAGTACACGACGCTGCAGGCGGGAGTGTACGAGGCATTCAGAGAGCAGTTCAGGCGAGCTGTCGACTACGAACAGACTGCGATGCGGAAGGTAGCGCCATTTGATACCTGCTTCAATACAACATATCTGTACCTGCGGCAACCTTCGCCCAGTGTGCGCCTGATGGGACCAATTGTAGGGCTCCTGAACGAGGGGGAAGTGTCGTGGAGCCTATTGCCCGAGACCGTGTTGGCATGGCCGAAAGGCTCTGGCTCACCCTTGGCGTGCATGGCATTTCTGAAGGCGAAGCAGAAGCAGATGTCTGTGCTTGGCTGGTTTTAACAGCTAGATTGCATAGTACAGTTCGACCTCGAGAACTCTCGATTCGGGATCAGAAACATCTACCGACCATCGTCGTACCTTCGTCGAGAAGGGCCGGGCTGCCGCACGCTACTGCTTCCATAGAAGCTAGAAGCCATGTAATCGTGCAGTTGTGGCGCAAAACTAGCAATCTGAATAAATCGTGGATGCATCTGAAACTCTGTTTGAAACGTAATGTATCCTCTCTCTCTCTCTCTGAGCAGACATTGCCAGGCATGGTGATGCACAACAGGTCCGTTCATGTCTTCGGTAAAACCCAAGCAGGGCCGTGCTTGTACTTCGCTTTTCTGCACGCCCAATTTGGAGGAGCCGAACTTCGAAGCAAGTGTCTGATTTCATCGTACAGTTTGACCTTGGTAAGTGGATCAATATGGAATAAGATGGAGGGAGGATTTAGAGTAGGGCGTAGGCAAGGGTACGCTTTTCACTTTTTTTTTTTGAGAGTACAATGAATTGGAAAGACACACCCAACCTCCTAAGTAGAAGCACCCATTTTGGGGAACTTTGAAGCATCCAGCCTCAGGCAGGACTTGAACCCTGGCCATTTGTCTAAGAGTACAAGGCACATCTGCTAAATCACACCCACTGGATTTTTCACTATATTTTCCCTTCTGCCCAAGCTGTGTTCCATGCTTGTATGGCATTTTAGAAATAAGAAATTGAAGAATGCAATGATAATGAATATGTTTTTCTCTGCCTCAAATAATATTTATGATGTCAATTCAAATTTCTGCTTCACTTGCACTACTATGTTCCACCGGCTTGTGTGAATACTAGAGTGGATATGCAGACATCCATGGTTCTGGGCAAAAATATCCATTTCTCTTCACTTGTTTCGGAGCCGCAATCTAAAACCACCCATATTCTTTCCTAAAAGGACTACACACTTCCGTTAAGGAGTCTTTCTTGGGAGAATTCAAAATGTTTTCTACACATATCTGTATCTAGATCTTCTACAAAGCCTCTCTTAATCTAACCACATTCCATAGGGTGTTGAGCAATCGACAATCTCGTGCTAGATCGTTTGTTGCCAAGGGATCTTCTTTTCAATTTGAAGATCATTGTAGTCTTCTATATTACAAAAGAGGTGGCCAACTTTTCTACTCTCACTTACGATATCTCTTACACCATCAAGGTACATTACACAATTTGTGGGATTTTTCATTGCTCTTTATTCCTCATTGATGAAGAATTCACTAGAGAAGTAATAACTTCCTCATCTTTATGAGAGGGTGCTACAAGGAATAAGATTTTGAGTTCTTCACTTAAGATTCATATACGATGGAATCTAATCTTTCTTAGATCCTAGGATTATCATCTATATTCTTCCCACCCCTTCGCCTTAGTCCTCTCTAGTTTATTTTATACCTCTAGTGAGTTTTTTCTTTTAATTTTGGAGACCTTTTGAGTAGAGACTCCTAGTTCTTGACAATTCTTGTCATCTCGTTTGTCAAACATCCCAAATAGAAAACCAATTAGAGTCATTTTTTTGCAATGCGCATGGTGCATTTCCACTCTAAATCGAGCAGCGAATGGGGGTGCTAGTTGTTGCAAGATTTAGAGACATGGATGATGGGCTTGAACCTTTGGGAGAAACTTTATGTGGGGGACAGAAAAACATGATGAGCGTGTGGTTTTTCCACCTCAAGAAGCTAATGAGGAGAGAGATTGCACATACTTAAAATTTAGATGAGCTCATTCCTCTTATTCATTCATCAAGGACTTTATCAACTTTTTTCTTACCTATATTTTTGCCAATGTTCTAGTATTAGGAATCTCTTAACTTCCTTCACATTAACGGTGAGAAAAAAATGTGTCGATCTAGATAAAGCTCTTATACATCACCTTGAGTTTGTAAATTTCTTTCTTTGCAAGTCTCACGCAAAACAGAAAGTATACAATGATCTAAATCTTCAACATATTTATGATCAATGCTCTTTTAGTTCTATTACATTGCACTACTTTGCAGTAGTTACCTCTTCCCATTGTTGATTCATTTTTACTTGAAAACCCATTAGGATCTCAAATAGGCATGTGGAGCAAGTTTTTTGTCATGACACTCTCATCTCCATTCTGTTGGGTGTGTGTACAAGTGCGAGAGACACACAAGAAGCACACACAAGGAGCACAAGCGCACCAAGACACACGAAGAAGACGATGGCTGGAATAGCTCTCTCTATTGATGATAAATTGAACTAAAGTAAGAGCTGAATAATATCCCTAAGTACAAAGTACCACCACATATGAGAGTATCAAGTACGTGGTAACATGGGGAAAAAACCTCTAGCCAGCACTAGAGTAAAAAGTGCACATGTATAGGGAAAAGGTTCACATCAAAGCTACTCGAGGAACACATAAGTGTAACAAACCCCCCTAGAGTGAATGATGTGAACACATAAAGGGAGTGAGAGATTAGACCCCACAAGCTAATAAGCCTAAAGCTTTGCGAAAAGCTTCAAAATTTTCCCGTGGAAGAGCTTTGGTGAATATGTCTGCCACATTATCTTGTGTAGACACATATACCAAATCGATATCTCCTACATGAAGGCACTCTCTCACATAGTGATAATGCACCTCAATATGTTTGGTTCGTGCATGAAACACTAGGTTTCTTGCAACAACCAAAGCACTGAGACTATCAAAGAGAATATGCATAGCAGCATCAATCTCCATGCAAAGTTCCATTAATAGGCATCTCAACCATATACACTCCACTGTGGCTGTGAAAATTGCCCTGTACTCAGCTTCACATCTCGATGTCGCCACTGTAAGTTGCTTCTTACTCAGTCGAGATATGCACGAGTCTCCAAGGAAAAAGCAATTACCACTAGTGGACATGCGAGTATCATAATAACCAGCCCAAATACTATCTATAAAAGCATGCAAGCATGGTTGAACATCTCTGCCATAAAAGAGACCTAAGCTCAAAGTGCCTCTCAGATATCTAAACATACATTTTAGCGCTTGTCAATGCTTTAGTGCCAGGGCTATGCATGAATCTACTCAACTGGGAAAATGCATACTGTATATCCGGCCTTGTGTTGCATGCATATATAAGACATCCCACAACTTTTTGATAAAGAGAAGTGTCAAATGCATCACGGGAATCCTCGACTGAGAACCTGAATCCTATCTCAACTGGTGTGGAAACTGGCTTGCAATCCTCAAAGTCAAAATGTTGAAGTATTTTTTCAACATACTTTGCTTGATGCATAACAATTCCCCCCTCAATGGATACAAACTAGATGCCAAGATAGTAGCTCAAAAGACCAAGATAAGTGACATCAAAAGTATGTTGCAAATCAGTCATAAGAATGTCAAGTTTTGCATCACATGACCCGGTCAAGAGTATGTCATTGACATAAAGAACAAGCACTATAAGATCAGCCCCATTTTTGCATACATAGAGTGTGCTTTCAATCGGACTACATGTGAAGCCAAGAGCAATCAAGTGCTTATGGATTTTGTCATACCATGCACATGGAGCTTGCTTGAGACCATACAAAGATTTATGCAAGTGACAAGCCATATGCTCTTTCCCTTTCATAGCGAATCTAGGAGGTTGCTTCACATAAACCTCTTCTTGCAAATCACCATTCAAGAAGGCTTTTTTTATGACCAACTAATGCACTTTCCAACCTCGATGGGCAGCCAATGCAACCACGGTACGAATTGTAGTCATGCATGAAGTAGGTGAAAATTTTTCCTCATAATCAATGCCATATTGTTGCACATATCCTTTGGAAGCCAATCTATCTTTGTAGCGATCAATGCTACCATCAGATTTTCTCTTAATCTTCTAAACCCACTTTGTACCAATGGCATTCTTTCCTTTTGGCAATTCACATAACTCTCAAGTACCATTCCTATGTATGGAATCCATTTTTGATTGCATAGCACTCATTCATTGTGGATCTTCACATGCATCTTCAAAAGAAAGTGGCTATTCATTACATGTTGTAGCAATAAGAGAATAATCCACAAAATTACTTGATGCATGATGAGAGCTTGATCTTGTTCTACCTGTTGGTGCATTTCAAGCCTTCACACTTGGCTTGGAACCTTGGAAGATTAGCTTGGACAAATTTCATCAAGGCTTCACTTGAAGGAAATGGCATAGGAACCTATACCTATGTGTTATTACATTTTACTCATTGTAAAAGTCTATATGACTTGGCATTTTCATGTAATCACACCTACTTGATAGATTCGTGGAAAAAGGTAGTTGATTAATGGAGAGAATATCTCCCTACATTTAGTGGAGTGATCATAGGAGATTTGAATTTGAATTCAAACTCAAATTCAACTCAACTCCTATAAAAAGTGTAAGTCAAAAGTCGCGGTTGTCTAGCACCATTCCCGAGGCTAACATCTGTGATCATTGAGTGTGTGAGTGCTACACTATAGCCTACACATCTCCAAATCATTAGGCTACATCTATCAAGCCAATGAGATTGTACATTCATGTGAACTAATAGAAAGATTTACATTCACTATCCCTGGTTTTCTCTGAGTCATCATCTCCAAGTCTGTCAACTTCAAAGAGGCATATCTCAGGATCTGCTGAACCAAATCAAGTGATTCAAAGCACATTGGATTCAGCTCAAAGTCTTCTACACACCTACAAAATTTTAAGGTCAAAGGATCAGCCATCTCAGAGAAATCTCGCTCGAAGTGACCTCTGGTATTTTTTTGCAGAGCTCCTAAAAAGTCGGGGGTACATATAATTTTGCTAAAGTGATTTCTCAGTGGGTAGTTTATCATTTCTTCTCATTCCACTTGCAAATGGTAGCTTGTTAAGCTAATTTAATATGTCCAGAAGGAATTTAATCAATTGCAAGTGTGCTGGTCATACTGAGTAAAAGACTGAGCAGGTGTCAATACCAAATTAGCAAGTTTTCTTGGATTCTTGAAGTCTCAAGTAGTCTGTTTTGATTTGATCATTACACATATCATTTGCAAAGTACATATATGCTTTCTTGGTATCATTTGGAAGCTAATCAAGTGTACTAAGCATATCTGAAGTAAAGGAGGGCTGAAGCAAAGCAGGTCTAGCAGCTTCAACTCAATCTCTTGAGTGCATCCAACCATCTCTCCCAACAGTGGTATCAGAGCAAATAAGGTAAACATGGGAGATGGATTTCCTTCATTCATTGACAAATTGGACAGGAATAATTACCAAGCTTGGTCTCTAAGAATGAAGGCCTATCTACAAGGAAGAAGCTTGTTTGGATACATATCAGGAGATGAGGAATTGCCCTCATTCAAAGCTAGAGGACTACCCACCAAGGATGAACAAGAGAGACTCAACCAATGGTGTGCAAAGGATGCTTTAGCAAGGTCTTACCTTCTTAACTCTATATCTGATTTCCTTTTACCTCATATAAGGAACTGTAAGACTTCCCAAGAGACTTCGGAAACTCTGTCAACATATTTCTCTTCCAACACAAGGGCCAGGAAGAATCAACTGTGGATTGAATTCACAACCCTTAGGAAGCAGCCCAAGCAATCAGTCTCAGAGTATGTGACAAAGATTAAAGATGTGGCAGACCAATTAGCAAGCATTGGAGAGGAGATTGAAGAGGAGCAAATAGTCAGGCAAGTAACAAATGGACTCAAGGCAGATGATAAGTGGGAAAGCTTCACCACTGCAATGGACCTCTATATGGACATGCATACCCCAGATCTCACAACACTCATGGGCCAACTATTCACACATGAAGCAAAGTTTACGAAGGCAGGAGATCAATCAAAAGGTAACAACCCCTCTGCTCTATATACTGATAAGAAGGTTAAAGATAAAGGTAAAAGTAAGAAGGTTGATGAAGAAGGTTCTACCTCCCAAGCAAACTATGCAGGGAGAGGTAGGTCCTCAAGAGGAAGAGGCAGAGGAGGTAAGTCAGGTAGGGGGAGACCCTACAACTCATCACCATGCAACATTTGTGGATTGTCCAATCATACCACAGATGAATGCTACAAGAACTACAAGAATCAGAGAGGAAGAGGCTATTCAAGAGGTGGATACTCTCAAGGGAGAGGCAAGCTCAACCAACACCAAGGCTACAATGGATACAACAATCAATACAACAACAATTACAACCACAACCACAATGGTAACTACCAAGGTGGATTCAGAAATAGAAGGGATTACAACAACTACACAGAGGAGCAAGATGACTCCTTATTGATCATGAATATGACCTCCAAGGCAGGTACAAATGATGATAATTTATTTTATATTGATTCAGGGTGTTCTAACCATGTAGCTGGCAATGTGGCACTACTCTCTGATTTGGAAGAACCCAAGGGCAAACATCAGGTACAAACAGGTGATGATACTAAACACTCTGTTGTAAAGATTGGAAATGTAAAGACATGTGATGGTAACCAGAACCTATTGAGCAGGGTACTCTATGTACCAACCATCACCAAGAATCTAATGAGTGTTGGTCAGATTGTGGAGAAAGGTTTGCAGGTCAGATTCACTCAACCTGGAGCATATGTGGAGGACCCAAGGCATGGTTTCAAAAGAATCGCCAAGGGAGAGAAATCAGGTGGATTGTTTACTTTTGAGCTAGAAGACACCAAGAATATTGCTTTATATAATTACAAGGATCAAACACTTTCAGAGTTAGAGATATGGCATAAGAGGTTAGGTCACATAGGTGAAAGAACCCTAAAGCAAATGTGCAGGGATCAATGTGTGCTTGGGATACCTAATGTATCCAAGCAACACATGATTTACAAGTGTGGAGCATGTCAGTTTGGTAAGTCTCACAAGTTGCCTTATTCAAGGAAAGGTTTCATGCATGAAGACTACCTAGACTTGGTACACACAGATGTTTGGGGACCTAGCAAGGACCCTTCCATTTCAGGTTCAAGGTACTATGTGTCCTTCATTGATGACTATAGCAGGTGGACTATCTTATACTTTTTGAAACATAAAGATGAAGTGTTTAATTGTTTCAAGAGGTATCTTGCACTTGTTGAAAACCAAACAGGAAGAAGATTGAAAAGGCTAAGGTCAGATGGTGGAGGAGAATACTTCTCAAATGAGTTTGAAGACTTCTTGCAGGAAAGAGGCATCAAAAGGGAGATAACTACAAGGTACTCACCTGAACAAAATGGGGTAGCTGAAAGAAGGAATAGACTCATAGTAGAAACAGCTAGGTCTATGCTCAATGAAAAGAAGTTGCCAAATTATCTTTGGGCAGAAAGTGTATCCACTGCCACTTATCTCATAAATAGGTTGCCATCCAAATCACTTGATGGCATGACACCATATGAAGCTTGGCATGGTAAGAGACCTTCTCTGGATCATTGCAAAATCTTTGGTTGTATAGCATATGTGCATATTCCCTCACAGGTAAGGGGAAAGCTAGACCCTAAAGCTGAAAAATGTATCTTCATTGGTTATGATTTGAACCAAAAGGGATACAGATTCTACAACCCAACAAACAAAGGCTTCAAGGTAAGCAGAGATGTCATCTTTGATGAGAATGACTCTTGGTATGAGAATGAATGCAGGAAAGTTAGTCTACCCTATGACTTGCAAGAAGAGTTCCCAAAGCTAATTAAAGAGGAACCAAGCAATGGAGAAGATCCAAGCTCAGAGGATGATGACACTATCAATCTTGAGGAGTTCAAAGCATGGAAGTCCAAAGGGAAGATGAAGATGAAGCAACTAGAAGATATTCCAGAATCCTCAAATCAATCTATTAGAAGATCTCAGAGAGAAAGCAAAAGACCAATCAGATTTGGGTATGACACATCACTTGTAACTAAACATTTTGTATATCTTGCAAAGGATTTGTTGAATGAAGAACCAGGTACCTATGAAGAAGCAATCACCAAACCAGAATGGAAAGGAGCTATAGATGAAGAAATGGAAGCTCTCAAGGAGAGTGATACTTGGGACTTGGTACCCAAGAAGGACTCTATGAAGGTGATAGGATCCAGATGGATCTACAAGCTAAAGAGAAATTCAGATGGAACAATCAACAGGTACAAAGCTAGGTTGGTAGCCAAGGGTTTTGCACAAACCCAAGGCATTGATTATGAGGAGACATTTTCTCCTGTGGCTAAGATGCCAACTATCAGAATATTGGTGAGTGTAGCTGCATCCAAGAATTGGAACATGTACCAATTAGATGTCAAGAATGCTTTCTTGTATGGATGGATATCTGAAGAAGTCTACATGTCACAACCACCTGGCTATGAAGATCCCAAGAAGGTAAATTATGTTTGTAAATTGAAGAAGGCTCTATATGGTTTGAAGCAGGCACCTAGAGCATGGAATTACAGGTTGACAACCTACCTCCAAGACCAAGGATTTGTGATGAGCAAAGCTGATACTTCTCTGTTCATAAAGAGAAGTAGTACAGAGGTAATCTACTTGTGTGTTTATGTTGATGACATCATCATTACAGGCAATGATGTCAATGGGATTAGACACATCAAAGGACAGATGATGAAAGAATTCAAGTTTAATGATCTTGGATTATTGAAGTACTTCTTAGGTCTTGAGTTAGTCTACACCAACTCAGGTATATATATCACTCAAAAGAAGTATGTACAGGATATGGTCAAGAAGTTTGGCTTGCAGGATGCTAAAGTCTCAACTACTCCAATGGAGGTCAACCTAAAGCTAAGTGCTCATGAAGGGGATGAAATACAAGACATTACAGGATATCAAAGCATGGTAGGAAGTTTGAATTATGCTACCTTGACAAGAATTGACATAGCATATGGAGTTAGTGTGCTTAGTCAATTCATGCACAAACCAAGGGTACCTCACCTAGAGGCAGCAAAGAAGATCTTGAAGTATTTGAAGGGAACTCAGAACCATGGTTTGTATTTTCCTTATACATCAGATATTGACATTAAAGTATACTCAGATGCAGATTGGGCAGGATGCAAGGATGATAGGAGAAGCACATCAGGTTACATTTGTTTTGCAGGAGATAAACCTATTTCTTGGTCATCCAAGAAGCAACCTACAGTGGCATTGTCATCCACTGAAGCAGAGTATAGAGCGCTTGCCAATGCCACTCAAGAAGCTATCTGGTTGAAGCTTCTATATACAGAGTTAGGCCTATATACAAGGCCTCCAATCATCTTTGGAGATAACACAAGCTCTCTTCACCTTGCAGCTAATCCAATATATCATGCTAGAACCAAACACATAGAGGTTCATTACCACTATGTGAGAGAGAAGTTGCTTAGTAAAGACATTCAATTGACTTATGTGTCTACTAATATGCAATGTGCAGATTTACTCACTAAAGCATTGGATGGAAACAAGCTATGCAAATTCAAATCCATGATTGGATTGCAGGATGTGATTGAAGATTGAAGATGAAGACTTAAGCCAAAGTGTTTGGCTTGAGGGGGAGCTGTTGGTGCATTTCAAGCCTTCACACTTGGCTTGGAACCTTGGAAGATTAGCTTGGACAAATTTCATCAAGGCTTCACTCGAAGGAAATGGCATAGGAACCTATACCTATGTGTTATTACATTTTACTCATTGTAAAAGTCTATATGACTTGGCATTTTCATGTAATCACACCTACTTGATAGATTCGTGGAAAAAGGTAGTTGATTAATGGAGAGAATATCTCCCTACATTTAGTGAAGTGATCATAGGAGATTTGAATTTGAATTCAAACTCAAATTCAACTCAACTCCTATAAAAAGTGTAAGTCAAAAGTCGCGGTTGTCTAGCACCATTCCCGAGGCTAACATCTGTGAACATTGAGTGTGTGAGTGCTACACTATAGCCTACACATCTCCAACTCATTAGGCTACATCTATCAAGCCAATGAGATTGTACATTCATGTGAACTAATAGAAAGATTTACATTCACTATCTCTGGTTTTCTCTGAGTCATCATCTCCAAGTCTGTCAACTTCAAAGAGGCATATCTCAAGATCTGCTGAACCAAATCAAGTGATTCAACGCACATTGGATTCAGCTCAAAGTCTTCTACACACCTACAAAATTTCAAGGTCAAAGGATCAGCCATCTCAGAGAAATCTCGCTCGAAGTGACCTCTGGTATTTTTTTGCAGAGCTCCTAAAAAGTCGGGGGTACATATAATTTTGCTAAAGTGATTTCTCAGTGTGTAGTTTATCATTTCTTCTCATTCCACTTGCAAATGGTAGCTTGTTAAGCTAATTTAATATGTCCTGAAGGAATTTAATCAATTGCAAGTGTGCTGGTCATACTGAGTAAAAGACTGAGCAGGTGTCAATACCAAATTAGCAAGTTGTTAGCCTTATTATGTCAATGAAAGATTCCGTGTTCAAAATTCTCGTGGGCGACGTCCAGACAGACGATTGCTGCGCAAATCTTGACATCGCCATAGCCTCACCATGGATGGAGGTCGCCTGCTGCTTCACGCCATAGCTTCACAATGGATGGACGTTGCCTCAAAGGAAATGAAGATCCAAAAAGAAAAGATCTACAAGCTGTTCATCGCTGCTTGATCAACGGTGCGGTCGGAGCGCTCGTCCGTCTATCGCGGCGGGTTTTTCGGTCTATCGCGGCGGGAAACCCACTTCAAAATCCGTCTATCGCGTTCGTCCGTCTATCGCGGTTTGTGTCTATCGCGTTCGACCGTCTATCGCGGCGCCTCAACCGTCTATCGCGGCGGGATTTGCGGTCTATCGCGGCGGGAACTTCATCGCCGTCTATCGCGGGCAATCCGGCTATCGCGCGTGTGTGTCTATCGCCCGCTTTCCCGGTGCGCCGCCGGTCAGCGCTGTGGCGTCGGGTCTGGAAGCTGGGCTTTAAGAGGGAGTTCTTGTGCGTCATCTGAACCGCCCGCGCCGCCCGCGCCGTCTCCACGTGGCGCTAAGGGGGCATAGTGGGCCTGTACGCATTCAATCTGGACCTTTAAGGGAGTCTTTTCGCTTTAGTTCAAAAAGGGGAAAAAAGGGGTGAGTGCAAGAAACGAGAAAAAAAAGAAGAGAGAAAAAAAAAAGGAGAAAAATAGAAAAGAAGAAAAAAGAAAAAAGAGAAAAAAAAAAGAGAAGAAAAAAAAAAAAGAAAGACAGATAATTGAAGAAGAAGAGTGTTCTATGGGGGTGGGGTGCCTCCTTCTTACGTGGGATCTTGGGCTATCAGAGTTTTAGTATAAGACCTTCTTTTTTGTCTTGGATATGATGTCCCCCTCTCTGGTGAAAAGCAATCTGGCCCCTCCTCCCGGGGAGGCCGCTAACCTGGCCGCCTTGCTGGAGGGGGGTTCCTGTGCCGCCCAAGAGGCCCTCGAGAATGTTGAACCCCCCTTGGTCTCCCTCAACAGATCCGCAATTTTATCAACTCAGGAGGAGCTCAAGAAAGTCTGCCTCGTTGGCCAAATGTTTGGCCCTAGGCCCCCGCTCGAAACCGTGCGTCAGTGGCTTCGCAACGAGTGGTTCCCCCGCGGGCTCGTTGTTTGTAAGTGTCAGTTCTTGCCGGCAAACCACTTGCTGCTAGTCTTTGAGAATGAAGACATGGCGTTTCGGGCCCTTAGTGTCGGAACTTGGCAGCTCGGCCGGGCGACCCTGTGCCTTTTCAGATGGTCCCCTGACTTTACTCCCGACAAATCAAAACCGCTTCGATACCCACTTTGGGTTGAGCTCCCTAACCTGCCTTACTTCTTGTACAACTTTGTATGGGACATCGTTTCTCCCATCGGCAAGCCGTTGGCCTCACGCGAGGACATCGGTGGCATCATTTATGAAGGCACAAGACACTCGTTCAATGCCCGGTGGCACCCCCAAATTTGTGTCGAGGCTGACCTCAGTCTGCCCCTCCCATCGAAGATTAAACTGGACTTGGGCGAAGGAGACGTCTGGGAGCAAGACATCGTTTACAAAAACCTTCCCAACGCGTGCTTTCGCTGTGGTCAACAAGGTCACAGGATCAAAGATTGCCCTTTGAGACGGCAAAGCAAGCGAAATCAAGGAGCCCCTAAAAATGCTCAACACAACAATGGTGATTTGAGTCGCCCGACGAAAACTGAGGACTTCAAGGGTCCCCCTAATCCAGAAGCTGATGCAGACGGGTTTATAGAAGTCAGAAGAAGAAGGAGAAGAAGCCCTAGGGCTACCTCCGAGCGAAACAACAAGTCTGTTTCCCCCTCCAGCAACTTATATTGCAATCTGGAAAGGGAAATCAATGAGCTTGACTTCCCAGGTGGGAACCTACTTGAGGAAGACACCGATGTCAAAGGCCTGGAGATCCCTGATAGTAATGAAACCGTGCAGGAGGGCTACTCTACAAGCAAAGATGATGGATTCACCACTAGTAATGAAGACAACATGGATAGTGAAAGTTCCATCATTGGATCGACGATCCCGGAAACGGTGCCGAGCACGGGGCCCAGCTCCCCCCAGCAAGGTGTATCCCGCAAAGGAAAACAGCCTATGGAGCTACCCTGGAAAAGCCCCCACAAGAACCGGTTTCTAAGTCGGGATCAGATCCCAGCGAAAAAGAAAGATGAAGCCAAGAGAAGAAAGGACAAGGCTCCCTCCCGCAAAGAGGGATCAATACAAAAATGATTGTCATCTCGCTTAATGCTAGGGGGCTAACCGACCCCTCAAGAGCGGCCATCATTGGTCAATGGCTCCGCGACATTAGCTTAAAACCAGACATTATATGCATTCAAGAGATTAAAATTGACGGAGAAGACCTACGGAAACGACTCAGACAGATTTCCTCGGCCCACGTGTGGATTCCAACAAAGCACCGGCGGGGGTCCGGTGGAACGGCTATCGGTGTTAAACAGCCCTGGCTTGAAAAGCTTGAGAACTCCATTGAAGATGTAAATCACCGCTGGATTGCGGTTTTTTTCGGTGCTCCCCTCTGTGTTACTATGGTTTCATTGTACGCCCCTAACGGGGATTTGGAGAGGCTGAACACTTGGACTTCTCTTGACTCGCTTCCCCACAACGTGCTTATATGTGGAGACTTCAACATGGTGGAGGACCCTATGGACAGATGGATGGGCAAGGGCAGGGTCATCGACAGTCGGGAGAAAGAAACATGGGACATGACCAAACTCCACTTGGATCTGGTCGAATTCAAAGACTCGAATGGCTTTTCCTGGTCGAATCTCCAAGCGGGCGAAGATCTTAGGAAAGCTAGACTTGATAGATGCTACATCTCTCAGAGTTTTACTCATCTGTGGGGCCACCCTTCCATCACGCAACGTACTGACCTCACCATCTCCGATCACTACCCAATCGTTATCACGTTTCAGCCTCCCAACAGGACCCACAAGGCTCCGTGGTTTCATGCCAACGCTTCCACCTTCTCTCTCCCCTCCGTCCATCAAGAGATTGCCGATGTGTGGAAGGTGGCGTTCGCCTCTGGCTTGGCCCCAGCCAAGTGCTGGAGAAGTGCGGTCGACAAGTCTCGCAAAATCATGATCAGAACTAAGAAGATGCTCGAGACTGTGCGGCGGGCTCGTAGGGAAGCGCTTTACCACAGACTTTGGCGACTCGAGGAGGAAGTAAACAAAGGAAAACACCAAGCCCAGAAAGGTCTCCGAAAAATCAGAGCAGCGTTGAGATACGAGGAAGAAATACAAAGGAAAAACTTGCAAACCTTCTTCAAGGAGTGGTGGGCTGGAAAAGCCGACAAACCCACCAAAGAGATGTGCAGTATCCTTAAAAGGAAACACAACAGAGAGACGATTCCCCTACTGCTAGACACTCATGGCAATGTATGCAACTCGGAAGAAGATAATGTTGGCATCATCGAAGAGCACTTCACGAGACTCTTGGGAACCTCGAATCCCCTCTCCCACCATAGAAGGGACTGCATGGCTGCCATTTCTAGGGTTTTCCCCCGGAGAATACCACCCAACCTCCACTCCCTGCTTCATGCCCCGATCTCCGAATCAGAAATCTTTGAGGTTATTGATGCCCTCCCTCTCGGTAAAAGCCCGGGACCCGACGGGCTCACTAACGAGTTTTTTAAATCCTTCAAGCTGGTGGTTGCCACCTCTCTTCGGATGGTTTGGCAAGAGGCGCTAAAATTTGGTGCTCTTCCTTCCTGTATAAACAATGGAATCATCAAGCTGATTCACAAGAAGGGGGAAAAAAACAGAATCGAGAACTGGCGGCCAATTACGATGCTCCAAACAGGATACAAGATCATCGCCAAAGTCATTGCCAACAGACTTGCGTGCCACCTGAGATCTTGGCTTAGTGAGGACCAAAAAGGTTTCATCAAAGGCAGGTCCATCCTGGAAACCATTATGGATATTTGGGAAGGTATTCAATTTGCAAATGAGTCTAATCAAGACGTGGTCTTCCTCAAGATCGACTTTGACAAAGCCTACGATAGGCTAGAATGGGACTATATTCTGCAGTCGCTCCAAGACCTCGGATGTAGTCAGAAATTCACCAAGATGATCGCGACCCTTCTCGGCAATGCAACGACCCAAATTAACGTTAACGGCAAACTTTCGAAGGCGATCCATCTTAAAAGATCTATTAGACAAGGATGCCCTCTTGCCCCCCTTCTCTTTGCCATCGCCACTGAAGGACTGAGCAGACTTGTGGCTCATCATGTGGAGGCTGGCAATATCAAAGGCCTCCAGCTACCTCACGACCACAGTCAAATCATCATGAGACTTTTTGCCGACGATATGAACGCGTTCGTTCACAATGATAATACCAGCCTGGAGACTTTCTGGAGGTGTCTTGATACCTTTTGTGAGGCCTCTGGATCCAAAATCAACCACAATAAGACCGCCTTTAGGGCCATTGTGGGACATCAACCTGGCCTTCTCATTGATCATGGCTGTCAATCCATTCCGCAGGGTCAAATCTTTCGGCTGCTCGGAATCCCCTTGGGGTTTGGCGTCTCTATGGAGCAGCGATGGAACTGGGTGCTGGCCAAACTTGAAAACAAGCTCAATTACTGGAGAGGCATGCAAATCAATCTCGCTGGACGGGCGATGGTTATCAACACGTTCCTCCTCTCGTCTACCATCTATTTCCTTTCTTGCTGGAGACCGAATGAGCAAGGCCTGTCCAAACTGAATAGCATCTGCAGAAACTTTCTTTGGACGGGTGATCATAACAGAAGGGGGGTGCCTAAAATCAAATGGGCCATCTGCACCAGCCCTAGAGATAGCGGGGGGCTTGGCATCCTGGACATTGGGTGCATGGCTAACAAACTGGCGGCCAAATGGATGATTAAAGCTTGGTGCAATAGGGAGGCCTCGTGGGCCAAGCTGATCTTCAGAAACAAAAATGAGTTGGCCCTCACGGGATCCCCGAACTGGAAGAACCTTGACATCATGACCCTGCTATTCTCCCCGATACCTGTCTTCCCGAAAGGCTCCAATCTCGTATGCTCTCTTTGGAAGGGCTGGAATGAAGTCAAAAGCTTCACAAGAATTAGTGAGGACTGGAAGTGGGCGGCCGGAATCAGACAAAACGACTCTATCTGGTTTCCGATTCATGGCATCCGGAGTGTGGAGCCGTGGAACATTCAAAATGCCAAGAAGTTATGGAACAAAGGATTCAAAAAATGGAAACACCTCTGGAAACATGACACCAACAGATGGATCAACTACGAGGATATCGACCCTCGCATAAACATCTCCTACGAAGAATGGAACACCTTGCAAAGCAGATGCCTCGCTTGGGATCGTCACAAAACTCGCCTTCTCATGGGACATGACGCTCCGAACGCGCGTGGTCTCAAATGGCACAATGGAAACAGCCTACTCAAAATCCCGAACATCAATGAAACGACTGACCTCCAGATCAGCCTCAACAAGAAGTGGTGCCTGTCTTGGACGCGGCTTCGGTGGGACATGAAATTCATGGGTATCTGGCACCCACTTATAGAGATTAAGAAGTCGGTCCTCTTATGGCAAATTCTTCATCGAGGAATTTGGACTAACCATAAGGCAAGCAAAATTTGTGGGATCCCTCCGTGGTGCAAACGCTGCCACCGCGCAATCGAAGATGTCCCACACATCTTCCTTACTTGCCCCAACTCCTACAGAATCTGGCAGATGGTT
Organism: Ceratopteris richardii; assembly: GCA_020310875.1. Taxonomy (NCBI): domain Eukaryota; kingdom Viridiplantae; phylum Streptophyta; class Polypodiopsida; order Polypodiales; family Pteridaceae; genus Ceratopteris; species Ceratopteris richardii. The sequence continues at coordinate 135,460,784 of CM035421.1, read as the reverse complement.
GGACTGAAAATCAGATTTCAGAAACAGCTTAGTTGGAAACAAGTCCTTTTGGGTGAAGCGATTGGGTGCTCTGCGGCTCTCTGGAACGCAATCAGAGGGGAAGTCCTGTGGAAAATTTGGCGAGAGCGGTGTGCTCTCAACTTCGGCGACTCCCCCAGGGAGTGGTCGATTGAAAAATCTCTACTCCTCCTTGGCAAAAGGATTGTCAACAGTAAGAAATCCCCCCCCTTCAGGCACCATCAAGTCCTCCTTTTGATCAACAACAAGCTCAAACCCAAGTGGGTCCCGCATGAGGGCGACGAGAGGGTGATCAACCTTCTTTGTAATGCAACCTAGGAATCAACCAAGCTTCCCCTGCTTTGTGGGATTTGGGGGGTCCCGTGGGCACTAGTCCCCTTCTATTGTACCTTTGTTTCTTAATTTAATTCAAGTCCGGGAGAGTAGGCTATTGCCGAACTTCCTTTATATTAAAAAAAAATTAGCAAGTTTTCTTGGATTCTTGAAGTCTCAAGTAGTCTGTTTTGATTTGATCATTACACATATCATTTGCAAAGTACATATATGCTTTCTTGGTATCATTTGGAAGCTAATCAAGTGTACTAAGCATATCTGAAGTAAAGGAGGGCTGAAGCAAAGCAGGTCTAGCAGCTTCAACTCAATCTCTTGAGTGCATCCAACCATCTCTCCCAACACTACCAAGTAAAGGTGCACTCAATTTGCTATCCTGTAAAGTTCCTTTCAGCCATTTTGGCATAGTTTGTGCACTCTTGATAGACATGTGTTCATTATGTAAAACATCTTCAATATGTACATCATGCGTGGGCTTAATTTCATGCTCATTTTCAGTCATATTTTGACGTAAATGTTCAGCCATATGTGGCTAGAAATTTCTAGCAGTTTTGATAATTTTTTGCTCAAAAAATTCAGCCATGTTTGGCTCGAAATTCTCTGCATTTTCAGCACTATTTTGCTGGAATTTTTCAACCCTTTCAGCCTTACTTGGCTATTCTACATGGCCATAGACAAGTGCACCATTTTGGAACAAAGGCATGAGTGTATCGAACACATCTTGTGAGATAATTGTTGGCTGTTTTTTGCATTCAAGTAGAGGGAAAACTGAATTTTCAAAAAATACCACATCTTGACTCACAATAATTGTGTTTGTCAATGGATGGTACAAACAATATCCCTTACTTTCAGCACTATAACCAACAAATATACATTTCTTTGCCTTGTCATCAAGTTTGTGACGTTGTGATGGCACAAGAGCATATGCCAAACAACCAAACACACGCATATGGCTAACTCATTCCAAGCCTCATAAGGAGTGAAGACTCTCAATGCTTCTATAGGGCAGCGATTCAACACATAATTAGCACACATGACCGCTTCCATCCAAAACTTATCGGGAAGATGTTTTTCTTTAGCCATACATCGTGCCATTTCAAGTAGAATTCTATTTTTATGCTCGACAACACCATTTTGCTGAGGTGTATATGGCACCGTACATTGGTGTGAAATACCTCTTTCACAAAGAAAAGCCATAGCTTAAAATGCTTTGAAGTAAGAAAATACCTCATAGGATACAGTACCCATGTATGGCGAGTTGCATCATCAATGAAGGTAACAAAATATACATGCTTCCCAAAAGATGGAGTCTTGACGGGACCAAATACATCACTATGAACAAGCTACAATTTTCTTGTAGTGTGTGTATGACTATCTTTTGAAAAAGGATCATGATGCATTTTTCCAAGAATGCAACCTTCACATGCATGCTTTTCAATGACTCAAGTGTAGGCAAACCAATAACCATGTCATTCTTTTGCAAGTAAAGCAAACTATTGAAGTTCAAGTGACCAAAACGAGCATGCCAAAGCTCCATTTCAGCCATGGAAGAAGTATGAGCAACCAAGGCATTTGAGGCAGCCCTCTTGTATGTATCCATGCGATACAAACCATTAAATAATGTACCGGACATCACGATAACATCGCCATTGCTGCAATCATGAACCATACACTTATCATCAACAAAGTGTACATGAAGTCCAGCTTTGGCAATCAATGGAACTGAAATTAAGTTCTTCTTGATACCAGGCACATATAGTGCATTTTTCAAGAGAATCACACCTCCAAGTTTACAACCATAAGCTCAATTTCTCCTACTCCAATGATAAGATAAGAGGCATTGTTTGCATACACCACATGTCCTCCTTTGGGTGCATCTTTCAAAGAGGCAAAAAATCTTTTGCATGATGTTATGTGCTTTGAAGCACCACTATCAAAGAACCAATCCGAATCAGCCTCACTCAAAACTATACACTTAGAATGCAAAGATGCATCATAATGACATGTAACAACACATGCCCAAAAATCTTGAGCCATGTTAGCTTCATCATTCTTTGCATTTGCTGAGTTTTCAGCAATAGACATGCCGGATTCCTTCTTCTTTTCATTATGTTTAGCAAGCTTTCTACACTCATCAATAGTATGTCCAGCCTTCTGGCAATATTTGCATCTCTTCTTCTTTTGGAAATCACCATCATTTGAGGAATGAGTGGAAGAGGAAGGTTGGGGCTTTGGTTTTGATGAACCCAAAGCTGAACCATACTTGCTTTTCCTCTTTTGTGAGATAGCAAGTGCTTAGGTTCCCTCAATCAAACCACTCCTATTCACTCTAGATTGCTCTTCTTGCAAAAGAAGAGACAGAACCTCATCAAATGCATACATATTAGGATTTCCTTTTGCAACCAAATGGAGTGTAGTAGCAAAGCTTTGAAAAGATTTTGGTAATCCTTTCAACAATGTAGAAATGAGTGATGCATCCGGAATAATCTCATATATGTTTGTCAATTGCTCTTTCAAGTCCTTGATGCATGTCACATACACATCCACCGACTCATTTTTAGCCATACATACATCCTCAAGTATGCAACATGTGCTTCATTACGCATGGCATACAAAGAAGCAAGAGTGTCCCATGCCTATCGTGATGTAGAACATGACCGATGTGGAACTATATGACGCTTCACAGAAAGCACAATCAATGCAGGAGCTTGAGCATCTTTTCCATCCTATCTAAGTTGCTCTTGTCTAGGTGAAGAAGGAGAAACCACTGTACTTGAAGAAGAAGCTCCATCTATGACGATACATTGTGAAGTAGAAGCACCTGTGGGTCTTCAATCTACATCTGCCACTATGTTCCAAAGTTGTTCAGCAACAAGAACATGCTTCATCATGTAAGACCACATCAGATAATTGGTCCTATCAAGCTTATCTTCAGCTTGAAGCATGCCAAAAAAGTCATTCTTGCCCCCATTTCACAAAAGAACAAGAATGTGATAAAATCTTTACCTCGACGAAAGCTGAAATGAATGCTGAAATTTCAGCTCACAAGTCATCACTCTGATTGCAATTCTGACTACACGAATGGCTTTGGAACGGGGGTAAAACCCCAACGCGCCTGGTGGAAATGTTTTTTGGTTGGTGAAATTCCCAGTTCTATGCTCTGAAGTCGATTTACACTGTTAAAAGTATGCGAGCGTCATGATGCAAAAACCCAAAACTTGAGAAGGAGCTGAACTTGCTCTGATACCATTGTTGGGTGTGTGTAGAAGTGCGAGAGACACACAAGAAGCACACATGAGGAGCACAAATGCAGCAAGACACACGGAGAAGACGATGGCTGGAATAGCTCTCTCTATTGATGATGAACTGAATTGAAGTAAGAGTTGAATAATGTCCCTAAGTACAAAGTACCACCACATATGAGAGTATCAAGTATGTGGTAACATGGGGAAAAAACCTCTAGCTAGTACTAGAGTAAAAAGTACCCATGTATAGGGAAAAGGTTCACATCAAAGCTACTCGAGAAACACATAAGTCTAACACATACATGAGTCATCACTCTTCATAGTGGTATGAGAGCATAGTCATAGATTTGACATCATGGGTAATGGATTTCCCTCATCCATTGAAGAATTGGATAAAATCAACTACTCAACATGGTTAGTAATGATGAAATCTTACTTTCAAGGGTGAAATCTATATGGATACATCTCAAAAAATTAGTTGATGCCTAGGAAAGATTGAACACATGATGTGCAAAGGATGCTTTGGCAAGGTAATATATTCTAGAATCTATCTATGATTTCTTACTTCCTCATATTAGGAATCATAAGACCTCTCAAGGGACATGAATGCTTTAGAAGCATTCTTCTCATCAAGTACAAAACCTAGAAAGAATCAATTGTGGATGGAGTTCAAAACAGTTAAGAAGTTGCCCACGTAAGATCTTACTGATTTTGTCACCATAATGAAGGACATTGCAGGAAAACTAAGGAGAAGTGGAGAAATTGTTGATGAAGAGCAGATTATGAGCCAAGCCATCAATGAAATCAACATTGATGACAAGTGGGAATCTTTCACCACTACCATGGATTTATACATGGGCATGCAAGTGCCAAACTTCGACACTCTCATGGGAAAACTTATCACTCATGAGGCCAAACTTATGAAGAATGGTGAGAACGAGAAAGGTAATCAAGCCTCTGTCCTTTACACAGATAAAATCAAAGGCAAGTATAGCAAATGGAAATGTAAAAAGTTAGATGATTAAGGAAGCACCTCCCAAGCTAAATTTTTAAGTTAAGGTGGAAGCGCAAGAGGAAGAGGCAGAGGAAGTAGATAAGGCAAGGGGAGAACTAAAAGCTCCTCATCTTGTGCAATATGTGGCCTAACAAATCACATCATAGAACATTGCTTCAAGAACCCAAAGAATCAAAGAAGGAGAGGATATAACAAAGGTAGACATGGAGCTCCTAGAGGTAGATCCACTAATTCATATGGATACAACAACAGCAACTACGGAGGAGGATACAAAGGAAGGAGAGAGTACCACAATTACACAGATGGTCAAGCTCAAGATGATTCACTTTTAATGATGAATATGACAATGAAGGAGGGAAAATTTGATGAAGATGTGTTCTACATTGGCGCTAGATGATCAAATATTATAACACAGAATGTAGCATTGCTCCCATACTTGGAAGATCCCAAAGAATAAGCATGACATCTAGAGAGGTGATGATACACGAAACCCCTATGGAGAAGATAGGGAATGTGAAGACTTCCAATGGGAATATGAATCTCCTTGTCCTATAAATTTGATTCCTACTTGCAAGCTAGAGGAATCAAGAGAGAAATTACCACCAGATACACACATGAATAGAAAGGGCACATGTAGATGATACAAGGAGAAGTGACCCACGACCAAGAAGATCTGGGAGGATGCAGAATTCAGTGCAACGATTGACATATGATAGTTACATGGCTCGTCATTGTGTCTACATGACAAAGGTGATACAAGATGTTGAACCTTCTTTTTTTGAAGATGCAATTGGAATTGCAGATTGGAAAAAAGCTATGGATGAGGAGATGGCTGCACTTTATGCAAATGATACATGGAAGCTGGTTCCATTGCCGCAAGGAAAGAAACCCATAGGCTACAAATGGGTTTACAAGGTAAAGCATAATGCTGATGGTAGCATAAGTAGGTATAAAGCACGATTGGTAGCTAAAGGATATGCATAGACATATGGCATTGATTATGAGGAAACATTCAACCTTGTAGCTAAAATGTCTAGTGTTAGAACACTTGTTGCATTAGCTACAACAAAAGGATGGACTTTGCATCAGATGGTTGTGAAGAATGCTTTCCTACATGGTGAGTTACAGGAAGAAGTATATATGGACCAGCCACAAGGATATGAAGATTCAAAGCATCCAGAATATGTTTGCAAGTTGCAAAAGGCTTTGTATTGGCTGAAGCAAGCCCCTCGTGCATGGCATGCAAGGATTGTTGATTACTTAACTAGCATTGGGTTTTCTATGTGTGATGTAGATCACTCACTATATGCAAGGAAGGCTGATGATGGCATCACTATTGTGGCTATTTATGTTGATGACCTGATTGTAGGTTGCTGTGCTATTTCTTGGGCATCGAGTTTATACATACAAAAACAGGTATATGGATGTCGCAAAGGCAATATGCCTTGAATATGCTACAAAAGTATGGTATGGCTGATTGTAATCCAATTTCTATGCCATTAGATCAGAATTTGAAGTTGGATATTACATCAGGTGAAGCATTGGAAAATGCTACTATGTACAGGAAAATTGTGGGAAGTCTTATACATCTCACAATTACAAGGCCTGATCTAAGTTATACTATTGGATTTGAAAGTCAGTTTATGCAGGTTCCGAGGAAGCCACATTTGGATGCTCTGATGTGCACCCTATGTTATGTGAGTGCTACTTTGGATTATGCATTGTTTTATGAGGCTGGTGTAGATTTGCAGGTTTATGGATACACCGATGCAGATTGGGCTCGTAGCATTCCAGATAGAAGATCTACTAGTGGTGTTCTATTCTCACTTGGGAGTGCAACTGTCACATGGAGCAGCAAGAAGCAACCCATTTTTGCTTTGTCGAGTACAGAGGCTGAGTATAGAGGTGCGGCAATCGCAACATGTGAGGCATCATGGCTAAAAATGCTACTTGCAGATTTAGGTGTGGAAGTGGGAAAGCCTATCACTATTTATTGTGATAATCTTAGCAGCATACAGTTAGCAGGGAATCCTGTTTTCCATGTAGAACAAAGCATATCAATGTATATTATCACTTCATCAGAGAGAAGGTATTAGCAGGTGATATTGATCTTGTTTATGTGAGAACAGATGAGCAGGTTGTTGATATTTTCACCAAAGCACTTGGAGCTGAGAAGTTGAAGAAGTTTCAGGAGATGCTTGGATTACAGGATATGGCGTTGAGCTTGAGGGGGAATGTTGAGATATCAAGCTCATCATGTGATGATCCAGGATGACATGTACAAATTTTTTGTTTCTCTCGCATGTATAGTGGTCACGTCGGTATATGTCAGGGATACTTCATTGAGCTTTATTAGATTTATCTACCGAGAGTGATGGCACATTTGTTCCTTGCCAACTCACTCATTTGCAGACATTAGGTTTTTCCTTATTTACTGATCTTTATATATTGCACTTGTTGTATTCTTGTTTTTAGGTCATTGTTGTACATTCCTTTTTATGTAATAGAAGAAGAAGAAGAACATTATTCTTCCTTGCCTCAATCTGTGTGTGTGCTTCTCCTTGAGAGTGAGTGTGTGTGTGTGTGTGAGCTCTCTTCCTTCATGACAAACTATGCTCTCTATTGCTTAGTCTAACTCCAAGAATGCTAATGCTTGTTGTGAGTGTTGCTTCCACATATGTATGTCGCTTTTAGCTGATAGAGTATCATGGTGCTCAATTTGATGTCCCAAGAATCACTTAATGTGTAAAGCCAATGACTCCCTATTTTGTCCTGTAGTTACTTTAAGAGAAAAAAAAATGTAAATTGGGGGCCATACATAGACTTTTGCGTACCGCTTCCTCTTCATATGAAAACCTTACAAAAAAACAATCTGCAACCTGCATTCAACTTTTTTGCAAAACTATTATGAACAAACTGTTTGTGCACCCTTGTTCCTGACCACTTCTACACCACTCTACACCATTTTTCACTTTTGCACCACCTCTGCATCACTACCAAAGTCACCACTTTGGCCTTTGATCAACCCACCATTGAACACTTTGAATTTGACTAGCTTGACCTTTGGCTGGCTCAACAGATAGAATGTTTAGTCATTGGTGATGTGTCATAGCCATACCTCTCTGACTTCTTCTACCTTGTAGATCTCGTGATAGTTTGTTGAGAGGATTCTAGAATATCCCTTAACTCTTGTATCTTGGCACTACCTTTGGAGTTCCATGAGTTAGTATCCTTCCTAAGAGTCTTCTGATCATCTTTAGAATGATTTGATGTGTCAAGTGTATGTCTATTCTTGCTTGGGAGTGTTGCAAAGTCTTTTTCAAGATCATATGGTAACTTGATCTTCATACAATAATTTTCAAAACATGATTTATTCTCATCAAACAAAACATCTTGAATAACTATAAAGACTTTGTTGCTAGGATTATATAGTCTATGACCTTTCTGATTAAGGTTGTATCCTACATAGATACACTAGTTTATCTCTTATTTGAGGTGGTATGTGTGCATATGCAATGCACAGAAATATCTTGCAATGCACCAACTTGGTATCCTTCAATTCCAAGCTTCATAAGGAGTCAAAAAATGCAAATATTTTTAGCATCCTATTTTTATCAAATATGTGGTAGTGGATACTACATTTTCCCATAAGTAATGGGGTAGCTTCTGTTACTGTTAGTGTCCATGTGGAAGGCCAAATGGCCACTGAACACCTTTGTATAGTGTTGAGCCCATCCAAGTCATATTGGTCAAAGTCATAATGGTCAAAGTCATAATGGTCAAAGTCAAAAGGTCAAAGCCAATGTGGTCAAGGTCAAAGTCAAGATGGTGAAGTTCAAAGCATTCAAAGTTCAGTTATCAGGGTGCACAGATAGTGCATAATAATTTGTTCACAATGGTTATATTTTGTAGAAAGTTGGATGCACGTTGTAGATTACCTTTCTGGAATTTCTCTAAGGCTCAAAGGGTTTTTAAAGTGTTTGGAAGGTTCAGGTGAACCCTCCATTAAGTACACATTTGAAGAATTGTAGGGCCAAAAGTGAAGGTATGTGAAGTGGAAGCGGTATGTAAAGTGAAAGTATGGCCCCCCATCTAAAATTTTGTTTTAGTCCTAGAGTCACTACAGGACAAAATAGAGATTCGTTGGTTGTGCATATTTTGAGAAAATCTTGGGACATAAAAGTGTTTTGCAAGATACTTTATCAGTTAGGAGCGTACATACGTGAAACGACACTCAACTCAAGGCATGCATTATTCTTGGTTAGACTAAGCAAGGTGAGAATATTCTACATTAAGGGAGAGAAGAACAATAGACATTCAATCAGTGTGCAACATAGAGAAGCAAGTGCAAAGTGTGCAAGAAGTGTGACTTAGGTGTGTGCAGAGGAGTGCTAAGCAACGCAATCAAGGGTCATAAGGTCCCATTGAAGCTGTATGTGCATCGATAGAAGGTGCCCATCCCTCCTCCCCTATTGGAACCTTGAGTGCAAGGTGTGCACAAGTGCAAGCTCTTGGAGAAGGTGGAGGTATGGTGCAGAGAAGGTCGGTGGCAGAAGTAACCTTGGTTATTTTGTAACCTTGTTTGATTGTGTAATATTTGGGATTATGCATTATGCACGAAGAGCATTTGGATTTGTGCTTTACATCATCATTGTACTTTTCTCTACATAATCAATGTGCAAAAGCTTCTGGTGTCTATATTTCTCTTCTTCTCCTTCTTCCTTCTCCGACAAACACTCAAGTCCCTTTTTGCACAAGAATCCCCCAACAAAATTTGGCACGCCTAGTGGGATCACAAGGAGGCTTGAGCATAGGAGAAGAAATATTTGCAAAGTGTAGAAGAGTGCGATGGGACCGATAGTACTGTACTGGCTTAAGAGTTAATCTTTATTCTATTGGAATTCTCTTAGTCTAACAGGAGTATGAGCAGCCCAGACCACAACCCGATCTCAAACCTTGAGGGTCGCTTGCAAATCAACAAGACGGAAGTTTATTCTAAGATCAACCAGCCCACTGTCATCGACATCATCTTTCCACTACCTAGGTAGACTTGGAAACTTTACTCTCTAGATTAAATATCAAATTTCCATCTTTCAAGGGATTAGCACAAGAAGACCCAGACGAACACATTCGGAGATTTTTGGCTTTATATAAGACAAGGGGTCTGATGGGAAGAGAAGATGCATTTTTTATCCTTTTCCCTGCAACATTAGAAGGGATAGCAGACAAATGGTTTAGTGAGTTTGCCGACAACCATTTCACCACATGGGATCTGATGAAGGAAGCATTTAGGACACAGTTGCAACAAGGGAACACAACTGAAAACATTATTTAGGAATTAGAAAATCTAAGACTAGGTCCTGGGGAGACCTTTCCTGAATTTGTCACTAGGGCCAAGGCATTGGTGGCTAAATTGCCAGATCCCCCCCCCCCATGATTTTTTTATCAAGAAGTGGTCGGCTAAACCACTTCCAATATCAACACAATGTGAAATAAAGGAGCTAGTGTTACCGACAACAACGATAGAAGAGTTTATTAATACAACCACAAGATTGGAGCAAATTAGGCATCAGTATGGGACAAGTTCTTCCAATTTATCATATCCTCCAGAACCTGAGGATCCAGTAGTTGAATTAAGGAAAGAACTTGAGAGCTTGAAAAGGAATAAACCTCACAAAGAGGAGGGAAGTGCAATAACTCAGTTGAGGCAAGAAATTGAGGCCTTCAAGCTACAAAAGGAGGAGGAAGTCCAAGCTGAACAGTTGGCACAACTTCGACAGGATTTGCAAGAACTCTAGGGAGGTGGCATAAAAAATGGATTATGGTGCACCATGTGCAGCAAACAGGGTCATGTGGTAAGTGAGTGTTCACTTTTAAGTGTAACTTGCCAGTTGTGTAGGAAAGCTGGGCATCAGGCACAAGAATGTCACTCAAGAGGGTTGCCTGCACAACAATACTGGGGACAAGGAGGAGCTCAACCATCAACCAATGTGATGGTACTAGCACCCAATCTAGGAAACAATTACAACCCTAAACATAGGGATAATTTTGGAAATGGGGCAAGGAGGCCAATTATCTGTTTCAGACGTGGAGAATGTGGGCATTACCAAAGCAGGTGCACTCTACTAGAAAATGCCCCTCCTTGTAGAAATTGCCTAGAGGCTAGGGACCATTATACCAATTGCTTCCCTAAGAACAAGGAATCTTCATCTAGGCCACACATTCAAATGATTTCTGTGTGCAAAGAAGAAGTTGTAGAACAAGTCAATGTGTCATCACCATCTATCAGAGTGGTGTAGTTAGAAGAAATTGAATCTTTTGCAGTGAAGACAAGAGGCAAGGGGAAGGCTCAATTAGACATAGGTCAAGAATCAAGGACTAATGGACTAAACAAAGACAAAGAGACATCTTAAGACAAGGCGAATACTTGTGAAGATGCAAGGCAAAAAGAAGATCTCATAGGTACTAGTGATGCCATTGGGCATGCATTCACTAGGGCTGATGAGGAGTTTGATAAGTCAAATAGACCCCATGCTCTTAAGGAATCAGAAGCTTCAATACTACTTAAATCCATGAACAAGGAGGTCAGTATTTTTTATTAATAAAGATGGATGTGAAATTCAGGTGAGAGCTCTTGTAGATAATTGATGAGGCTTCCACAACAAGTTTAGTGGCAAAGACTGATGTTATGCATAAAGATAGAATTGAAGGGGAAGCCCCCCTCATAGATTATAAGATCCCTCGGCTAAAAGTCACTATCAAAAGATATGATTTTCAAGGAGTTATTATGGATGGTGGTTCTGGCATTAACTTGATGCCTTAACATACCATGGAAAAGATTGGACTACAACCTTCAAGACCTGATAACTTCATTATAACATTGGTAGAGCAAAGCATAGTAAGGCATGTGGGAGTGGTCTCTATAGTCCCACTCGAGATACAAGGTACCATCTTTAACTTGGACTTTGTTGTCTTAAGGTTGCCACAGGTAGAAGGAACTTTCCCCCTGTTGATTGGGAGACCTTGGTTAAGGCATGCTAATATGCCGCATGACTAGGGTAAGGGCACAATGTAGGTAAAGCAAGAGGGAAAAGAGTTGTAGCAGATATTTTTAGAAGAAGGACTGGACAATCAAAGACACACGAGCACCATGCAAACAATTAGTATTTGTATGGAAGAAGAATTGTTGGACAACCTAGAGGCAGATCTATATGAAGAAGAGAATTTATATGAAGAAGAAAACATGTTGGCTTGGATCTATGCAGAAGACCAATCTTCCTGTTATGGAATTTTTCCAAACCATGCAAGGAGAGAGGAAGTCTATGCAAAAATGGAGGATACCATTCAAGTTACTGATTCGAGTGAAACAGTCTCAACCAAAGGCCATAGAAGGGAGAAGATAAGAAAACCCCTTAAGTGCAATAGAGATGAGGCTAATTTGAAAGCTATATCAATGGTCAGTTGGTTATGGATATTGGTATGGATATCTTCTTTTATGATAATTTTTATGGCAATAAGTGTAGGGCTTTACAAGGATGTGGAAGGAGTACCTGCAAGTCTTTGGAAACAGAGGATTACATTGGCTAAACAAGAGTAAAAATGAAATTTTGTAGATTAAAGCACAAAGTAGCTTAAACAAAGATACAAGAGATGAAGTATGCTGGAAATATTATTCCAATGAAGGATTTAGGGTGGCCCTATCAGATGGTCAATGTGTCCAAAACGAAGATAGATCAAAGGAAGTGCAATATGATTGGAGATTATGGAGGGCAGAGAGTTTCAATTAGTCATCATATCAAGGCTCAAGGCCTATCATCACCACAAGTGAAGATTTCTAGATCACCTGGAACTTGCAAAATCTGTCCAAGTTGTACATAGCCTTCTCGTACCATCTTTTGCTTAAGCTTTACTAGTTTTTATCCATTTGCATGCTTATTCTTTGAGTGTTTATGCAAATTATAAGACATTGCCCTTTGCATGAACAATTTTCTAGAAATTTTTTGGAATGTTTTAAGAATTTTTAGATTTTTAAAGAATTTTTCATCTTAGAGGTATTCCCTATTTTTAGAAAATGGTTTGCTTTAGTTGAGACTGAAAAAGGAACTAAACTTAAGACTTTACGTTCAGATAATGGGGGTGAGTATATCTCACATAAATTCAGTCTTTTTTGTCAGTCTAGAGGAATTCGCAAAGAGTTTACAACTCCTTATATCCCAATATAGAATGGTGTAGCTGAAAAGGATGAATAGAACTATTCAGGAAAGAGTAGTTTCTATGCTACATCATGCAAAGATTTCACAAGGCTTTTGGGTAGAAACTGTATTGAGTGTAGTTCATATGATTAGCCTTTCACCTACTACTGCCAAATGTCTGAAAGTGGCATAAGAGTTATGGACATGGAAACCCCCATATTATAATCATCTTTAAGTTTTTGGGTGTGAAGCATATGTTCATATACCCAAGAATCTTAGATAAAAGTTGAACGAGAAGTCAAAGACATGCATTTTTCTTGGATATGGTTGAGAAAGAGAATTTGGATATTGTTTATGGGATCCTAAAACATGATCAATGATCAAAAGTAGTGATGTCATCTTCAATGAGTCAAAGATGCATAAACAACCCATTAAGGAGGTTGAAGTGAGAAGATTTGTGTTTGAGGATACTAGTCCTCCAATTAGCATGCATAAAAATGTTGCACATATGGATGTTCAAGAGAATGTCAGATCAGATCAATCTACAAATGTTCCTATTTAGCAACCATTGAGACACTCTACACATGTCTCACATCCATCTCATATATATGTTCTAGGTTTGGAATTTTCTATGTTAACAGATGTTGTTGAGCCTTCTTGCTACAAAAAGGCTATGCAAACAACGCACCATGTCAAGTAGGAGCATGCCATGAAGAGTGAGTTGGATTCTATTCACAAGAATGGTACTTGGGATTTACTAAAGGGCAAGAAAGCTTTACCATGTAAATGGGTATATAAGCTAAAATTCAAATCAAGTAGTGCTTCCCAAAGTATAAAGCATGAATTGTTGCAAAGGGTTTTAAGCAACAACATGGTGTTGATTTCAAGGAGATCTTCTCTACAATGATTGTTGATATATTTAGGTAGTGATGTGTGTGAACACACTAGGACCACCGGGGCACTTTTTTCAGGAGGTTTTTTTCCCCCGGCTTGTATATACGCCTATTGCCCTAATGGGCTACTTATCTTTGTACATTCTCTTGTAATACATTCAGTATTGTGTATTTGTGCTCCAAGCTTCTTCTTCTTCCTTGTGTTGTTCGCGTGCTTCCGCAGACATCTATCTCCAACAATTGGTATCAGAGCAGGTCGTCACTTCATCTAGGGCACCGTCGACACTCCTCTGAAATCGCGATCTGAGCTCGTTTCGGCCTCCGAACACACTATCGCAATGCTTGTGCAGGCTATTTTGTCTTTTTGTGACAAAGATATATACCAGTTTCTGTTCGCCAGTTTAAGCATCTCAAAGTCTGCTACAGGTCTAGCAGAATTCGTCTGGGCAGTTCCGTTCAACTTTTTGAGATATAGTCAATTTTTTGCATCAAGGTATTTTAGTCACCGGCCATGGCTGAAAGTAGTGATGTATTCCATATGTTGGCTGTTGAGGATAAGTTGGATGGTACCAACTACCCATTATGGGCTTATATGATGCGACATGTATTGGTTGCAAAAGGGTGGTGGAACATTGTGCAGGGTGTTGAAAGACGTCCTGTTACACCTGTAATGACAGGTACTGCAAATACAGGTGCTGGAGCTGATGAAGATGGTGTCGAAGATGATATTCCGCAGTTGATAGCTTTGTCTATCAAACGTGCCATTATTCCTCACATTCGCTCTTGTAGAACAGCTAAGGAAGCTTGGGATACACTTACCACATTGTACCAAGCTAGGAATGAGGCTCGTGTTGCTTATCTCCGAAAACAGTTGGAGAGTGAGCACATGAATGAAGGTGATTCTATGGATAATTTCCTAACGAAGATCAAAGATTTGAAGGAACAATTGATTTCTGCTGATGAGGTTATACCAGATAGCTCACTTGTGCAGACTGTTTTGAATCATGGTCTTCCTGACTCATATCAGAGTTTTGATTCTACTCTTTGGTTGATGATGAAAGGCAATCCGAATGCCTTATCATTTTAGTCTCTGTTCTGTTGCAGGAAGATCAGTTCAGGCAAAACAGGTCCATTATGCGAGTTGCAGATCAAGCTTTCTTGACTATCCAGAAGGGCAAAGGAAAATGGAGCTCTTCAACTAGTAAGTAGAAATCTGTTAATTCTGCATATTTGAAGAAGGAAGATGACGATGAGAAGAAATCAGAAAAGCAGAAATTGTTTTGTAAGTACTGTAAAGGGAATGATCATATCATAAAGAACTGTCCAAAACTGGCTGCTAAAGAGGCAAAGAAGAAAGAGGTTGGAATGGTTGTTGCAGAGGCCTCTACACCAAAAACAGAGTCTGTAAATCTTGTGGAGGAAGAAGAATGGGCGTTCACTACTGTCTGCAGTTTTGACCCATCTTCTCATGAGCAGTGCATGTCTGCAGTAGACTCAGATGTTTGGTATTTTGACAGTGGGGCAACCAAACATATTACCTCGCGGCGTAGTTTCTTCTCTTCACTCGAGCCTGCCCCTTCAGGGAATACTGTTACATGCACCAACAACTCCTCTTATCCTATTATGGGAGTTGGTAAGATCATTTTGACTACTGCTCATGGTAGTTCTTTCACTTTGTCAGATGCTTTATTTGTGCCAGAGATAAAAAAGAACCTGTTATCAGTTTTTGCATTAGCCAAGATTGACTTGGTTGTGAAATTTGGTGATGACAGGTGTACAGTTCATGATCTGTCAAATGGCGATGTGATTATTGCTTCTGGCATTTTATGTCGTGGGTTGTATAAGCTCATAGACTATGAAAGATCTGTAAATGATTTGGCATGTGCAGTAAATGATTCTCAGGCTATGTCAGATGCAAAGCTTTGGCGTGCACGCTTTGGTCATCTGAATTTTGCTAGTTTGCTATGCTAGCAGAAATCTGAAATGGTGTCCTCATTGCCCAAACTTGAGGCACCTGGAAAACATGTTTGTGAAGGCTATATTTTGGGCAAAATGCAGCGTTCCTCCTTTTCAAAAGATGGTTCAGTTCGGGCTACATAGAAATTGCAGCTTGTACATAGTGATGTCTGTGGTCCTATGCAGACATCCTCTTTTGGGAATTACCTTTACTTCCTGACTTTCATTGATGATTTTTCCAGGCATGCATGGGTATATCCACTCAAAGCAAAGTCCAAAGTGTTCATGTGCTTTAAACAGTTTTTGGTTTTGGCTAAAAATCTATCAGCATGTAAAATGGGCACCCTCCGTTCTGATCGAGGGGGGGAATATATGTCTTCTGATTTTAATGCATTTCTGGCTGAACATGGGATAAAACACCATTGTACAGTGTCATATACACCTCAACAGAATGGAGTTGCTGAACGAAAGAACAGGTCACTCATGGAGATGGCGAGATGGATGGTCAAGAGTCAGGCTTTACCACATAGTTTCTCGCTAGAAGCTGTCATGTGCGTAGCATATGTACTGAACAGGTGTCCCACTAAAGCGCTGCAGTCTATCACTCCATGTGAGGCTTGGCATGACCGCAAGCCATCTGTTGCTCATCTGCGTAGACCTTTCACGAAGGCTCTACCTAGGGAGAAGTTTGAAGCTTTTCGCAAAGCTTTGGGCTTACTTCCTTTTGTGGAGTGATTTCCACATAGCTTGGCACTTCCTTATACATGAGTGCCAGCTCCTTGTTCACCGCATCACTCCTAGGGGGGATTTGTTGATATATTTAGGTAGTGATGTGTGTGAACACACTAGGACCGCCGGGGCACTTTTTTCCCTCTTTAGGAGGTTTTTTTCCCCCGGCTTGTATATACGCCTATTGCCCTAATGGGCTACTTATCTTTGTACATTCTCTAGTAATACATTCAGTATTGTGTGTTTGTGCTCCAAGCTTCTTCTTCTTCCTTCTGCTGTTCGCGTGCTTCCGCATACATCTATCTCCAACAATGATCAAGATGACTAACTTGTGCATTTTTCTTAGATTTGTTGCAATGAACGACTTAGAGCTAGTCCAAATGGTTGTGAAAACTGATTTCTTGCATGGAGATCTTATAGATGAAATCTATATGGAACAACCAAAGGGTTATGTAGTTCTTGGAAAAGAAATTCTATTTTGTAAGATCAATAAGAGCTTATATGGACTTAAACAGTCCCCTAGAGTGATAGTCAGAGTGCCATTTCTTTGGCAAAGAGTCTGGTCTATCATGCAAAGAACAAGCACATTGAGGTGAGGCATCACTTCATTAGAGATTGCTTAGCGACTAAGCACATTATTATGGAGAAGGTTCATACTCAAGATAATGCTACATATGCTTTGATTAAAGCTCTACCACTGAATAACTTTCGATACTCTTGTCACTTGATGGCGGTTACTTGATCGATCTTACACAGTCACTTGTATACTATGTAACATGCCTATCAGGTGGGAGGTATAGTTTGTATACTTACACTCAGGTATCCTTTATCATTCTTTATTTTTCTCCCTTAGTTACTTTGGTCATATTGGCCTTTAGTGGGAGATTTTTACTGTTAGTGTCCATGTGAAAGGCCAAATGGCCACCAAACACTTTTTTATATGTTCTTTAATAAAAGATATAGTGGTCTATTTAGCCAGAGACTGTAAGTTTGATCACATTTGTAACACCTAAGAAGTTCGTGTTCTTGCTCCCTGTGCACTACATTTTTTCTCTATATTCTATAAACTCTGTGTAGAGTATCATGTGCGGTGCTTGAAGCTTGGTTTTCTAATCCAAGGATATCATTGTGGAGCTCTCAAGAAGGAGAGCCCACTATGGTGGATCGCAAATGGAATACTTCAGCTTCTTCTCATTCAACATGGACCTTACTCCTTCTTCAATGGTCACTCCATGGATTTGAGTTGGAACTATTGCTTGGTGATGCATCCGGTCCACTCAAAACTTGAGATTCTGCACTTGATTTTTCGGCATTTTCTTTGTCATTTGGTTCAAGACTCAGCCCTTCTTTGGCATCTGCATAGAAGCTTGACATTTCATCAAATACCACATCTCTGCTCACCTTTACCTGTCGTGTGAGTGGGTTATAACATTTATATCCCTTTTGCTCAAGGGAGTATCCAATGAAGACACACTTTTTCTGCTTTTGGATCAAGCTTTGTCCTCAATTCATCTGCGACATGTACATATGCAATAGAGCCAAAAACTTTCAGATGTGATAAGTTTGGATTTTTACATGTAAACTTCTCTTCAGGTGTAACTTGATGTACAACAACAGTCGGAGTTCTGTTCATGATGTATATAGCTATATGCACAGCTTCTGCCCAATAACAATGAGGCATATTCTTCTCAGCCATTAAGGCTCTTGCTATTTCTGCAATATGTCTATTTTTGTGTTCAGGAATGCCATTCTATTGTGGTGTGTACCTGCATGAAAATTGACACCGAATTCCATGATTTTTTAGAGAACTGCTGAACTCATTTGACATGTATTCACCTCCACCATCAAATCTTAATGTCTGAATGTACTTCCCTGTCTGTTTTTCCACCATAACTTTAAAATTTTGGAAGTGAGTGAACACCTCGCTCTTCTCTTTCATGAAATATATCCATACTTTGCGTGTATGGTCATCAATGAAAGTAACATAAAACCTGCAACCGCCCATAGGTGTGGTCTTTGCTAGACCCCAAACATCTGTATGTACTACTTCTAGTACATTCTCACTAACATGCTTGTCATGTTGAAATGATGCTCTTGACTGTTTACCAAATTGACATGTTGCACATACCTTTTGCATTTCTGCAACTTTGAAATTTGGTAGTCCATGGATAATCTCCTTTGACTACATCAGTTTCAGCCTTTGCAAGTTTGCATGTCCAATCTGTTTGTGCCACATCTTTATATTTGCAATAACTCCTGCACCTTTTGCAAACATGGCTGCATTCATTTCAGGAATCTTCACATTTAATGTGAACATCCTACCCACTTTGTTTCCTTTGGCAACCAATCGTCCATCCTGCTTATACTCTTCTACATATAATCCATCAGCATTGAACCTGACCTGTAATCCCTGGTCAACCATTTGTCCAACAGAAACTAGATTCTTTGTTATATTTGGAACATGCAGCACATCAGCAAGATGTTTTACCTTCCCGTCCTCCATAGACAATGCTATGTTTCCTGTATGCTCAATAGGATGCGATGTATTATCACCTATTTCAACATATCCAGGAACTGGCATTTTTTGCAAACTACTAAACCATTCTACATGACTGGTCATGTGTTTGAAGCACCTCAATCAACATATCAGACATTATGTTTTTCGACTTTGAAACACCAGCAGACATTGTATTCATCATGTGATGTTGAACCATAAATAGCTTCTCACAATCATGTGCACTTGTGGATGCATATTTGTTTTGCTGTCTTCTGTTATTTTGATTCTTCAACCTGCAATCACGTTCAAAGTGTCTTGGTTTACCACAATTTCAGCATCCTTTACTATCATTACCTGAATCATTTCTTTGGAAATTTCTATGACCTCTTTGGCTCCCCCTACCTCGAAACTGTCCTCTTCCTTTTGCATGATTCTGTTGTTGACCTTGGTCTTGGTTATTGTTTCCTCTTCCACTTTCGAAACCTCTACCTCTGCCTCTTTCTCTGCCAGAGTAGAATACCTGCTTAGAACTGGGCTTTCCTTGGGAGTTTGAATCCTCGCCAAGATTCTTTTCTTCAATAATCAGCATAGATACTAGATCATCAAAATTTGGAATATTTTCTGTGGTCTGTATAGAAGTTCTCAACCGCTTATATGCAGCTCCTAAACCACGAAGGCATACTTCCACCTTATCATCATCATCTACATTCACTCTAATAGATGCAAGTGATTCACATATGCTTTTGATTTTCAGGGTATAGTCACTTACCAACATGCTCTTTTTCTCCAAGGTATGCAACTCGTTCTTGAGTTGCAATTTCCGTGCCTTTGTATTGGTCTCATACAATGTGACCAAACTGTTCCAAGCCTCTTTTGGAGTCTTGGCATCCTGTATGTGCCCAATCATGCTATCATGTATGCTAATAGATAGCCAATACGTTACCTTTCGTGCTCCTTGATTCCATTCCCTCATATGCTCTTATCTGTTCTGCGGTCCGATTCCTCTCTAGTAACTGCGGAGCATTTTTGTTCTCTCCTTCGATGTACTTCTAATAGCCTTTTCCCATCAAGAAATTTGTCATTCTGAATCTCCAAGCATGGAAGTTGTTCTTATCTAGCTTATCGCTCATAAGCTGACTCATTCCATCTGCATTTGCCATTTCTACAACAATACACAACACTGCAAACCACTCAAGCAGCACTTCTGCTTTAACACTATCGCAATATGACATGACAGTTCGATCTCAGAAAAACACAGTTTTCGTGTATCAGCAACACACAGAATCACTTGAAATTCTAGATCTAGAATATATGAGTATTTTTTAACACAACAAAAGTTATAGTTTCTGAAACTGACCTAGTTTTTCTGCAGGCCCCACCTTGCGGGCTCGAAACGGAGGTTGAGATGGCTCCGAAACTTCGATCTGACAAAAACAAGTGATCCTAAAGGGATAACTTCAGAAAATATTTTTAGGTCTTCCACCTTCACGCCAATTTTCGTACGGAGGTCATTTGTGAATCGCGTTTTCTCCATGCCTTGTTGCGTACTCTTCACCATCGCCTTCTCCACGAGCTCTCTACAGCCACGTTGGCTCTGATACCATGTCATGAGGAAGGAGATAAGGAAGAGAGCTCACACACACACTCTCACTCTCAAGGAGAAGCACACACACAGATTGAGGCAAGGAAGAATAATGTTCTTCTTCTTCTATTACATAAAAAGGAATGTACAAGAATGACCTAAAAATAGGAATACAACAATTGCAATATATAAAGATCAGTACATAAGAAAAAACCTAATGTCCGCGAATGAGTGAGCTGGCAAGGAACAAATGTGCCATCACTCTTGGTAGATAAATCTAATAAAGCTCAATGAAGTATCCCTCACATATACCGGCGTGAACACTATACATGCCAGAGAAACGAAAAACTAGTACGTGTCATCCTAGATCATCACATGTTGAGCTTGATATCTCAACATAGTCTATATATTAAGAGAGAAGATCAATTCACACATTGAATCAGTGCGACATAGGGAAACAAAGAGAGGGATACAAGTGTGCAAGGAAGGTGAGAGAGTGTGTAGAGGGAGAGAGAGAGAGTGCACATAGAACCATTTAGGAGGGCAATCAACATGGAACAAGGTACCATTGAGGAGGTGTTGCACATTGACAGAAGGTGGCCCTTCCTCCTATCCTATTGGAAGCTTGAGTGCAAGGTGTCACCACAAGAGCAAGCCACTAGAGAGGGTGGAGGTCTGGTATAGAGAAGTTTGACTTCATAAGGACTTTTGATATCTTGTATGCTTGTTTGTGCATGCTTTTTGAGTTTAAGAACTGTGTGCAAAGAACACTTTTTCTTATTCTAGACACCGCCATTGTATTTTTCATTGTAATCAAGATACAGAAGCTTTCAGTGCAAGTGTTTTACTTCTTCTTCCTCCTCTTCTTCTCCTACAAATACTCAAGTCCCTTTTTTCTAACGAATTCTCCAACAAAATTAGCATGCTCGATGGGAGCTCAAGGAGGCTTGATCATAGGAGAACCAACATTTGAAAATTGTAGAAGAAGTGCAAAGGTGCTGAGAGTGCTGGACTGAGAGGTAATTTTTCTTTGACTTGGAACTCTCTTAACCTAAGAAGGAGAATGTGCAGCTCATGGCGGCAACCAGATCTCAAACTTTTAGGGTTCCTTTCAAAGCAATAAGAAGAAAAGCTATTCAAAGGTCAACTAGCCCTCTATGATCAACATCCTCAGTAAGAAATATGGAGGCTCAGGTAGACCTAGAAACTCTAATTTCAAAGTGAATTATCAAATTTCTCTCTTTTAGAGGACTAGTGCACAAAGACCCTGATGAACATGTTAAAAGATTTCTGGCCTTATGCAAAACAAGGGGACTAATGGGAAGGGAAGATGCATTTTTAATTCTTTTCCCAGCAACATTGGAAGGGTTAGTAGATAAATGGTTTAGTCAATTTGTTGATAATCATTCTTCTACATGGATTTAATGAAGGATGTTTTTAAGACACAATTCCAACAAGGGAATAAAGCATAGAATATTATTGAAGAATTAGAGAACTTAAAGTTAGGTACTAGGGAAACATTTCCAGAATTTGTCACTAGAGCAAAAGCCCTCATGGCTAAATTACCAGACCCTCCTCATGACTTCTTTGTCTAGAAGTGGCTGGCCAAACCACTTCCAATTTCAACACAATGACAAATTAAGGAGT
The DNA here is from genome assembly GCA_020310875.1 of Ceratopteris richardii. Lineage (NCBI taxonomy): Eukaryota > Viridiplantae > Streptophyta > Polypodiopsida > Polypodiales > Pteridaceae > Ceratopteris > Ceratopteris richardii. The sequence goes on along the minus strand of CM035421.1, from coordinate 135,438,680 downwards.
TGGTGCTCCCTACAGCAACAAATGAGGAATTTATTTCTAGAGCAACAAGGATAGAGCAAATCAAATCCCAATATGGGACAAGTTCTTCTAGTCTACCATATCATATGGAACCTGAGGACTCAGCGACTTAATTGAGAAAAGAACTTGAGATTTTAAGGAGGACAAGCCCTAGAAAGAAGAAAATGCAATAACGCAATTCAGGCAGGAAATTCAAGCTTTAGAATTACAAAAAGAAGAAGAGGCCCAAGCAAAGGAGTTAGCACAACTATGGCAAGAACTATAGGAACTTCATGGAGGGGGCATAAAAAATGGATTGTGGTGCACCATGTGTAGCAAACAAGGCCATATGGTAAGTGACTGCCCTCTTTTAAGTGTAACTTGCTAATTATGCAGGAAAGCTGGTCATGAGGCCCATGAATGATAGTCAAGAGGACATAGGCATATACGGGACAAGAAAGAGTCCAACCATCAACAAATGTAATGGCAGCTGCACCTAGTCAAGCTAACACTTATAAACCTTGACCTAGGGATAACTTTGGAAATGGTCCTATGAGGCCAATCATTTGTTTTAGATGTGGAGAATTTGGACATCATCAAAGCAGGTGCCCTCTACCAAAAACGACCCCTCCTTACAGAAACTGTCTAGTGACTAGGGGTCATTGTCTTAATTGTTTTCCAAAGAACAATGCATCTACATCGGGGACTCACATACAAATGATCTCTGTGAACAAAGAAAAAGTTGCAAAAGAAGTCAGTTTACCATCACCATCTGCTAGGGTAGTGTAGTTAGAAGAAATAGACTCTTTTGTTATGTAGACAAGAAGCAAAGGAAAGGCTCAAATAGGTATAGGCCAAGTTTTAAGTACTATTGGAATGAACAAAGAAAAAGTGTCAAGTAGGTATAGGCCAAGTTTCAAGTACTATTGGAATGAACAAAGAAAAAGTGACACATGAGGATAGAGCCAATACATGTGAAGATAGAAGAAAAAAAGAAGAGCTCATAAGTACTAGGGATGTCATTGGGCATGCATTTAGCAGGGCTTATAAGGAGTTTGAACAATCAAACAGAGCCCATGCTCTTAAGGAATCTAAGGCTTCAAGGCTACTCAAATAAATTAAAAAGGAGGTTAGTATTTTTTTTTTTTTAAATATGGATGCAAAATTTAGATCAAAAGTCTTGCAGGTCATTGATGAGGCCTCCACAACCACCTTAGTGGCAAAGACAACTACTATGAGTAAGGATAAAATTGTAGGGGAAGCCCCCCTCATAGATTATAAGAGCCCACGTCTCATAGTATCTATCAGAGGACATTGATTACAAGGGGTTATAGTGGATGGAGGTTCTAGCATTAACTTGATGCTTGAAAATACTATGAAAAAGCTTGGACTCCAACCATCAAGACCTCCCAAATTCACTATAAAATTGGCAGATCAAATCATATTAAAAACTATGGGACTGGTCCCTTGAGTCCCAATCGAGGTACAGGGTAACGTCTTCACTTTGGATTTTGTTGTCTTAAGGTTGCCACAGGTAGATGGAAATTTCCCATTGTTGATTGGGAGATCTTGGTTAAGGCATGTCAATGTGCTGCATGATTGGGGAAAGGATACTATGTGGGTAAAATAAGAGGGAAAAGAGCTGCAATACATATTTTTAGAAGAAGAACCAAACAACCAAAGACATACCAACACGATGCAAACAATTGGTATTTGTATGGAAAAAGATATGTTGGATAACCCAATTCGTGATTTATATGAAGAGGAGAACCTGTTAGCTTCGCTACAAGGAGAAGACTCATCTTTATGCTATGGAATTTTTCCAAACAACTCAAGTAGAGAGGAAGTATGAAGGAAAAGAGGAGATCATTGAGGTTGTTGATTCGGGCGAACCAGTCAAAGACCATAGAAGAGAGAGGAAAAGAAAAGCCCTTAAGTGCAAAATTGATGAAGTTGATTCAAATCCTATATCAATGGCTACTTGGTTAAGGATAATGTCATGGATATGATCTTTTATGGTAATTTTTATGGCACTAAGTGAAGGGCATTACAAGGATGTGGAAAGAATACCTACATGTCTTTGGAAACACAGGATTCCATTCGCAGAAGAAGTTGGAACACCAAGAGGGAAATGTGATAAATTAAATCAGAAATTAGCCAAAACAGAGATACAAAAGATGGAGTATGCTAGAAATATTATTCCAATGGAGGATTGAGGGTGGTCCTATCACATGGTCAGTGTGCCCAAAAGGAAGACAACCAAAATGGGGTGCAGTACCATTAGAGACTATGGAGCACAAAGAGCTTCCATTAGTCATCATATCAAGGCTCAAGGCCTATCATCAACATAAGTGAAGCTTTTTGGATCACCCGGAACTTGCAAAATCTATCCAGGTTGTATATAGCCTTCTCGTACTAGTTGTTTGCTTAAGTTTTATTGATTTTCACCAATTTTTGTGCATTTTCTCTAAGTTTTTCATGAAATTTAGAATCAAATTCATAGCAATTCATGAACACCTTGTTAGAAAGTTTTAGGAATTTTTCTAGAATTTTTAGAGTTTTTGGGGATTTTTATCTTTTTGCAATGCTATTTTTCTTGATAAAATAGAAGAAAAAAGGAGTCTCTCTATGGTTTTGAGTATGAAAAGCTTTCTAGAAGTTAAAGATTTTTTTTGAGAATTTTTCATGATTATTTTGAATTTGTTTTGGGATTTTTTGGATTTTATTTGGATTTTTTAGCTATTTTTTAGGTATTTTCCTCAAAAAAGGGCAGCCCTCCCGAGTTTTTTATTCTTATTTCAAAAGAGACTCTCTGTATCTTTCTCTATCTTCTCTCTCTATGTCTCTTTACCTCTCTCTATCTTTTATATACCTCTCTTTATCTCTCTCTACCTGTCTCTTCTCCTCTTTCTACCTTTCTCTTCCCCTCCCTCTACTCTCTCTTCCCTCTCTTCCTTCTCTCTCTCTTCCCCCCCCCTCCCCCCAACCCCCACCCACCATAGGATACCTTTTATCCTATGATGTGGTTTCTTTTTTTTTTGTTGGCTATATATTTTTGGCTCTAGATTGCACCTCGCATGACCATTGTTTTCAAACTTGGGGTCAATTTCATGTTTCATGACACTGTTGGACTCATTTCTTGCATTAATTTCACCAAAAGACATACTTTTTTCTTTCTTTTGGTCTAAATCCACATGTTTTGTGCACATTAATCATGTACTTTTTCTCCTATATGTGGTGCACATGGCTTGTTCCCTCCTTCTTATCCCACATGTTTCACATTAATTTCCTATATGAATAATTTGTAGTTTCCATGTTTTGGCAATTTTTCCCTCTCCACTGCCCCAACTCATACTCCCTGCCCTCCCTTTATACCTCAACCAATCCCCACCCTTGCCCCTCCATGCCTTATCCTTCTTAGCACTTCATCTCTCCCTAATCTTCCCTTCCTACCCTCCATTATCCAACTTCGTTTTATGAGCTAGTGTCCAAATTTGGTTATTCCCTAATGTGGGGATGACTCTGCTCTGCTCATGGTTTGGTTGTTAGCTCTTTGGGACAGAGATCCCATTATGTGGTGGGCAACAATTGAGCCAATCAAAGGTCAAGCTGATCAACGTTAAAGTGGTCAATGATGGATCGGTCAAAGGTCAAAGTGGTGACTTGTGAATGATGCACAAGTGGTGAAAAAGTGCAAAGTGGTGCATAGGTGGAGCACAAGTTGTCGGAAACAAGGGTGTACAAGTAGTGCAAAAACAGTTTGTTCACAATAGTTTTATACAAAAGTTGAATGTAGGTTGCAAATTATCTTTTTGTAAGGTTTTTAAGGGTTTAAGTGTTTTGGAAGGTTCAGATGAACCCTCCCTTATGCACACATTTTGAAGAACTAAAGGTCAAAAGTGAAGTCATATGAAGAGGAAGCAGTATGCAAACGTGTGTCTATGGCCCCCATTTAAAATTTCTATTTTTCTCGTAAAGTCACTATAGGACAAAATAGGGAGTTGTTAGCTTTACACATTAAGTGATTCTCGGGACATCAAAGTGAGCATCAACATACTCTATATGCATACACATACACATATTCATAAACTTACACATACATACATACACTTGCACATACATATAGACACACACACA